>JAMKYM010000909.1:2500-602500 GCA_026541065.1 Canavalia ensiformis | reverse complement strand
TTTTCTTTGTCAGAGTTTTGCAATATTTTTTAAAAAGCCATAATTTTCATTTGGTTTATTTTGGTTTTGTCCAATGTCCAACATACATTTAATTTTGTTAGAATAAAGAAAATTAATAGTTTTCTTGCTTATCTATCTTATCATTTACCTAAAATAATAAGTATTAAGTGAGAAATTAATATCTTTAGGAAGCTTAAAAAATTATTAATTTAAAAAGACTATCTTAAATTTATTTTAGGCCAAAATAAACGTTGAACCAACCCTGTTTGAAACATGAGACAAAAGAAAGCATATAAGTAACTTACTTTTGGGCTTTTATTATTTAATCCTAATGTTTTGATATATTATATTTCATCCTCAGATAATCCTAATATCAGAGTTTCATCCATTCCTCGCATAGCATTGTGCCACGGTTAGCTAGAATTAGTGTAGTGGATTGTGATTTTACCCATTCAATGGCATAAAGTGTGCATTGTCCAGTGTATGTATGCGTATCAAAAAGTAAAAGAATAACAATAAAAATAATAAGGAAATAATACATATAAGAAAAGATAAAATAAAACATCAGTGGAATGCTAGAACATGTTATTAAATTAAATCAACTAGTCATATAAAGAGAAAACAATTTAAATTGAAACAAAATATATTTTAGAATAAATAATTAACTGTGCAATACCCATCCAATAATATAAATTATTAATTTCAACAAAGTAAATAGTTATTTTTATCTTTAAAAAATTAGAAGTCGATTATATTAGTTTTTAAATAATGAAAATCACCATTTTAAATTTTAAAAAATAAATGGTTGATATTTTGGTTTCTAAAAAGAACAAAAGAATCAGTCATTTTTGTCTTTAATAAAGATTAATATGGCTAACGTCTAATAATAAAGATTTTTATTTTTAAAAGATTAGTATAACTAACCTCTAATCTTTCAAGGATCAAAATCATTTACTCTTCCACTAATTATCACGCTCATGAAAAAAAATAAGAAACTACATTCCTATCCATTCTTAAAACTAATAAACTTGTACATTTTTTTTATTTTCCCTTTTTTCACCCTTAAAATAATTTTACAACTAAAAAATTACAGCTAATAATGACAATTTTTTTCACATCATTATCTTCAACATATGACTAAAAGGTGTATGACAACAAATAGAAACTTACAATTAAAATAAAGGATTTTGGTACTCTATAATTCTTGGATGCTAAAAGAATTCGAATAGGTGATTGACATTTAACAATAGCATAAGCTATAAAAGGAATTGATTGAAAGCCTTAGTAAATGCAAGTTAGATATCCTAAACTAATGAATCCTTTTATGACAATTTTGATTATTTTAAAAAAATTTTCTCTCCTTTTATTTTTTCTTTATTTTTTTTTGTCTTTTAGAATTTATCATCTTCATTGTGAATGTTTATATGATTGAGAAATCAATAATCTTAATAATGATCATATAATTTTTGTAAGAAATACTTTAAATTTTAAATATTTAATTTTACTATCAATCAACAAGTAAATTTAGTCAACATATACCATTATATAAATTTTTCTTACCTCTTATATATTTTTTAAAGTTTTCATAAATCCTTCACTTGTAAAAACTAACTAGAATAAGAATATCTTTGTAAATATGTTTCACTTTCAAGTTACATGCATTGCGCATCATATTTGGGCTCAATCACTTTTATCCCAAGTTTAGATTATTGACCTCATTGATATTAGATAAACAACTTATTTTGATGTATTATATGACAACCAAAGCAATTCATATATTTAAAATAAATGAGAGATCTTCTAAAATTGAGAAATCCATTTCATTCTTATATTAGTTTTTCATGGAGCTTCACTAATTGTCTCAAGGATCACGAGAACTCATACCAAGAATGATCTATACTATTAGCAAAAACAGACGCTGCGTCGTGACCACTGTCTTAAAAGTAAAATTTCGGTAGATCTCTGATGCAACCTGAATCCGATATTACTCCCCAAGGTTAATACAACAACGTGCAGGAACTATGCAATCAGAACCTACACGTGCTGGAGTCTCACACAATATTGTTCAAAACTAAGAAGAGAAAAACAGAAAGGAAGTAGAAGAGCTGAGAGATCTGTTTTGGATATTTAGAAGCACGTGTTATATATAACACATACTAAAGATGAGAAGTTACATCCGACCAGAAAATACTACAACGTTCAGTAGTTCAATGTCCGACGATTAGAAAATAATTGTTTAACACCTAATAAACACAATAACTATATATTAACTCTCCAACGATCAAATAATAATGACACAACAACTAGAAAACAAAGGCCAATTAAATGTATATTGCATATTATTATCGCAACTATTGTCGCTTGCTGGTCATTTACTAACAATCTCCCACTAATGACTTTGCAAGTGATAGGGAGGTTTTGGGCAAAGAAGGTTATTGTTGTGCTTAAATGTTAATATTTTGAAGATTGAATTAAGACATAGTAGAGTGAGATAACAACTTTGTCCAGTAAGTAAATTACTCTTAAATTTAGTTGAAGTAAATTAAAACCCTCACTAGACACTGAACACTGAAATAGAGACTCCACAATAAAGTTTAAATTGAGATCATTCTCAAATTAGCTAGGGTTTCACGTGAATAGTTTAGAAAAATTATCCAACCTTTCAAAGAAGGTGTAACCTTTATCCTCTTACTCACTTGTTTATTCACATGATTATCTTACAAATATTTAGTGCATCTCAAAAGTACATTTTATATTTATAAATAAATTTTACTTTATTATTTAAAAGTATATTAGGTGCGTCACAAAAACACTAAGATACACCAAGTGCATCTCAAAAGCACTATACTATAGATACATCAAATGCTTCTCCTCAAAAGCACTACCACTAAGGGTTATGTATCACTTTCAAAGGTCTTATAGATATATCAAGTGCCTCTCAAAAGCACCACCACTAAAGACTTTATATCTATTTCAAACGAGCATTACTCCATGTCATACGGATAGAACCATAATGCAAAAGAATAATCATATGACTTAGTTTGATCAACAATTGGATATCTATCATACTTTCCTCATGCTCAAGGCTTAAGGCTCGTCCCTCTCGACGAAGGGCCATTTTCCTATTTAATCCCTTAGTAAAAGGATCAGCATGATTTCTTTTACTTTTACATATTTAAGAGAAATTACACCATTCTTAATTAATTTATTAACAACACTATATCTAACATGTGTCTTTTCT
Source organism: Canavalia ensiformis (assembly GCA_026541065.1). Taxonomy (NCBI): domain Eukaryota; kingdom Viridiplantae; phylum Streptophyta; class Magnoliopsida; order Fabales; family Fabaceae; genus Canavalia; species Canavalia ensiformis. The sequence continues at coordinate 599,259 of JAMKYM010000909.1, read as the reverse complement.
TTCCATTGTAAGCATTGTTGTTTAGTTACTCCAATCACTGCTTGTGAATCGCAGTGAAGTGATATTATTGGTGTAGGTTTTCCCTATAAAAGTATGTCTGCTAAGAGACTTCTCATCCATTTTGTTTTTTGATATGCTAACTTAAGAGCAGTAAATACAAATTCCATAGCAGGTTGTGCTATGCAAATTTGTTTTGCAGATTTCCAAGAGATAACATCTTCACATTAGGTGAAAACATATTTACTGATAGAGCTTACCTCATCGTTATTTGGTATTCAATTAGTATCACAAAATCCTTCTAACACCGAAGGAAATTTAGAAAAATACAAGCTCAAATTTATAGTACCCGTTAAGTATTTTAGGAGATGATACAAAACAATCCAATGTTCATCACTAGGATTATGAGTATAACAACTTAAGTTGCTGCTCACAGCATATGTAATATTAGGTCTAGTATAATTTAATTAGAAAGATAACACTACCAATCACTTTTACATACTCAAGTTAAGATGCACCCTCATTAGTAATATTTTTTTTCAAGCATGTACTTGCATCACAGGAAGTTGTAGTAGACATTATATCAACACTGTTAAATTTCTTTAACAACTTTTCATTATAGTGTGATTGATTTAGAGAAAATTCATCTTTTGTCTTTCTTATTTTAATTTCCAAAATCACATTAATTTCACATAGATCTTTCATTTCAAATTTGAAACTTAAAAGAAACTTTATTTTATTTATCACATTCAAACTAGTTTCAAATATCACGATATCATCTATGTATAAACATATTATAGCACAATCATTTTCAAACATAGACATAGAAACAACAAAATTATCCACAAATGTAGGTGAAAAAGTGTCCATACAAACAATAATATTTTTTTTATAGGGAAATATATTTTCAAGAAATTCTGCATCTCTAGATTTAATAATTGTATCATTATTCAAGCACATAAAGCTATATGCAGCACTATCATGAACATAACAAACGGTATCAATAGTCTAAGCACCAATGTTTATTCTTTTAAAATCTAGTATTCCAACTTTAGCCAAGCACCCCTATAATTTTAAAAGTTCTAAGTTTGGTGAATAACCCTTCTATAATTCAAGGTGTTTTGTCTAGATGTTTATGTTATACTTTGTATAAAATATAACATGCAGTCAAGATAGCTTACCCAACAAGTAATCCGACATACCAAAATTAAGCAACATTACATTCATCACATCTTTTAATGTTCTATTTTTTCTTTTAGCTATACTATTTTGTTGAGGTGAATAAGATGTAGGGAACTTATGGACAATTTCATTTTTCTTACAAAATTACTTAAGGCTAGTCACATTGTACTCACTGCCTCTATCTAATTTAAATCCTTTTAATTCATGGTGTAATTGATTTTTTACTTCAGCCTTGTATTTTAAAAAGGTTATTCCAGTTTCATCTTTTGATCTTAGAAGATAAACTTTAGTGTACCTAGAGTAATCATATACAAAAGTTATTTCTACTTTTGAATGCACCAATTCTAAAAGTTCAGTTTGTCTATTATTCGTTCATTTAAAAGATTTTTTTAGCATGCTTAGCTTCCACGTATATAGGACATTTTGAGTTATTCTTTTCATCCATGGTAACAAGCTCATGTATTTAAGTCTTTTCACAGAAGATAAATTTAGATGTCATTGTCTACCACGTCAAATATCAATAGACTCCACAATATAAATAGAAGAAGCATAAACAAACACACCCCCATTTAAATAACCTTTTCCTACAAAATCCCTGCTTTTTGTAATGACTACTTTTTCGACTTTTAACATAATTTTTAGACCTGCCCTGTTGAGTAATGCCCCAAATATCAAGTTTATATACATTGAAGGAACATACAACATAATGGTCAAAGCTAAAGTTTTTCTGGAAATTAATTTTAGTATAACTTTTTCTTTACCACATACTCCTGCAGTTGTAGAGTTTCCATGTACACTAACTCTCCATCAATGGTTTCTTCAAATTCCATATTTGTTTCCACCACCATTGCAGTAATGATTTCTTCACATTGATAAGATTTATGTTTAGTCTTGTCACAAACAAACATGATAATACCTTTTTATGAACTCTAACATGTTGCATGTTGCTTTATTTTTTTGTCCTACCACTTGTTGTGCATAATTTTTTTTTTTCTTTCCAAAACCTGATTCTACAAAAACCATCACCAGATTCAACTAAGTTAGCATTTGAAAAATTTTGGGAAGAGTCATCTTGATACTTGTCTTTAAGGAGATTTGCTTCTTCAGTTCTCATTAACTGGTGAGTTCTTGTAAATTGAAGTCTTTCTTCTTGTGTCCTGATTTTTGAAATCGCTTCATGAGAGAGGAAAATTTTCAAGTAGAACATTGACTTGTAGAATTTTACACATATTTATTATTTCATTTAGTATTTCAGTAACCAAGTTTTGGTACATGTGAACTCGTTCCCTTGTTCCCATGTTCCCAATCCAAGTTCTCGTACACGTGAATTTATTCCTATGTTTTCAAATGGACTTTGCTAACTTGTTTGACACAAATAAATCAAAGAGATTGTTAGGCATATGACCAAGAAGATGACCACGTACCAGTTTATTACATGTGTAATGAATTTCTAGGTCTATGAAAGCTTATATGAAAGCTTTTGTTGTAGTGTCATCATTAGCTTCATCATGAATTGACATTTGTGGAGGACATATGAATAACACCTGATCAATCTCAAATTCCTCAAAGAAGATGAGAAATTTTTGCTTTCAAATTAGGAGATTAGAAGATGTCAGACAACATGTTCTTCTTATATAACAATGATACATAGATTTTGCTTGCAAATTGATATTGCTCTCCAAGATTAACTCAGAGATATGTGTTGAATAACATAGACGGAAAAGATGAGAAATTACACCCAACCAAAAAATATTAACAATTTAATATCCAATAACTAGAAAATAATTATTTAACAATTAATAAATATAACTAAATATTAATTTTTCAACAATCAAATAAAAATGACACAACAACTAAAAATAAAACCAATTAAAAATATAAAATAAACTATTATTACAGATTATTGTCACTTTCTGCTCATTTATAAACATACACATCACTTCATTCCTCCAAGTATCTATACATAGTGAAGACACTATTTAATTCTTGCACTAGTAACTCCATCATAAAATATCCAAATAATAAAATGATTTTCTATTTTGAGTTCACTCCATCCTACATTTTTTGTTTCTTTTTGCTTCATCTCATTCATCATTAAATAGCCAAATAAAACGTGAAGAAAACTACTTACAAGTTAGTGAAGAAAACAAATAAAAAAAAAGCCTTATAAATGCCTCCCCCCAACCCCCCAACCTGATTCAAACAGCCAAAATTTGTTTCTTATTCTTACAATGAGCTAATAAAAGTGTCCTGTATGTACATGTCTGAAACCATTCATTCCATTCTGATTACGGTGAGTAAAGAAATGATATGAAAGGCAATATCATTCAACCACGGACACGTTAAGAAGAATCTTAAAAACCATGTTCTTGAAGGAAAGTTTTAGTAGTAAAAAATTTTCTAGCAAAAGGGAAAACATGAAAAAATAGCGTTAAGCATTCGAGTGAATTTTGATTTATAACCACTTTGATCATTTACCGATCAAGTCCGTATACCTGTGATGAGACATGAAAAATGATGAACTAAGTGAAATCAAAACCTCAATCCACTTCAATATACCAACGGAAAAATTTCATTAACATTATATTATTGCACCCCAAGACCTTCCTCTGGGTCACAGTGAGATTAGATGTCCCATAAAATCATAATTTTGGTTCATCCTTTTATTCTTGGAATGCAGGCATTAAGTACATTTGGCCAAGTATCCCTTCCATCCTTGAAGCCGGTATTCATGAGCTGCCTCAGCAGGATTTGCTGCTTTGATGATGCCACGTCCCACAATGATAATGTCACTGCCCCTATCATGGATGACCTGGAAAAATATTTTGCGAATTGTAAATATCAATATGCTATTAGAAAAGGAGTAAGAAAAATGTTAAAAACAGCAGCAAAGAGCAGACAACTGAAGGAAATGCTGCTTTAATGTATTTTCAATACAAGGAAGTTAAAAGGGATGAATGGGACAACTACCATCTCTATTAACCACAGACAAGTTATCCTCAAGGGAAAGACAAAATGTAAGAGCAAGTTGCAGAAAGAACACGACAGAATAATTTAAACACAAACAGATGGTCTAAACTGCAGAGAGAAATATGACCCAAGAAAAAAAAATCTTAATACAAGGGCCAGAGAAACAAGTTTGTTTGCCAGGGTAATCAAACCAATGCTTCATTTTGCATCTTTAAATTTTTATCTTAATTGTGATATTTAGGTATTAGTCCCAGAATATCTAAAATGCACCTATCAAAATTTGAATGGCCAAACCATATTTGATGATATCTAATTACCAAGACAGTATATTAACTTCTCTTTTTAATTCTGCTACTGTTTCATGCTCCATGCAGAAAGCAGTGGCCTGCGCTTTTGTCAGCTCTCAAGACTGACAAACTAGTATTGTAGCACACCTTCCCTCTCCATTTCCCTTATCCTTTGCTTCCATAAAGTTTCTTTTTGACCAAAAAAAGTACAGCTAATAAGGGGGCAAAATACTTCTTCACATATTCAGCAGATGACTAGAAGATGCATGCATGGCAAAAGATGGAAACTTACAGAATACGGAGTGTTATATTGCTGCCCTAAAGCATCGCCACCAGTTACCATTTGCACTCCAGGGGTTGCCTGAATGAAAGAAGGATTTACAGGTGCTCCTGGCCATGATGCAGGATTGACTGAGATGAAGCCAATTACAAAGTCAGAATGATCCTCAGCAATTTTCAATGCAGCAGCAGTATAATCTCCCTTGGCAAGGTTACCAGCTGAACTCATTTCAGCAAGCAGCAACAGACCCCTACCACGTGGTAAACCCTGTGGATGGTTCAAACAAACATGTTAGGCTATCAATTGAGGTTGCTATGCTAGAATACAACGAAAACGACTACTAGTACAGACCTTCAATTTTAACCCATCAACAATTCCAGGACCAGAGATTATGTGAGCATTTACTATGTGAGCCCAATCTGATATCCGGAAGATCCCTCTGAGATAATGGAATAGAAACATGTCATATTGAATGCAGAAATGGGTAAAACGAATCTGAAAAAGGACCCAAGATAGCTGAGCAGTCTTACCCTTCATATTGCATTGTCACAGTGTTACCAATGTCAGCAAATTTACGATCCTCAAAGATTAAGAAGTTATGTTTTTCTGCAATCTTCAATAGAATAAAGCATATATTAGACACAGCTAGACCAGCAACATAAAAGATTGCTAGAAACTTATCACACATGATGCTCATAGTCACATTCCTGATTACAATCTTATCATAGGTTAAAGCCAAGAATCACTATCCTATTTAAACATATTATACCAAATCTTCTAGTGTGATAATGTCAATAGTATTAGGAATGAAAAGTTCCTTCTGCTATCTGGAAAAGAAAAAAAGACAAACAAAATAGAGCTTCTTAGGCCAACAAAGGTTGACCCAATTGATAAGAATTGGATTTGTGTTCCATGAGATCATGGGTTTGAATCTCATTGTCGAGGTGAGAGCCTTGTTAGTGGATGATCTATAAGTGCTCCTTGAACCTTCAGACATGGCTTGATCCTGGTAAACCCTCGGAACCCAGCTCACCTAAATTTCTATTTATTAACAAAAGAAATAGAGTTTCTTTTAGCACTATACCGAGAGAAGCTTAGAACCAAAATCAGGAGTGAAATCTGGCAAAATATCCACATGAGTCTTCAGCAAGCATATCTCAGGTCCAACCTGAGAGAAACCAACAAAATTAGTTATTACTACAATCCAGTTGATGATAAAATTCAAGAACACAGATTCTTTCAGTTTCCATTATATAAACAAGAAAACAAAATTCCTTTGACTAATTAAGAAAGTATTCTGCAAGCTGATGATCCAGGTGAACAAAATAGTACTTCTCCAGTTGTCCCTAAAAAAGATTTCAGAACTACCTTCTCAGCAATATCAAGCAATTCAGCTGCAGTTCCAACATCAGCAGCCAAACACAGATTACTCTCCTTTGCAGCCATTATCTCAAATAATCTCTTTCCTGTTGGATTCTTGGAAAGCTTAGCCCTCTCCCCAAATGACAAAGCCTTGACCGTAGTCGCAGACTTCTCCACCTTTGCCAAAGCAGCGACCTTCCGATTCTCCTCTAAGAATTTCATAACAACTGCTGCCATGTCCTGATCAAGTTTCCCATGATCACTCAAAATTTTTATCATTTCAGTCAATTTAATGATTGCATGCAGCTTGATGCCATTCTCCTCCAGATTCTCTCTCCCGCCTTGCTCTCTGTCAATCAGAACAACAGCATCACTGATCTTCAATCCTGCAGCGCGCAGTGGTGCTGCTGTCTCCAAAACCGATGTGCCACTGGTAACCAAATCCTCAATGATTAAGCAACTCTGTCCAGGCTTGAAATCACCTTCAATGGCCTTGGAAGTGCCATAATCTTTTATTTCCTTTCGGCGCATGACCATGGGAATGTTCTGAGCGAGAGAGACGCATGTGGCAATGGGTAAGGCAGTGTAAGGGACACCACAGACAAGGTCAAAGGAAGTGGAAGAGACAGAGGAAATTAGGGTTTGGGAGATTTTCTGGAGGAGGGAAGGGTATGATATAATGAGGCGGAGGTCTATGTAGATCGGTGAGGAGATGCCAGATTTAAGCTTGAAGTTGCCAAATTTGACAGCTGAGATCTCATAGAGTTGAAGAACAAGAGATTCACTCAATGAAGATGGTGACATTTCCTCACTTTTCTGAGTGTGTTGGAAGAACTGTTTAGGACCTTAAATATAACCTGCGTCATTTAGTATGCATCATACTCATTAAATTTTTTTATTAAGTGCATATATGTAAAATTACATAAAACTGGTAAAATAATTAAGTACTTGCTCTGCAAATTTAAACATTACAATGAGATACATAGCATGGATGATATCATAGACTGGGCAGTTTTCACAACATACACATAGCAATAACTTGGTTCAGTAAGTCACACAGATAAGGAATAAACCAAAAACCACAATACAAATCCCTAAACAAATATGCCAAACCATAATCCAACCAAGCTAAAAATTAATCAACACTTTTAAACACCATTCTCCAAACCCAAAATTCCAGTCCCGTGTAACTTATGGAAGACCCTCCAAACGTGTTTTTAGAAACCAAAAGATGCAATTCACGTTTCAAATGCACTAACAGAATGAAACTGGAGACGAAGCAATACAAAATAGGTGATTTTTTTTTTTAAAAAAAGTATAACGATAGTTTTGTTGTTGACATTTAATAAATAAAAAAAAAAGGAAAACATAGCACACTCGATTTTGATGAGTATAACTGAAACAAACTAAGTAAAAACAATTTGAATACGCAAAAAAATATATAAAAACGAAGCTGTGGGGAGACAATACAATACATGGCATGCAAAGTTCCATTTCACTTTGATGTGTAAAATAAACCCAGCCACAATGCAGGAAGGCAAGTAAAACTGAGAGAACAGAGAGAGAGGAGAGGAGAGTGAGGAGAGAGAGAAACCTGTTATCGACGGAGAGAGAGACGGTGGTGTAAGTGGCTGCGTGCTATCTATGCAATGTTAGTGTCTACGAGGTAGAGATCGCACTTACTTTACTAAGTGTCTTCTTTATAAAACGAGTAAACCCTCGCGTCAATCACTCAAATTGGTGAGACTGTGATGTCACTCGCCTCTATTATGCTCATTCCAATATTAGAAATTATTGATCAAATTAATAATAAATTACTTCTAATAGCAGTAAACACATTTTGGAAAGATTATAAATAAATACATATTGAAAATTCTATAAATTAGACATTTTTTGTGTCTAAAGTTTCGAAAAAAATCATCAGTCTGAAATCTCAATTTTTTAAATTTTAAATTTTGTAATATATTTTATTTACAATATTTTATTTTATTTTTATTTTTAAAATCTTATTAAAATATAAAAAATTTTATACAATTTTTAAAATAAAAAAATATGATAATTTTTAAATAAAAATAAAAAATGTTTTTATAAAACTAAATACCATTTTATTAATTTAAATATTTGAGTAATGCTAAAACAATTTATAATTTAAATGTTTCTTTGTTTGATATTAAATGATAAGTTCGGAGTTGCATTTATTTTTATTATTTTTACTTTTTTATATGTGAAAAAAATATAAAAAATTAAAAAATAATTAATCCTATTAATTTAAAAAAAATTATTTATTTTTATAATTTATATTTATAAAATTTATTTTTATAATTTAGTTTTTTTCCATATTAAAATAGTAAAAATATTAATTATAATAATTTATTACAGTTGATTAAATAGATATGAAGAGATATATATATATATATATAGAAAAAATAATTAATTTATTTTAAAAATTAAAATAAATAAATAAAAAATTTTATTTTTATTTTTTAATAAAAATGCAGAGAGCATTTATGTCTCATATTTTTATTTTTGCCACATAGCAACTATTTACATGCAAAATGGGTTATCTAAAGTAAAGTAAAATGAGAGGAAAACACTGAGAGTAAGAAAATGACATAACAGTGGAAACATTCTTCCACGGACAAATTATATCATTATTTATTTACATCTTTTATTTAATTTACAGATTTAAAAAAAAACAAAAAATATTAAAATAGATTTAATTATTTATATTTAGATGTACTATATTATTATTTATATATCTAATTTTTTTTATAAAAATAATAAAGAAATTAATAAATAATAGAACGAATAGTTTAAAATGATCGGTATAAAAAAAGAAAAAGGAACAAACAACATACTAAAGTTAAAATCAAGATATGTACAATAATAATAATGATGGCAACTGTGATAATTAAACACAGAGCTATCGTTAAAGTATATCATAATTGCTTGAATATATTAAAAATTTTACCATAAAAAATTAGTGTTAAATTTGAAAAAATTACTATTTAAAATTTCTTATTGTGCAAAATTAGAGAAAGTTATGATTTGATTTGATTTGATTTTGAAATAAAAATTATTTGATATAATTATAAAAAATATTTATTATTTGAATTAGATCTATTTAAAAATTATATAAAAATTGAATTTATATTTTTATTATTTAAATTGGATTAGTTTATTTTTTATAAACTAATTTATTTTTAAGAAATAAATAAACTTTTATCAAATAGAATACAAATATAATTTTAAATTAATTATAAATTGTTAAATATATAATAAATAAATATTTTAAATATTAAATTATGAATATAATTTTATTATAAATCTAACATCAAAATAATTTTTATAAAAATATAAATATATTTAATAAAATATATTTTAAGTTAGTATTTATATAGGATTAAAATAAAAAATTAATATAATTTTAATATGTTTACCGTTTAAGTTGATTTGATTTTAATTTTAAAATTTTAAATCAATTTAAATTGAATAAGAAATAAAAATTTTTATTTTTTTATCAAAAATTTATTTAATTTTTATTCTTTCAGTTTAAATCAAATTTTCAAATCCTATATAAAAATGACATTTAAAACAAGGTCGTGCATCGCTCGTCGATAATTTTTTTAATGCAAATTTTGATATTTTAGAATTTTTTTTTTCTGTAATAAAGTAATCATTATCATTATTTTTTAAAATTTAATCTACCAATTTAAAATATGTTTGGAAAAATAAATAAGTTAACTTTTAATTAACTTATTTCACTAACTTAAATGTTTCTTTAACCAAAGTAGATATGTATGATAATGGAGCTTATTTTAATAATTTGTAAATTTTTGTATTATTTTTTAAAATATTATTTTAAATAGTGATTAAACTTATAGTCTTTTAACTTATTTTTATATTTATTTTTTAATTTTTTAATTCATCTATTTTATTGTTGAAGATTAGATAAACAGTTTATGTAATTATTTATTCATTAAACATCTATCATATAAAAATTTATATTATAACTTCAACTCGATAAACTAGTTGTGATGAGATATATATATCTTAAAAAAATTATATAAATAAGAAGAGTTTAAATATGCATATTCAAGTATCAATATATGTAAAAAGTTTAAATTTTTAGAAATTTAAAAATAATGATTAAAAATAAACTAAAAAATTATAAAATTAACTATTGAAAATAATTATAAAATTATTATTTTAAAAAATATTCAATGATCTTTATTCACGTAATTATATTTTTAAAAAATTAAAAATTAAAAAGTTAAAATTATATTAAAAATAAACTAATAAAATTAGAATTTAACATTACGTGTATCATAAAATTATGATTAAATAATTTTCTTTATCAATCATCATTATATATTTATAATTTTAAAATATTAAAAAATAATAAAAATTATAACCACAAAAATAAAGTAAATTATTAAAAGTTAGACACATTATAAAATTATGATAAATTTTATCGATCATTATATCATAAAATTAAAATTTGTATGAAATTTTTAAAAATTAAAAATCATTAGGTACTGTGTTATTATTAAACAACTTCATCCTTTATTTTTTTTTAAAATAAATAGTAACAATAAATGATAAATATGATTGATTTTTTTAAAATTTATTATTTAAATTTTATTTTTAACATCAAGTGAGGAATAAAAGTCACTTCTTCTTCACATGTTGAGTGATTGCAAATTTGATTAGCAGGAGGATTCTTAAATGTTTTTAGAAGTATTTGATTGATGTAATTGAGTTAAAAAAAATTTATAATTTCATGTGTAAAAATAGGAGTATATATTCTTCAATTATTGCTATAATTTTTTTTTAATTTAAATAAGGATGGAAGTAGGTTGAGTTGAGTTAAATTTTGAGTGTTTAAGTTTAATGTGTTTAAAAATTTTGAAACATAAGTCTGGACTTATTACTTGTCAAAGACTTTTTTTTTTTTTTGTCAAAGTTTGACTTGGTTTAAAGCTTATAAAGTTATAAAGCCTACAAACCTACTTAAAAGTCTACATTACAAAAAGATCAATAAATAGACTTAAACTTGTACAAATAATTGATTAAAAAGACTTGCAAACTTAAATCTTACAAGATAAAATAGTCATTAAATAAATCTAAAACATGTATATATATATATATATATTAATATTATGTAAATAAAATATAAAATAAATATTATATAAATATAATATATTAAAATAAATATAAATATAATATATAAATATAAATAGGCCCCTGAATAGATTAAATAGACTTTTTATAAGCCAAGGTCTATCTTGTTTATCTAAAAAGACTTTTTAACAAGTCTGAGCTTATCTATTTATTAAATGAACTGGGTAAAACTATGTTTTAAATGAGTCGTAGACCCCTTTTAAACGGCATTGTTCACTTCCATCCCTAAATTTAAGATTTGTTTACTCTCCAATCACATTATTCGCTGTAGAATTTACTTTGAATCTACCATAAGGGAGATATCAATATGTTTTTAGCACACTTCAACCGTGTTTTATCTTTCTACTATATGTACACATTTTTGGAAATCGTCAATTATGGCAAGGCCAAGTTTCCTTTTATACTATATGACCATGGAAAAAATTCTATTCAATAATAGTAAAAGATCTATCAACAAAATCTTTGTTCTTATGACATCAAATTTCTCATTTAATCCCATAAAAAAATCTCATTATGTGATTTTCTTAATGAAAAGAATTGATATTTTGCATTGATCCATAGACACATTATCACAACCAAGGTTATGACGGGACGATGAATAAGAAAATAATAAAAACAGAGGAATCACTAAAGTTGGATCTTTAAAACCAAATTGGATTTGGAATTCATTTACGCATAGGGAAAATATTGGTATTCTGGGACTTCCTTTAAAAAATGGTTACCTTATAATTAATTAAACAAAAATATGATTAACTTTCATAAATATTTATTTTCCTTTAAAGAAAAATTATTTTTGTTGATTTATTTATTTTATGTAAGTTATTCAAAGAGGTTTTTGATGTTTTGATTTTTACGAGATAAGTGAAAAGGTATTTGGAAATTTTATTTGAGTTTAACGAATCTGGTTCCTGCTCCTATGTATCATTAGATGCAGTAAGAAAATCAAAGTCATGTAGTTCTTGATTTTTTGAAACTTGAAGTGAGAATTTAGAATTGTTACTGTTCTTTCTGAATGGTAGTTTTAATTTTTAAATAAAGTATTTATTTATTTTGAAATTTAAGATAAAGTATTTTTGAATTTTTTAAAGTTTTAGCGATGAGTCTATTTATACACAGAGTTTAAGTTAACAAATGATTATTAAATGAACTTTTATGATTTAAGTAAAGCAAAAAATGAATATCATTCGATTAATCTCACATGTTCATTGCTCAAACATAGATGTGAACAAATTTTATTATAACTTTGTAAAGAAGATATATTATATTTTTAAATGATATTATTTTTGAAAAAGAAAATTTTTTTTACATAAAATTGAAGTTAGAAAATGGCTATTCAATAAATTTTTATGATCTAAATTATGTTAAATATAAATTAATCACTCAATTAATCTCATTTGATCAGTGCATAGATTCAAAATAATTTCAAAATGTTGAAAATTTGTAGGATTTGAAAAAAAGAAATGTTATACATGTTTTATTCTTTTGAAAGGTTTAAAAAAATTTGATTTTAAGATCATTTTTGAAATTTTTAAAAGATGAACTTTAATTTTAATAATAAATATTTTTGAAATCTTAGATTTTTTTTGAAATTTAGAGAAAAATTAGTTTTTTTATTTTTTTTTTTATTTTTAGAAAAAGATAATTTTGAAAGTACTAAAATTTAAATTTAAAAGATAGATTGTTTATTTGTTTGGATTCTATCTAAAATTAATTTCATTTTCAATTAGTTTTTTTCTTAATTTTTTTAAAGATTTCATTTATTTTGAATTTGCTTTTGTTGTTACACGTATACGTATTGTATTTTTATTATTATAAGTGCTTGTATTATTAAATGGGTGAGGGCAGGCCTACGTTTCTGATAGTCAACTCTATGATTAAAAGAAAGAAGCAAAAATAAAAAAATAAAAATTATTATATTAAAAATTTATCTTTATTTTTTACACTTACACATTGATTTAGTTTTCAATCTTTTTCTATTTTTTTTTAATATTAAATATCTTTTTATATTCTTTCATATATTTAACCTCATCACAATTAAAATAAAAATATTTTTATTTGTATATGTGTACATAATAGTAAAGAAGTAAAAAATATATAAGTTTATGATAATGTAATTAAGAGAAACACTTACAAGACCAGTCACTCGAGGAAATTAAAATATATTGTGTGAGATTTTATCTTTTTTAATTTATTCTTTTCAACTAAAGTTATTATACTAATTCGTTTCAAAAAATATGATGAAATAATTTTTCATAAATATTATAATTTTTTGAGAAACCAACTCCAAGCTTTAATATTATTGAATTTTTTTTAAAAGTATTTTGGATTCATCTATTTACAATTGAAGCTTGCTTAAGACGTGCAAAATATAAGTATAAAGGAATTTGATAAATATAAAATTTTTAAATAATTATCTCTCACATTTGATTTATTAATATTTTTTATATGTTCAATTAAATGGTCTTTATCATATTTTATAAATTTAAATTCATATTTAACATAATTAAAATTTTAAGCTTAATTGAATTCTTCAAATAATAATTACATTGTTGTAGTATTTTAAACATAATTGAAGTTTTAAGTATTCACAAATCATGAAATTTCCTTGTAGGAAAGATTCGAGAGATATCTATAGCTCTAAAAAAATATAAAAGGATAAATTAGAGGTATAAGACTTTGAAATCATCTCAAAATTTAGAATAATGTTGTTGTTACTAAACCTGAACATTGTGAAAAAATTAATCAAACCTTAAGCTACAAGATTCAATTTGAGCTAAAACCAGCTCTGTTGGAAATTAATATCTTAGGCTTTAATTTTGGTTAAGCTCTAATTCAAATATATGAATATTCAAAAACTTGTTGCAATCAAAATTAAGACCAAAGTACTGGTTGGTGACAAAAACTTCAATATGTTTTGTATATTATTAAAAATTTGAATAAAGTACATGTGAATGAAAAATTAAAATGATAGAAAAGGAAGAAAACAATGGGACAACTTCTGAAGGAAGACATCAAAATTTCCTATAAATAGGAGTATTTGTAAGAGAAGAAGATATATCTTGGATATTAACTTCAACACCCTTTCATCTTTCTTTATTTAGTTTTTCTTCATTAGTGGAAGGTTAAGTTTTTTTTTATTAGTTTTGCCTCATTCATGACAGACTAAGTTTGTATTATCAATTCAAGGATTCAAGCTTATTTTTATTTAAACTATTAAATCTTGATCTTTATTTACATATCTATTAGATTACTTTTACTTTACTTTATTTTATTATTTTCTTCAATTTTATTTTTCGTAGTTAAAGTTTGTTATATTGACATATTTTGACTATTGAATGTAATTGATTTTTATTTAACTTTTGATTGGTTAATTATTTTACGAAGAGTTGGGGAGAAAAGATTAAGTAACTGAATTATAGGTTTTTGTTTTATTACTTACATCTATTCTATTATAATTATGAAATTGATTTAGATTTAACAAAAAATTAAGTTGTTATTTAATGTTGTTAATCCTAAATAATTGAATCCTGAGAGTTTTTTTTTCAATAGAGAAGAATTTTTTTAATAGAGAATTCAAGAATCATTGCAAAGGTTACGAATAATTCTAGATTAACAGGTATAATTGTATTGATGCATGATTTTAGTAATCAGTGATTAATTATGAAAATAACCTTTAATTTTTTTGAGTTGATCATAAATAAGTTGAATTAATTGATATTTTCATTCTACATTTTACTTTCAAATTTTTTTTTTCCAAATCTTTTACAAAATCTCATGTTTCAACTTTCTTCTAATTTATTTGAGAAGTTTAATTGATCTTTAACAGATAACCCAAGTTATACTTTATGCTATACTTAGTTTTGAAAAGTATATAATTTTTTTTGACATAGGGACAAGTATATTAACGTACTTAAAATTCAATTCAACCATTAGAAGATAGCTAATATGTATAATATTTTGAATTAGGATGAGACATATGATTTCATTATCCTCAAGGATTTGTATACCTATTATAGCATTATCTGTTAGGATTTAACAACTTTTTCTACCAAACAGGAAACAGCACTTAAAGAGCATTAAAAAAATGAAAGACCTAATAATATAATTTAGTGTTGTTCGAGTTATCAAAGAAAAAATTGTGTGCTTCATATAGAAGATGAAGTTTGTAAAAATTAATTTTGTTGATAAATATAATTGATCACACATTTAAAATTTTAATTAATTAAATAAATTTAATTTTGAATTTAAAAGGTAATTAAATAGATGTTGAAATTGATAATTAATCAAATTTTATGATGCTTTTAAAATTATTAATAAAATCATGTTTAAAATAAGTAATCAAAATTAAAATTGATAAGAAATAAATTATTTTAAAATCTATAGAAAATAAATTTAATATTCCAATAGATAAAATTTGTATGAAATGTATTATCGTGAATGTAATGAACGCTTCTAAATAGGTAATAAAGTTATTTTTAAAATAAACAATCAGAATTAAAGTCAAATTATATGATACTTTTTAAATTAATAAGAATGTGACATTTAAAATAAATAGTCGGAATTAAAATCAATAATAAAAGAATCATTTAAAAATCTATAAAAAATAAATATAATATTTTAACAATCAAAATTTATGTTAATCAAATTATCATTAATTTAGCCAAATTTATTTGTGCAAAGTTTTTTTCTTTACTTACTTGTCTATTACTTAAACATACAAGCATCTATATAAAAGCTACAAGCATTCTTAGTCTAAACAATATGCCAAATGTTATATATAATTAACTAAAATTTTAAATTAAATTAATCATCTATTATACATAATTAACTATTTGTTAAATTAAGTTAACCAACTTTATAATCGAATACAACGTAAAGTAATTGATTACTAAAATTTATTTTAGCTACAAATACTTACAAAATACTAGTTTAATAGATTATAAATTGATTTATTCAATTACCAATTGATTTTAAAAGTGAAATAATTGATTAAAAATAGAATTAATCGATTATCAATACATTCTAGAATTATAATAATCGATTAAAAATATAATTAATCCATTAGAAGAGTGGTAGAATGTCTTAGTAATTGATTATCAATGATTGTAATCGATTACCAAATTTAAGATTTGAAAGCTTCGAAATGTTTTTCAATTATAATAATTTAAAATTAATCTATTCAAAATCATCATCGACGTTTATATATAAATATTTATTTTTAATCATTCTTTTTATATAAAAGAAGGTAAGAAAACAATAAAAGAGAATTTTCAAAATTTCTTTTGCGAGAAGCTTTGATTCAAAGTGTGAAAATTTTGTCATTGTTCAAGATTTTTCATTGTATTAAGCTTTAAGAATGTTTGTGTTTTGATCTTCCCTTCCTCTTCTCAATCTTGACTATTGATTTATGAGAGAGAAGATTCTTTCTTGAATGGTTAAGTTTGTACAAAGAAGATGATCTTTGTATGAATTTTGTGATTTTAAGCAGGGTATATTGAAGTAATTGTTTGTAAAACAACTTGTGCATAGTGAAAAAAATCTCTTAAAGACCAAACATAACTTGTGTGGTTAAGAGTGAAGAAACTTCTTTCCTACATTTTTCATTTTTTACATTTAAGCTCCTATCATACGTTCTACATTATCTTTAATTTTTAATTAATCTTTACAACTTAATTCTAATTTTCTTGAATTGATTATTAATATTATTTTCACATTTTTATGTAAATTATATATTATAATTAAAGTTTTTAAATGGTTTATATTTTTTGGGTTCATTAATTTTTAATTGATTAGTAAAATTTAAAAAAAAAATCTATTAAACTTAATTCATCTTTCTTAAATTTATGATTTATTGATTAACAAATTTTTAGATACATACAAAATAATATTAATAATAAGCAAAGCAAACGTACATTCACCGTCCATCTTAGATTTATGACGTTCTGATTAACAAATTTCTGAATACACAAAGATTAATATTAGTAATAAGTAAAGCGAACATACATTAGGGAATCGGTTACCGGGGAGCTTCCTCCAACCATATTTTATCACAAGCATTATTCCTACCCTGACAACATTGGAAAGAATAAATCACAAAAATTAAAGTTCCAAAGATATATAAAGCTTCTGTCAAGATTGATGCAACACTTTTCAATCTGTTTTGAATTGGATATGTGTGAGCATAAATTGTACCTATTTCCCTAATTTAGGAAACCAAATAATAAAGAAATTAATATAGATAAAATTATGAGAAAAATTAGATTTATCAACAAAGAAAAAAATAAAGGAGAAAAAAGTGAGTATAAAAACAAATAAGAGAAAAAATAATTTATATAAGAATATAATATAAATATATTATAGATGCGATTTAGTTTTATTTTTTATTTTAAACAATAGTGAAAAAAAAAACTAAAACGAATTGCATAGAAATTTTACAGATTTTTCACTTTTCTTTTTTATTATTTTCGATTTAACTCGTTTTTTTAATTGCTTTAGCGGTTTAAAAATGTTTTGATTTGATTTTGAACACTGCAGAGGCCTTATGTCTAAGGTGGCCAGGTGGGTTACTCATTTCTATTTTTAATCTCATCAATTTAATTTTTTAGGCTAAATTAACTATTAAATTAAAATATATAAAAAGGAAAAAATCAAACGAATCAAATAGCAGAAGGTGAGTTTATTTTAGTTCAAATTTGATATTAGTTACATTTAAATCAAATAAAAATAAATCATATAATATTTTTATGTTTGGTTAGAGTTACATTTTGTGTTAGATTGAACCAAATTGAACCTAAAACGAATTTTACAATAAAGCTTTATATAATTTATTAAAAATAATTTATTTTAACTATTTTACTTTTATTTAAAGTTAACTCTTCCAAATTCCAACTTCATAAGATGTAAAATATGTATTAAAATAAAATTTATAATATTATTTTTATAATTGATATTTATAAAAAAATAATCATTAATATATTAAAATATGATATATTTTATATAAAAAGTCTATTATATTTATTTATTTTATTCTTACATTTACTTAATTATTTTTTACAAATATTAAGTAAATACAATTCCTTTTTAAAAAAAAAATTAAAACGAAAACTATTTTTGTCTATAAAAAGATCCATCATAGGCATCTACTTTTTAGGATTAGAGGATTAGAGGTAACTTGAGTTAAGCATATAGAATTAAGTTCTTTTATAGAATTATTTATATATACTTTTTTTTCTACCTCTAATCATATTTAAATATTATGTTGTTCATGTAAATACGATCATGTTTATATTTATCCAATATCCAATTGTATAAGATATTGTCCTTATTCTTTTTGAGTATCTTAATCTCTTGCATGAACATGTTAGTTCTACATGAAAGGTAATCATGTTAGAAAAAGATTTAAGATTGTCAATTTTGTATGAATGTATTGAACAAGATTGAGATAGGTATGCTATATTGCGCATGACTATGTTAAGTTTTTGTAGGATCAAGACCAATTTTTGAATGTACTTTTTCCTTTTTTTACTTCTGCTTTAGTATCTTTATTTTTTTGGATAATTTTTATCTCAACTTTAAGTTTTTTTCTACATAATCATTTTTAAAAAAATTAAAGAAAATTATAAGATGATATTATAAGAATTTAAGATATAATTATACAATTAATGAATTTTATAACTTTTAATAAATAAATCTTTAAATCTTAAAATTTTATAATACATATAACATACATTTATAGTTACCACTATAAAAATAGTTAATAATAATATAATTAAAATATTAATTTCCTGGAAATTAAATCTCAATATCAAAAGCCATCCCTCATTTAACCATTTCATTCAGTGGAGGGCATTAATGAATGTCATTATACCTCTCTCATGATTGTATATTACATAGGTTTGCCAATAAAAATTAAGTCTCATTTAAAAGCTTACACATGAAAATTATAAGGTCTTTATTTTGATTGTAATATGACCAGCATTTTTATAAAAATAAGATGAGATATAAAAAAAATAATAATTACAAAAAAATATTTACTATTTTTAACTTTTTTTACACTTTAATTCTTTTGAATTAAAGAATTAATTGGTTTATATTTAATTTTGTTTTCATTATTTTTTTAAAAATATTTTACTGTTGTTTTTTAAAATTTTCATTTTTTAGTATTTAAGTTTTGATTGAATGAAACAAATATGTTTTCTATCAATTTTTATGAATCTTAGTTCTTTTCGTTAGATTTTGGTTAACGCTTTACACAACTTCAAGTTTTTTAGAAAAAATTTATGAAAATAGTACGAGAGCTTGTGATGCAGTTTGGTTTAATTTTTGGATAAAAAGTCATCGAACTATTAAAAATAATACTTTTTATTTGGTTTAATACGATAAAAGTATATTATAAAATTATTAAAATTTTTGTTTGAGAAAAAAAAAAAAACAAGAGATAACAATAACAAGAAAGAAACAATACCAAGAAAGTTATTGTTGATGAAAGTGAATGATGGAAGTTTAAAAAATTTTAAATTTACCTTTGGTAAGAAAATCTTAAATTTTTTTTATTTTAATTTATTAAAATAAACTTTCAAAATTTTTAAAATTATAAAAAATTTAAAAATATGTAAATAAAATATTTTAATATTTAAATTTTAAATTTTCTTATAAATTATTTTCTCTATTAAAATAATTCAGCTAAACATTGAATAAAAATGTTTGTATACATAATTTGGTGTTGAATTTTTTTTTCTCATATTTGACATTTTAGGGTAGTATTTGTTTTTTTAAAAATTATCAATTTATATATCTTAATCTCAAATATGCTAATTTTATTTATATATTATTTACACTTTTATAAAAAATATATTTAAATATGTTTAAATTAATATTCAAATTATGCACATCGACACTTTTTAAAATTAAAAATATAAAATATAAATTTTAAAAATATATCATCATTTGATAGAATTTTTAATAATAAAGTTCAAAACTACTAAAAAACCTAACTTTTATAAATTTAGGGTCTAAAATTATAAAAGAATAACAGAAAGTAAAATAAATCTATAATGAATGATTAAAAATTTCATTAAACCTATTATAATGAAAAATGTTGTTTATAACATACATGATGTATAGATTTAAGAGAAATAAAAAAGATATAATAGGAAAAAAACAAAAGAGAGGAATAAGATTTTTTTTAAGAATATAATTATCCTATTCCAGTTACTTATTGATAAAATCCTAATTTAAATGAAGAACATTTCTTATACCTAAGGACAAAATATTGATAAAACAAAATTTCAACTAAAATACAGTGTGTTACAGCTTGCAAAAGAATTGTCACTATCGTTGACCAAAGCATGAAAACATGGAGGCCTCAACTTGAAATTATGGATAAAGCATAATGGAAAATGTTATGAATGTTAGGGCTTTATTTGTCAACCAAAAACCAAAGACCCTTATTTGAGAAAGCAGAGAAGCAGCAAAGATTAGAGGAAGAAGCAGATGAAATAGCAAAAAAAGTTGATTTTTGCGTTTAAGGTAAGATCTCAAGCTTTTAAATCTTCTTTCCTCTGGTCACCGATATATTATATTTATTATGGTGTATGTTATTTTCTTGAATGTTAAATTAGTGCTACAAAATCTAGAAAATCAAACCAAAGATGACAAATCCAAACAGAACCCTTTGCAATACATTTTGGGCATTGGCAAATTGCAAAAGCCAGTCATGGTTATTTAGTTAATAAAAATTGAATTCATATTTTATATGGATACAAGTTTATTTCTCACAATCTGTGTCTTGAAATATATCATGATCCTTGTAAACATCTGAAATTCAACTTACCTAAATTTTTATGCATAAGAAAATAGCAATTTTTATGCTAGAGGGTGCCTCATTTCCCAGCTTTGCTCCCCAATGACACAGACCCAAAACCAAATGTGGCTGCTCAGTCATTCTAGTTTTGCATACTTACCCTTTTCCATATGTTTTTTTGGGATGAGGTCACTAACATTTCTTCCAAGTTTGGTTTAGTTGATTTTAGAGAGGAATATTTTGATAGGAACCATTTTAAGGTGAAGTTTATTTTGGCTTTTATTAGGTATGCAATATGAATTAGTTAGATTATTTAATAATCAAATAATTTATAGTGTATTTGGCTTGATCTCTTTCTCATTTTGAATTTATTTTATACACACCAATCTTAAAAATAGTTCCCAAGATTTATTCTACTTTTCTTAAAAGAAAGAAAAAATTAAATAGTCTGCTTTTATGCATTTTCTTATTAACAGTCTTATATTGGATTAGTTTTCATTAGTATAATTTTCATAATAAAAATTAAATTACTAGTATAAGCATTAGGAGCTTATGATAGTATAATATTAACAAATAATTTCGTTATTATATAATATTAACATATATTATCAATACATTAAATATCAATATAAAATATTATTTGTTAATATAAACTTTTAGAAGTTATATTAGCAGATCAATTTTTATTAGACAAATTTTCTATCAGACAATTTTTGTTTATCACTAAATAGTAATTTGTTAGTTTGTTAGTCAATTCAAATTTCATTTTTTTCTCCTTATTTTTTTTCTTTTCTACCAAACAAGGGATAGAGCCATTCATTTCATGAACGATAAAATGAAAATATTATAATTTTAAATGTACAATTAATTAAAAAAATACTAATTTATGCATATATTTTTTCGATATTGACATATAAAATAAAAAGAAACTGAAAATTTCTATTTATGGGTAGTAGTAGAGGAATTGATGATACCAATTTGTGTTGCTTAAATACTTGTTTTAATTTGTCATGAACAAGATTTAACACGCCTCATGTAAGCGCATGAAGTATTTCTTTCTCTCAGAACATCATTGTTCTACGGTGGGTCAAAAGTTCATCAGAAGAACAACTTCAATCTCAATAATCATTAATTCCCATTTTGACTTTTGATACACAATGATTTTCATTTGTTTAAAATCAAAACAAAAAACAATGCAAAATTTTGTTAGAAATGCAAATCTCAAGAATAAGATTCAGACTCGTCTCATTTTCCAGAACCTCTATTTAGTTTGTTTTAATTTCTTTTTGGTTTTTCTCAATGCAATTTTCTCTAACTTTCAGGCATCCACCTTCATGGTTTATTTAACCAATTTCCTCAAAGATTTATTTGAAAATTTTGTTGATTTTCTTATTTATTGTGTGTTGCTTCAATGATTCACAGAATCCATTTAAATTGTGATGTGCTTGGTTTGGCTTTTGAGTTTTGACAATTTTTATAATTTATTGCAGAGAATGAGCTACCAATGATTCATGCCCAATTTATGTTGAGAAAGGAAAATCATCTGGTTTGTAACATTTTCCATTGGAAAAAGCTTTTCATGCCTTTCTGTTCATTTTGAGTTGGATTATTATTATGACCTTTTCATTGCAACCTCTTTTTGTTCATTGTTTATGTTTCTTCATGTTAAATTGCATATGCTATTTACAAGATGAAAAAAATTGTGAATTGCCCTTGTATCACCATGCAGAGAAGCAGTTGATACATATATGGCTGTTCTCAGATTGTAGCCTCATTTTGATTTGGTTTCAAATATTGGATGGTGAAGATGTCTATACAACATGAGAATTCTGATAACAATGGTAGGCAAAAACTTTTTATCCTGTTTTCCTCTTCCTTTCCCTCTCTTTTTCAAAGGAATGTAACATTGATGTTATACATAAGAAGATGGAATTCATTCAAGTATGGTTAAACTGTTTCATTCATCTTTTACTTTCCTTTTTCTGTTAGATAATTTACTTTAAAGTGATGCTCTCTTGTCATTTCACAATTTTATGATGATACTATAGCAGACTAACTATAAAATGAAATGTCTCAACTAGTGTAGGAACCGGATTTTGTCTTTATGATCTCTTCTGTTCTGAAACGCCAAGTTTGAATTCTCAAAATCAAAGAGAACGATGGATGTCTTCTGGTATTTTACATCTTTTTTATCTTTTATATATATATATATATATATATATATATATATATATATATATATATATATATATATATATATATATATATATATATATGTTAGTATGTGATGGTTGTAGGCATGCTTACCCTAACAATCCCAATCATTATCCTTTTGAAAAGAAATTTTATCTCATTAATTGTTTGATTTAATAGATTAGTTTAATCTTATTCCATTTCCTGATATGGATTCCTAGGTCCACAAAAGAGGCTAGACAATCTGATGCGTCAAGCTGGGAACAAGTATTGTGCTGATTGTGGGTCATCAGAGCCAAAATGGGTGTAAGTATTAGCTTGATTTTTAAATCAATTTGGTCTATCTATGCTGTTCACTACTCAAGTTCTTTGATAATATTACTTTGTTATAGTATGTGAAACATCCTAAAATAATTTGTAAGTTTTCCTGTTTCAACCATAAGTTCTAAATTTCATGTATCTAGGTGAATTCTTGATAAGTTTTGAGTAATTATAAGTTTTATCCTACTTATAATGCATGTGTCTCAATAACTAATAACATGATGAATGATGATAGTTCTTAGATATTATTCTAGGACTTTCTTTTTTATTTTATATTTCTAGATTATTAGAAGAATGGTGGAAGATTATATGATATTCAAAATTTTAATTTTATCAGAAGATCATTAGTTCATATTATTTGCAATTGATTTTATTCACTACATTGGTTAAATTTCAGGTCTTCAACCGTTGGAGTGTTTATTTGCATCAAATGTTCTGGTATACATAGAAACCTAGGAGTCCATATATCAAAGGTTTGTTACAAACATGACACATAAAGAACCTTGTCATTTGATTGTTCATTTCTTTGTGTAACTCTATCATCTTCTTTTCAAAGTCTACGTTCCCTCTTGGCCAAAAGATGAAAAGCTTGAGAGGGCTGAAAGTTTTTGAGATATTGCTTCTTCAATTCAAGGAAGACATTTATTTCAGTGTAGACTAGGTTTACACTCTTATAATCAACTTTACAGACAAATATTCTAATAATTAAGCAGTTAAATCAAGATTCTAATAACTAAGTGAAGGTTAACACATTGCTTGAAATTGATGACCACCCCTTTGGTTTTTGAACTACTATTAGGGGAGAAGTGGAGAAAAAGATGAATAAAGCTTATAAGCTTAACTTAAAGAGAAAGATAATGTGAATATTAAAAATTCTAAACAATTTTGAAATCAAATTTAGTTCCTAGTCTCTGCTATATTTAAGCATTTCAAAGATGTTTGAATCTGTGTTCATAACTATGAGGGAAGGGACCATATTACATGTGCTTACATTACATGCATTACTTCCATGTTTAGAAATGAAAATTGTGGTGAATAGAGGTAAGAAGGATTTTGAAGAAAATTATTAAAAAATTTCTCATAATAAATAATATGGTAAAATATTTGATATTTGAATAAAATTTATATTGTTTATTTGTTTAGACATAAAAATTCTAACATGATTTGACAATATAATAGGTTCTATCACTGAAGCTAGATGAATGGACAGACGAACAAGTTGATGAATTGGTGAAGTTGGGTGGAAATACATTAATCAATAAGAAGTATGAAGCTTACCTTCCAAGTAACATGAAAAAACCAAAACCAAATTCTTCCATTGAGGAGCGCTATGATTTTATTAGGTAACTGGAAAAACATGCATACACAATTTTTCTACTGTTAAAAGTACACCTTTATGATTCACAAATACATTTTTATTATTATATTATTCAGGAGAAAATATGAGTTGTTACAATTTTTGGATACCGAAGAGAATTTGACATGCACATTTGTACAATCTCATAAAAGAGCTCCATCAGCCTCTCAGATCAGTTTGCCCCCATTCAACAATTTCCAACCAGAGAAAAAACTTTTTGATAAACAACCAACTAAAATACGTTTTGGAAACGCGTTTAGAAATAGCAGGGTAAGAAGAGATTCTGCTGAGCATAAGATTCCAAAGAAGGGGAGTTCATTGGTAATGTATCAATTATGTGTCCATTATATATAAATTGAATAACTTTGAATTTGTTTTGAATAGTAATTGTAATTGTAATTGTAATTTACTGTTATAGGCAGGTATGGTTGAATTTATTGGGTTGATAAAGGTGAATGTGGTTAAAGGCACAAACCTGGCTATTCGGGATGTTATGACCAGTGACCCTTATGTTATGCTTTCTATGGGTCACCAAGTAAGTTTCTTCATATCTTAATTACTTTCCATCATACATATCTCACATATATAAATTTAATAATATTTTACATCTTTATTATTTGTTGTTGTAGTCAGTGAAGACTCGCGTTATAAAGAACACTTTAAATCCAGTTTGGAACGAAAGCCTAATGTTGTCAATTCCAGATAATATTCCTCCTCTTAGAGTGGTATGTTCACTTCTTTCCCATTTCTTCTTAGTAATCTTAACAAAAAAATTTAAAGACTTTTGGAATTGGTATTTTGTTAATTTGTTTCCATAATCTTATATTAGACTTTATTCAAATTTTTATCAATAACAACCTAATAATTTAGAACTGTAGGCTCAGCTATTATTTTAACTAGAAGTCAACCTGTGTTATACATAGGAATATTATTTTAAGAGTTTTATAATAAATTTATTTAAAAAATTTAAAGACTTGGAATTGGTGTTTTGTTAATTTGTATCAATAATCTTATTATAGACTTTATTCAAACTCATAACCTAATAATTTAGAACTTTGGATTAATCTATTATCTTAACTAGAAGTTAACCTGTGTGATACATAAGTTTATTTAAACAAATTTATAAGAAATTTATTTTAAAAATTAAAGACTTTTAGCTAATTGAAAAATTGATTAAGATAAAATACTATAATTACAAATAATGTTTTAAGAGTTGATAGCAGTATTTTTAAATCTATTGTTTAACAAATCTATTTTGATCACATAAAATTTTGTAAAATGTAATGATCAATTTACTTTTTTAACTTTTCTTTATTTTAAGAAAATCATAAAATTTTGATTATAATTTGTTATAAGAAAAATTTTCCTCAAGATTTATTTCTTTACATGTTAAATATTAATCTACACATGCATGATCAAATAGTATTAAACTCTAAAAATAGAAGAAGTCATTTAAACCAAAAATAAAATTTTAAAAATTAAGAAAAATAATAAATAAAAAGTGGTCTTGAAAAATTATTGAAATGGGTGAAAAAGTTATGACTAAAGAAAATGATTTCACCAAAATTAATAACATGACTATTAATAATTTGAGAAAATTGGTTAATCACCCTAATTTAATATAATATCGATTGTGGATTATAACATTTAATTTATATTTATAGACAAGGTTAATAGTTGTTAGAAAGAAAGCTAAAAAGATATTCCATAAAAATACAAGAATGTGTTAAATTTGTTTATGTGGCAAAATGATAGAAGTTTAAGTAATATAGATGGGATCTCAAAAACTTGTCACTCAACTGTTATAGATTATAGTAGATTGATTGCTTCTGCAGTCACACTTAACAACATTGTTTCTCCTCAAATTTGAAATTAAGCTTTAGATTTTAAAGGTTATCATGTTCAATTGAATTTAAAGATTATTTAGGGGATTGCAAATCGCACAGCAGAGTATGATCTTCGTCCTCTCACAAGAACTTTAAGTTTTGATTTATTTGCTTATAAAGTGAAAAAACAATGATCAAACTATGTTTAAGAGTTCAAAAATGGCCCAAGATGCACAATTATGATTTTCTTTTATTTTATAAATTTGATAACTTCACATTTGTGCCTGTGTTAGCATAATGCAGTTCTGGAGGATAGGGATATTCTCAATGCAGAATCATGCAGGGTGTTTTTTTTTTGTTGAAAATTGAATTAGTCTCATTCTGATGCCTACTACATTCCATGTTGCACTCTTTTTATCCTTCTTTTTCCTTCCTATATATACAATTTATATTAAAGAAAAAGTTGGCTAAAGATTTCTTGATACTAAATTTTGCCTTTTGTTTAACTTTCTTAATTTGTCTGTGACACAGTTTCCTTTTCTCTCAAATTTTCCCTCCTTTACTACTCAACTAGTGTCTTCAATGAATAGCATTGAACTTATTTAGAGATCATAATATACACTTTTATTCATTCATTCCTTCCTTATTTACATTTTATTTGAAGCCATTCTATAATTGATAACAAATATTCTACATTTGATCTAACTTCTTATGAAGCACATAAATACAGGTTGTGTATGACAAAGATACTTTCTCAACTGATGATTTTATGGGTGAGGCTGAAATAGACATTGAACCTCTAGTTACAGCAGCAAGGGAAAATGAGAAATCTTCAATCAATGAGTTCATGCAGTTTGGAAAATGTGTAGCAAATGGTGATAACACTCTTGTTAAAAATGGTATGATCACCCATGATGATGGGAAGGTTAGACAGGATATTTCAGTGAAACTACAAAATGTTGAGAGAGGTGTGCTAGAGATTGAGCTTGAATGTCTTCCTCTTACTCAGTAGCTGAGATAGAATTTGAGGGTCAAAACTTGGCACAACTCCATTTTGGAGCATTTATCAATGTAGATTCTCCTGTCTCTTTTTCCCCTTTGTAGATTATTCTGTGACACTATGACCATCCTTCTGTAAATGAACAAAAATATCAGTAAGATTTTTTGGGAGAAACCTTGTTGATCAATTTTAACCTTTTCACCTTTTGCTCAAGCTCATGCTCAAAGTTGTAGATTTTGTGTGATGATGTGTGCATTTGTGTTTGTGTATAATTTAAACTTTGCTCATCATAATATTATATGATTTAATAATAGATTAATTAAACCTATTCTTCAGAAATAATTTTTAAATGTGTATATAACTTTTATATATACTATAAAAACTTTTAATTTTAGTGACGTTTGTGACACTTATCAAATTTGTTCTTAAATTAATAAAAAAATCATAGTAAAACTTAAGGTATGAAAAATTTATCATATTAGTTTTCATAGTTTTAAGATTTCAATCAAATTAATCTCTGATAAGAAAGTAATATGATGGATTTTTGTATACCTTGAATCTTATTATTATAAGTTTGGATTAATTTAAGAATTAATTTGATGAATAACCCTAATGTTAAAAATGAAAATTTCTTCCAACTTTTATGCAACAATCAAATCTCACCTAAGTAATATGATACAACATTGGAGTAAACTAAATATTCAAACTAGAGAATGACTTGCTAAGATCATACAAAATTATATGGTAAGAAGTTATTATAATCCTTGATTTTTTTTTTCAATAATTCACAGTAAACAACAAAGTAATAGGATCTTATCCACAGAATCCTTTTGTTGGGTTTGCCATAATCTCAAGGCAACCTTAGCTATAATTCTTCTACCACAAATTGCAACTAAAATATATTTCACTGCTTTCAATTGCGACTGAAATAGACTTGGGAACTCTCAGATTTTCACTGTCGGCAACTAAAATTCAAAAAAGAGAAAGAGTGATATTGGTATAGATTAGACATAAAAGTAGTTTACAAAATAAGGTAGTGTTTCATACTTATATACAAAAACTACAGGAATGCTTACAAAAGAAAAATACTTGGTAATAATCAATGTTGCAATCTATTCTTGATTAGAATGCTGAATTTGGTTGATTATATTAAGGAGTCTGTCACCCTCTTTAATCACTATTTAGATAGGAAAAGGACAAAATTATGGTGTTGTATTAATGAAATTTGCTTAAACCTTCCAAAGGATGTCTTATCTTACTTTAACTTGCCCTTCATGAAATAATCAAGTAATTGATGGCATATACTTATTTGGACTAACCCACTCCACATTTTATCTCCATATAGTTGTTAGTGTGTTAAAATCAAATTATTCAATAAATTTTAAAATGTATGAGACGTGAAACTTCTTAAATATAATAATAATAATAATATGTAATGACAATGATAAAAATAAAATTTAAATTAATATTTTATAATTTAATATTTATCGTTTCTTTTAGTTTATAGAGATTATAAATTATAATCTGAAGGCTGGATTTAGTAGAAACGGTTAGTATTTCAGAAATTGGCGAATGGCAATTCAAATCCTTATGGTTGGATTGAGAAAATAAGAGAGAGAGAAATTAAAGTTTTAAATTATTATATTACTAAAGAAGAAGTTTTTCAAAATTAACTGTTTTTAAAAGACTTTAAAATATAATTTTATTTTATTTTTACTTTAAGACTGAAAATAAGTTCCGCTACATCTATGTTGTGTTAATATTGCCTTTAAGATTGATTTTTTTACGACACCATGTTGTTTTATTTATTTAAAAATATAATTTGAAAGCAAAATTTTCATATCATCGCATTACTTTTGAATAAAAATGGTCTATCAGATATTTCAAATAGAAAAGATCTAAGATATATGTTCTGATATTATGTTAAATATTGAGGTTGAGTTATTTTGAATATAACTCA
Organism: Canavalia ensiformis; assembly: GCA_026541065.1. Taxonomy (NCBI): domain Eukaryota; kingdom Viridiplantae; phylum Streptophyta; class Magnoliopsida; order Fabales; family Fabaceae; genus Canavalia; species Canavalia ensiformis. The sequence goes on along the minus strand of JAMKYM010000909.1, from coordinate 569,538 downwards.
ATTTCAAAAGCTAATTGATAAAGTAAAAATTATTCCCATTATATATATATATATATATATATATATATATATATATTTAGTTAATTATTTTTTTAGATAATATGATACTCTTTCAGTTGGAAAGAACAAATATTTTAAAAAGAAAAAAAATACAAATATTAAAAATATAATTAATGTTAATTTTTTAAAAAAATATATTTATTTTCCTAATTTATCTTTTATTATCTTTTTTCATTACACTTAATAATAATTAAATACATAAAAAGTATACATAAAAATAATTAATATTTTTTTAAAATCAAAAGGGATAAATAACAAAAATAATTTTTTTATGAAAAAATAAAAAAGAATAATGAGAGTAAAACAAATTAGCTTCAATTTTAAATGATAGGTGATAAAAATAAATATAAATCAAGTCACATAAAAAAGTTTATTGAAAATTTTCTTTCGAGGTCATGATTCTTTCACAATCTACAATTTTTTCCTTTATTCGAAATAACATAACTTATTAAAATTACTAGTTAGCTGGGACAAACATTCACCCAAACAACAATAGAAAATAAAAAGGAAAATATTTCCATATAAATAAAGATAGCGCACACACAGAGAAAGTACCAACATATTCAATTCAATTTTAAATTTTAAATTATTCATCATCTCAAATATTATAATCAAAATCAAATTTTCAATCAAATCCCCTTCGCATGATCGAAATTGAAAGTCAGAATTCCAAACCGTAATTTCAATTCTTTGGTATAATCAAACCCTAATCAAAACCGGCATAACCTAGATAATGAACAAGGATACAGTATTGGAACATTTTGCATCATCAAACAGGGAAAGGAAACTATAAAACTTGAATTTAAAAAATTCTGATAATATCAGAATCAAGTAAAATGTTTACAGAAAATTAAAATATTGCATTACCGGAATATTCCATAGCTTAAATCAGAAGGCAGAATATTACAAAGAACTATTTGAAGTTAATTTGGGTATGGAATAGAATAATGAGGAATGTTCTTTTCCCCCTCTTCTTTCTTTAGTTTTTTCAATTTTTTGAAGTCACAATCACAAATCTCGTCATAGAATAACATTATACAACATGAAGAGTGAAGGCAATAATTCCAATTCACAATTTAGTAAAGAAAAGACATATACGCATCCTTTAATGAGACATGCGCGTTGCTAAATATATTCAGACTAACTTCATTTTGAGAAAGAAAATTATTATTTCTATAAAATTAATCTTGTTCAAATATACTCTTTAATTAATTTTGATGATAAAATTTAATTTAATATTAAATAAATTTTTATATTATTTTTTAATTGAAATCAATGATTCATTTCTATAATAGAAATGATTGTCCTCTGTACATATAAAATATTGCATTTATATGCATTCTTTTTATGATTATATAATTTTTTTATATTATTTTAAAAAATAAAAATATTTATAACTTTTAGATTTAGAATATTTATAGGTATAAATTACTAAGATATATAAATATATCACTTCTTCTTTTTTATAATTAATATACATATATAATCAAAATAAATATCCAATTTTAATTTGAAGATAGCATTAAAAAAATGTATGATCCTGAACTTAACTTTTATCCAAATTTTATTGGAGCAGTGTCAATTAGACAAAGAGGAGCAGAGTCAACAAACATGCCTGGATGTGGCTATATAAGTAACAAACAGCAGCCAACAGAGTCACTGCTAAAATCCTAAATTATTAAATATGAAGAGAATATAGCAACAATTCCATTTCACAATTTTACAAATAAAAGACATAACTCTGCTTTCAACATGAACAATGAGACATGCACATTCCAGTGTCTCAACATTATGGAAAGAAAACTTAACGCTCTTTAATGCTTTGTTTAGATAAGAAGGAAAATAATAAAAAAAAAAAGAAAGAGAAGAAAAAAATAAAAATAAAAATAAGATAAAATAATAAATTTTTTGAATATGTTAAAAGAAGAGGAACTTTTTTTAAATGGATAAAAAAATAGTAATATAAAATTTAATTTTAAAAAGTTAATTCTTTATTAATATAATATTTATTTTTTTATATTTTTAAAATATATAATTTTAACAATTTAAAATAAAAAAAAATTCAAACTTCTTTTTTCATATTTTTATCAACTAAGCAATAAACAAAATTTGATGGAACTTATAGAAAGTAACTTTTTCTTTCCTATTTTCATAAAGAAAAAAACAAACACAAAAAAATCTTTCCACATTTTTTTCTTCCACCGTCTTTCCACATTATTACAAAGTCTGTTTAAGACTTTAGATTAAATTATTCTAGTAAATAATAATCTTTTAAAAGAATTTTTGACAAAAAAAAAGGAATTATATCCCTAAACTAAATCTTTCTCAAACGTGCTATTAAATTTAACTTTTAATCGAGTGTCAATCGGAGGTAATGTCATCCCCTGCAGTTTCAAAATAATCTGCAAGATGTGTAGCTCTAAATCCAACCATTAAAATTTATTAAATTTCGTTTTAAAAGATAAACTCAACTTCTAATAAAACAAATCAAAGGACCTTATCGGTGCAGTTCTTTTCAGAACTCAACCTTAATCCCAATTAGACAAACAAAAGCCAAATCAATCAACATGCCAAAAGCAGGTAATAAGCTCTGCAGGAAAAATCCAGAAACAGTAAAGTTTGATCTTTCTGTACAGATTCAAGTACTAAAAAGTTTCATTATTTTAACAATAAAAATTTATACCATTTTAAGTATAATGTATAATTATCTCTCTTTCTTATTCATTCTTAATCTTTTTTCATATACTAACTGGAAAAATACATCTTAAAATTAAAAGGAGCAATATTTTTTTTATCACGTTTTGACGTATTTGAAACATTTTCCGTTAGTAGAACTAAAAGCCCAGAAAGCAGCATATTTTATATATCGACTTCGCACAACCCCATCATTCTTGCATGCAATCATTATCCATGTGCTATCAAAATGGACAAACAGAACCAGAGATTAGATTAAAACGGGATTAAACATCCCATAATTGTCGCTATAAACTATCATCAATGACCAATCTTTGGCAAATCCTTACACACCCCTAAATATTTACATCATCCATAACACTACCGTATATACACATTTCCATACCATTTTTTGCATTTCAATTAAAAAAAAAAAGAAAGAGAAAAAAGCACACTCTTGAACAAAACAAAATGAATGTTCAAGGAGCGAGAACCACCATAAATTCAAACCCTGCATTTGAAAGCTTCACCATCAATCAATCAAGAAGTGCAAAATCTACACCGAACGAGCCCATTCTCATTGCATTCCAAGCACTTCTTCAACGATCCTTCATCCTCATCAAACACCTTCCTACTCCCACTACAATTCTCACACGGCACAAACCTCACATCCCCACAACTGTCACAGAAAAACCCAGGCTTCAATTTGGGGAACCCTTCCAGAATCTTCGCCAACTCGCCATTCTCAAATAAATGGTTAATAACATCTGCACCACCCACGTACTTCCCTCTTATGAACACCTGAGGAAGTGCCACGTGTTTCTCTCCCAGCACACGCTGCAACTCCTCTCTGTAACCCCTATCCATCGACACGTCCCTTTCATCCACCCAAACCCTAAACCCCCTCAGAATCATGCGAACCGCGTTGCAATCTTCGAACGTTCTTCGAATCCCTCGAAGGCTCGTCAAATACACCACGATTCGATCCTCTGTGCCAGTTAATCGGAACGGCGTCCACAAATCCGAATCCTTCGAACGCGATTTCGAAGAAGGACTCGGTTCTGAAGAAGATAAGGGTTTTGAAGAGTCTTTTGAAGATTCGAACAAACTGCAGAGCTTCTTCACCATTTTCCCCCGAATCGAGGTTTTCATCGATTCCATTGAACCGTAGAATCGCCTCAGCGAACCGGACCGGTCAACGTAGTTATGGTGGAGGTAGGGTTTCTGCGAAGGTTCCGATTGCGTCGAGTGAATCGTGTTCGAACGATTGAAGAACTGGAACCGCGACATCTTCGAGAATCTTCGAGTTATCTGAACGCAAAGAACAGAAAGGTATTAATTCATCTTTTTAGGGTTTCTTTCGGGAAATATCTATGGAAAATTCACAATCAATAACAATCGAGCTCAATTTTCAGGTGTGAAAAATTTGAAAATAAATAAATAAAGGATGATAAAATTTATAGTTTCTTCTTTCTCACCTGACGAAGGATACGGTGGTTGACGGTGGCGACGATGCTCCAATGAGGCGGCGACGAGGACGGAACAGGGGAAACTTACACGGTTAGTTTTTTCTTCTTAAAAATATTAAATTTCTGTTGCGTTTGTTTGAGTTGTCTGAGTTTGTTTTTTAGTTAAAATTTATTGGGTATGGTTGAGTTGAGTGGAGGATTGGAACAAGAAGTTGAGTTTCTGTTACTTTATGTAGTTTGGCTTTCAGAGATGAAGAGAAAGGGTCATAGAATCAGAGATAAGGGGTAGACTCACATATTTCCACGCCAACAATTTATAGAGGGACAAAATAATAATAATAATATAATTAGAAATGAAAATTGGGTACTTTCTATGGGCTTGTTTGATTTCTGTTTTGAAAACAATTTTCTATTTCTGAAGATCATGAAAATCTAAAAATTTATTTGATGAATGTAGTTTAAAAATATTTTAAAAATATTTTAATTTTTCCAAATATTATTCTATTTTTATTTATTCCTTTTATGTTCGTTTTTAAAAAGTTTCCAAAAATTATTTTATAAAATAATTTTGAAAACTAAAAATTAAAAATAAATCAAATACCTTCTATTCTTTTAGATCTTTTCTAGAGAAAGAGTCAGAGAAAAAGAAGTGTGTGCTTTTGGTCTTCCTTGGACTTCCGCCAGCTATAAAAATGAAAATAGAGTTATACCTAAAAGGCTGATAAAATATTTACTCAACCTAATTTTATCTTTTGAAAAAAAAAACATTAAACAGTCTTTAAAAATATAAATTATAAATAGTCAATTATTTTAATACTTTTAAGTTAATAGATTTAATATAAGTTATTAATGCTTTTACTAAGAATTAATTTTATAAATTTTAATCGCTGATGATTTTATTAGAAATTGGTTTAATATATGATTAAATTTATTTGTGAGATTAGTTATATATTTATAGTATGAAAAATTAAAATTAAAGGGGGTCATATTTATACTTTTAAAAAACATTCAATGACTTTAATTTTTTTAAATATATGTGAATTAAGTGATTTTTAAGTCTCGTATTTTTGTTTTATTTCTTTTTGGTATGTAAAGAGTTACTTTTAGTTTTATGAGATAAAAAAATATTAATTTTCATAAGTGAGATCTTTGTTATATAATATTTGTCATGTCACTTGATATATAACGTCCAGAAACAACGGTACTATAAAATCTGTAATTGATTAAATAATACAATCAGCATCAATAAATAAATATAATCATATAATAAACTAAATCATGCAATAATCTATTAAATTAAATTTGTTCTCAATTCTTAGTACATACTCACTACCATAGAATAAAATTAATTACTTGATATAAAAGTATTTTTATTATTTTATAAAATTTGAAATGTCTTTTAATATTTTTAAAATAATATAAAGAAATACCTATTTTATAAAATATTTTTTATAATTTTTTATAATTTGTTTTAGTTGCAAAATATTTAAATTTTAATTGCAAAAATAAAAATAAAAAATTATTATAATTTTAATATTATTTTGAAATACTAATTTTATTCAAAAATAAAAACCATTTTAAATTTTTAATATTTCTATTTTTATATCTTATTAGCTCGTTTTAAATGTTTAATAAGATAGCCTAAAGTTATCTACTTTATTGTGACGGTGTATTTTTTAGGATAAGATAACAATTTATTAAAATCATCCAATCCTATCTTTATCTACCTCTCATATCATATTTTCCTTTATTCTATCTTGGTAATCAAACAAGTTCTTAATAAATTATAATAACTATTTAGATTATTAAAAATTATATAATGGGTTGACAGTAGACTTGGCAAAATATAGGATATGGAATTTATAATTTTGAATCTGAATTAACTTTGGGATTTTTTTTTTAATTCAATGCAGGTTGAGCCCACAAAGACTGGCAAAGTCTTGAAAGAATTGGACTTGAGCATCATTTTAGGAACCTGAATTAAATTTGAATTTTTTTAATCTGACTCTCACAACCTGCAATACAGGTTGGGTTTGCTTGTTTTGTCACTTTTAATTGGTGGATTGACCTGCATTATAATTAAAAATAATAAAATCAAACTAAAAAATAAAACAATAATATATATATATATATAAATGATCAATTTAATTGAAATTACAATTTAATTATATTGTTAATTAAATTTATGTATGTAAGAAAAATAGAAATATAAATAAAATTTTAATGTTTTAATTATAATATTTTAAAAAAATAATATAACAAGCCCAACATCCTATTCTGCTTAACTATTTTAAAATTTAAAGATATGGTATTTTGTTTGGTTCTAAACCCTCAATCTATTCAATAAAATGAGCAGTTTTAATGGTTGCTCTTGTATATTGGAATCTTCGGTTATACCTTTAAATCTTCCATTTCAAAATTTTAGATATTGACCTGTAATTTTATATATGAGAAAATTTTAATTTTGAATGTTATACTTATATGGAAGATCTTAATCATTAATCCAACCAATGGTAAGTTTCAATCCTAAACTTTGCACTTGAGTATTAGATACAATAGATCGTGATTAATGTCTGAGATAACTTCTAACCTTAAAATTTGCATTTAAATACTATTAACCTTGACTTTTAATTTAATATATAAGATAGATTTTAGTCATAAAACCGTACACATCAATACTCTGGACCTTTACTTATGACCTAATATGGATAAATAAGTTTAAACTCCTAGACATAAAAATAATTAATATTTTAATCATGATAATTATTTAAAAAATTAATATTATATTTTAAATTTAAGCTATTAAAAAATATGATACATCATTAAATAATTTTTACATCATATAATTAAAAATATTAAAATTAAAAAACGCATGTGCATTGTAAGAACCATTGATTATTTATTTTATATTATTAATATCCATGTTAAAAATTGTAATTCAAAGGTGTGATATTTTATAATTTTATGTTTATTTATATTTTAATTATTAATTTATTAACTTACAAGAATGTTAATATATTTAAATTAAGAGTTAAGTACGTTTGTAATTCTTTTAAAATTTTAATTTTAATTTTTTTATTTTTTTAAATAATTGGTTTTGGTCCCCATTTTTATAAATAGATATTTTTTAATTTTTCATCCTTAAAAAAAATAATCTATTTTTAAAATAACGGAACAGAACCAAAATTTTATAATTTTAGAAGGACTAGAAATATTTAACTATTAAATTAAAATAATTTTTCTATTATATTAAATTTTAAATTCAATTTCTTTAGATTTCAATATATCTTAAATTTAAATTATTAAATATATATTAAATTATTTTTAAACATGTGTTATTAATTTTAGTTTTATATATTTAAATAATTTTATTAAATTTAATTATAAGAATTTATATATAATAAATTTTTAAACATGTAGATAGATAATAAGAATCTGTATAATAATTTTTTATTATAAGAAATCATTAGATTCAATGCATTCGTAACATTAAATATTATAATATTTAATAAAAATAAATTTTATTATATATCTTTAAATATATTAGTGAAATATTACTTTCATATCTTAAATATCAATTGCTTATATATACTAATAAAAAAATTAATTAAAAAGAAACTTATTGTTAAAATTTTTTATTTACAGAATTATACTTTAAATTTTCCAAAAAAAAGCCCTATGTACAAATACAACTTTATAAGTAAGATATATAAATGTGATTGATTATTAATATCTATCAAATTGTAATTTTAATAATTCATTAAAATATTAAGAAATCTTATAAATATTTTTAATTTTTTAAAATTTAAACCATGCTTTAATTTATTTTATTCCTAAAAATGTAAATCTGTAAAAATATTTATAAATTTTAAAAAATTATTTATACATTGTATTTAAATTTAAAAATACTTATAAAATCCAAAAAACTTGCTAGTTATAGAAGAAGAAAAAGGAAAAGGAAAGCAGCCTTTGCAATAGTTGCTTTTTTGGACTTGACATATGAAAATGGAAATGAATTGAAGTTTTTATTTCATTTGGGAGATTAAAACAACAGTGGTTTTTTTTTCTGTGGCATTTGGATTTGGAGTTATAAAATTGGAAATGAATTTATTTATTTTCATGCTTTGGTGGGGAGAAAAGAACTACAAGTGCCGTGGTTTAGTGTTTTGAATCAGAATATATGGAAATAAGAAATTTGCGCTGTTGTTTTCTTTTTTGAATAAGAAATAATGAGATTTGGAATCGGATATAATTTATTTTTCATTTTGAGAGAGAGAAAAGAGAAACTGAGACTTTTCTTTTCCATTTTTGTGGTGTGTTTGGATTGTGAGATAGGGATAAGGTACTGCTGGGAGGAAACTAGTCAGGCCCACCTTTTTTCAATAAAGTCCGCGGTTAGATCTTTTATCATTTATAATCATGTCACGTGTAACTTCCATGTTTTGTTTGTTTTAATAAAAATAGGATAAAATTAAAAACGAATTTGACTGTGTATGAAAATAGAAAAATAATATTTTAATAAAAAATATATAAAAATATTTTCTTTTCTCGTAAACCATGAAATGAAGAGTAAAAAGTTGTTTATTTTGATTCAAAAATGAATGAAAAAAATAAAAAATAAAATAAAAATTAAAAATTAAAAAATAAAATTGAAATGGAATAAAAATTAGATGAATAAAATTAATTTTTTTATTTTATTTAGATAAATATAATGAAGAATAAAAATAAATTAAAAATATAAATTATATTTTATATTAATTAAAAACTAAAATAAATTTAAAAATTTTAATTTTTATTAATATATACTTTTTGTTTTTAATAATTATAAAATAAACTTTTTTCCCATATTTTCATAGTTTCTAGGAGACTAAAATTTCGGCAGAGTTTTAAAAAATATTTTATTTTCTTTCATTTCAATATGCATTGAAGCATAAAAATATTTTTCATCTTTTCTATTTTTTTTTAATCTTTATTATTTTTTTTAATTTTTTTAATGTGTAAAAATTATTTAAAAAAAAATAAAAAATTTAAAAATAAAATAATAAAATATTATATTAATAAAAATAATATAATAAACTAAATTTTTATATTTAATTTAATTTTTTAATTAATATAAAATAAAAAGTATACTATTAATTTATTATTTTTCATTTTTTATTTCATTCACCTAATAAAAAAATAAAATTTTTCTTCTTCTCTTTCACATATATTTCTAACTATCTAAATAATTTATTTTTTTATTATATTTTTACTCTATTGATTAGTTTTTATCTTATTTTTCCTTTCAATTTTACTTATCATTGGATAAAGCATAAAGTAGTTTACTTATTTACTTAAGCAATTAAAAAAGTATATAATAACATTAATTTTAATATATTTTATTATAATACATTAATTAATTAATTAATTAATTAAATCAATAAATTGAATCATTTAAATTAATGATTTTATTGAATAAAATCCCTTACATTAATTATTTATACAAATATTAATATATTAAATTTCATTTATTTCAAAAAATTTATTAATAAATAATAGAAATCAAATAATTATATTAACTTTTACATAATTTATCTAAATCAATTGATGAATTTCTTAATTTTACTAAAATTGATCTATGAAAAGTTAAATAATTTATTAGATTTTTTATTTAAATTTTATTATTTTTATTGTAAAAAATAATAAATTTCTTAAATCGAATCAATCAATAAAATTATTTAAATTGATCAATTGCTTGGTGATTAAGATTTATTGTACAATTAATTATTTATAAAATGTAAAATATTTTGGCCGAAAATAATATATATAATTATGTTAATTTTACATATTTAAGGATAATCAATCAATTAACTTAAGTTAATTTTTTTATTTGATTGAGGTGAATTAAATTGTGATATTTATGTTAGAATTTATTTTACACTAGAAAAAAGTTTTTTTTAATAGTAAATTTAAAAAATAAATAGTAAAGTTTTAGTCAAAGAATCTATATTCACAAAAAATTATTTTTAAAAATATTTTAATAAAAATTTGCAAAGGATAATTAGTAGAATAAAATATAAATTTTTATTAATTTAATATATTTTAATTAAATTATATAATTTTCAAAAAAATAATCGTCGTAAAAAAATTTTTAATGTTAATTTTACTGAACTAAATATTCTATTTAAATAGCACCAATTTAATTTTCAATCTATCTATTATTTATTTACACCATATAAAAGAAGATTTTGTTATCATAAATTATTCCACATGACTCTACGTGGTATTATCAAAATAATTTCATTTTCATGCTAAAAATAATTTTTTTAATTAACTTTTCTACAACGTTAATTTAACATTGATTTAAATTAATTAAGATAAATACAGCATGTAACCAAATTACACCATTTTTATTATTGAATATCTAATTCATAAATCCATGATGAATGTTGAAATTGAATATTTTCCAATAACAACTATTTAATATAATTTTTTTAATTCATGTATATGAATATATAATAAGAAATTAATATACAATAATTTTATTAAAATTTATAATATTTAATATTATTAAGAAACTGAATCATACAAATTTCAATAAATATTTATTATATACTTTTATATGCACATTAAAAAAAATTATATTTAATATAATAAATTGATAATAATAATAATAATGTTTATATTTATTTAAATCAACAATAATTATATAAAAAATTAATGCAATAAATTAATTACATCATATTGATTAGATTTTACATAAAAAATAATTTAAGTGAATTATTTATTAACGACTGTTTCTGTTTTACCTTTAAAACTTATATTCTATCACTAAAAAAGTATTTTTTAATAATGATTTCAAAATTTTATCAAATTTTTTTCTGATAAAATTTTATTCATAAAAATTATTTGTTAGATAGTTTAAATAATATAATAATTTAAATTTAATATATTTTGTATAATTTATATAATCGTTACAAAATATTTATAAAAATATATATTTTTTTGTGCATAAATATATATATTTTATTTCCATTACACATTTTAATTTTAATTTATTAAATAAAAATGATCATAATTGATATTAACAAAAATCCTTACGTTCCATGGATAAATTGACTAGTAAATTATAATAATTTGTCATGACTTCTCTATATCGGGCAAAAATAGATTTGCAAAAGAAATGCGTTTTAACCTCCGAATTACACAGGAAGAAGTAACTGATTCCTGAGATATTTATTTTGAATAATCAATTTATTTAAAAGAAAATGTTTTATAAAATAAATAAACGAAGGTATAGTTTATTTTAAATTATATTAGGATTTTAATTCATTTTAAGTTTTAAAAATTAATATTTCATTACTTATCTATTTCAAAAATTAGTCTTTTAATGATAATTAAACGCTAATATTTTTATTTTAAAACTATTTAAATTATTTTAAATATAATTTAATAATATAAAACATAATAATAATAAATTAATTTATTATATTTATATAAATATAATATAAAAAATATTTTTGTGTAAAAAGACAAGTGAGAGTATAAAATTTCTCTATTCTCAATATGATGTGGTTGCAAATAATTTCTTTTCTTCATTTATATGCTTGCTTGTCTTCTAATTGATCAAAAAGTAATTAATAATGTATCATGAAAAATTATTTAAACCAAATAATATTGTTTATTAATTTTTTTAAATCTTAGATATTTTTCCACATGATATTCAAATTCCACATTATGGTGGGATTAATTCTCATTTTTTCTTAAAATTAAAGATATATCATTTAAATCAACCATTCATTAGTATTGTAAACGAAATACTAAAGGTACAATAAGTTTTTTTTATACTTTCCAGTTTAATATACTTCTATTAATAATTATACGTATTTTACTTTTGGTTTCATATTAAAGGATTTATAAAATAATGAATTTCTTTATTGTCAAATTTTAAAAAATAGCATTTGTACAAGTAAATTAAAATATATTTATTAAAAAATAATGAAATTAATCCATTACCACCTATACTTCACAGGTATAATTTTGGAACAAAATAAACATATATTAAAGATTGAATGACATCACGACTACCGAAATTAATAAATAAAACACCAAAACGAATCTTAATTCTTAACCATGACATGCTGTTTCCCTTATAAGGGGAAGAAAGAAAATAGATCTTAATCATTTGTTGTTACACAGGAGGCATCAAATTGTTCTAAAGACTCCAAAATGTGTCTCTTGTTCTTTTTCCTGTTGGGTTTTAGGATCTCTACCTTTGTTAACCTTTATGATGGCTGAAGTGAAGATCTCAATGCTCCCTTATGTTTTTGTTTTATGCATGAAGAAGTTGGCTTTAGACATGTCTGAAAAAGTGGAAGAAGGTACTAGGATGTTCCATTTACTTTTTGCCAAATTTATTATTTCATGATTCTTTTATGTATAAATAATACTATTTATTATTTATATTTTTATTCAACAACTAACAGCTTCTTTAAATAAAAAATAAAAAAATAAAATAAATTTAATAATATATATATATATATATATATATATATATATATATATATATATATATATATATATATATATATATATATATATATATATATATATATACTTATGCGTGTGATAAGTTATTTTTATTTCATCTATCCAATACAACCGCTATTGATGAATCGATTGGGAAGCTTCTTACTTTTTTTTTTTGATTAGCAAAAATATATTAGATATATTAAAAAGAAAACAAGGAGTACTCTAAAATTTCACCTATTTACTTACACATAGGATGAAAGTAGGTCGAGCCGAGTTAAGCTTTGAGTATTTAAGTATGATCTGTTTAAATTTTTTGAGACTTGAGCCTGAGCCTGTTACTTGTTAAAGGGTTTTTTTTTTTTTATGTCAAGGCCTGGCCTGATTTAAAGCCTACAAGGCCTACAAGTTTGTTTAAAAGCCCACATAACAAAAAAAATCAATAAATAGACTTAAAGCATATATAAATAATTGATTAGAAAGACTTTTGCAAACTTAAAGCTTACAAAATAAAAAAGTCATTAAATAGACCTAAAATATATTATATATATGTATATTAGTATTATGTAAATAAAATATAAAATAAATATTATATAAATATAATATATTAAAATAAATATAAATATATAACATATAAATATAAATAGGTCCCGAATAGGTTAAATAGGATTTTTTACAAGCATGAGTCTGACTTGTTTATCTAAACAGACTCTTTAAAAAGCCTGAGTCTATCTATTTATTAAACGAGCCGAGCCAAAATAGGCTTTAAACGAGCTGAGTTGTGGAACACGTCGAACGACCTTGTTCACTTCTATCCCTACTTACACAGAACCAGAAAATTAGAAAGGCATAAGTCTTAAGTTTTGTAATTGCACGACATCCATTTACATTTATGGATGGAAAATAACTTTTTTACATTATTTCATTTCAACTATCATGGTTATAAATATTATTATTATTATCTTCATTATAATAATAAATAATAATATAATAATAATAATAATTTATCTTTTACTATTTAAAAATATTTTTTTATTTATCTAGTTTTTATAAAAAATAAAATAAAAAATATTATTTAATATATAAATTATATTAAATTAATAATATTGTATATTTTATATTATATAATTATTTATTTATATTATATTAATGTAAAATAAATAATTAATAATATGAAAATAATATAATAATATATAAAATTATTTATTTTAAATATTGATAATTAAATAATATATAAAATAAAAATTTATATAATTATATAATATTTTTATATTAAAATTATTATACTGTTATTATTATTTGAAGAATATTATTTTTAATTTTATCATTATTATTATCATCATAAAAATATTAATAATAAATTTTATTTTTATTATTTTAAAAATTTAATTATTTATCTATTTTTATAAATTTATAAATAAATTAGATAATTTAATATATAAAATTATATTTAATTTATAATATTATAATATATATTATTTTGTATAAAATAAATATTAAATAATAAAAAATTATAATAATAATAACAATATATACATTATTTATTTTATATATTTATTATTAAATAATAAATAAAATATAAAATTATATAAATATATAATATTTTTTATTATAATCATCATTACAATCAATATCATCAACATAATTATCATCATCATTATAATGTTAATAATATTTTTTTTATTATTATTTTAAAATAATTTAGTTTTTAAAATTTTTTATTTAACAACTTTATATAATATAAAAAGATAAATAATATTATTTAATATATAAATTATATAATTATTTGTAATATAATATTATATTATATATTATTTTTAAATAAAACAAATATTAAATAACATAAAAATATTATAATAATAATAATATATATAATTAATTATTTCAAATACTAATAATCAAATAATATATAAAATATAATTTATATAATTATATAATATTTTTATATTATAATGATCACCATCTTTATTAATATTTTATAAATTTTATTTTTATCATTATCACTATCATTATTATTATTATTATAATAATAATAATAATTAATTTTATTATTTTTAAAATTTAAAATTTATATATTTTAATATATTTTAATTTTATTTATATATAATTTAAATTTATAATAAAATAATATAATAGAATAATTTAATTTATTTTTACAATAATTTTTAAAAAAGTTTAAAATTAAAAAAAAACTAATTTTAGTTTATAAATTTTTTAAAATTGATAAGTATAAACCACCCTGAACCGGTCTTAAAAAATAATATAGGTTGCTAATTCATAAACACATTGACTCTACTTATTTATTATTAAAAAACTTTTTCTTCTTTAAAATATAGTAGCATGCTAATTACACCTGATTTGAGTCAAATAATTTGTTATAAGCCCAAATGTGATCTACCTTTACAAATGGGCCATGTCATAAGTTGTTGATAGCCAATTCCAAACAAAATTTGCTTGGGCCGACAGTATTTTTTTGAAATTTGTATACTAAAAGTTCTATAAGCAATTAATTTAAAAGTTTATTTTACATCTTGTTTGAAATGAATTTTAGTTTTTAATTTTTAAAATTTTAGATCTAATTTAAATTTTTTTTCAGTTTTTAATTTTGAAAATTTTAAATATTAATTTTTTTAATTTTTAAAAATTGTTATAAAAATAAATAAAGTAATTATATTATATTATTTTATTATAAATTTATAAAAATATTAATTTAAGAAATTAAAATATATTAAATTTAAAATTTTAAAATTAAATATTATTATTATTATTATGATAGTGATAATAGTAAAAATAAGAATAATATTTATGAGATAATAATAATGGTGTGATGGTTATAATATAAAGAATATCATATAATTATAAATTTATATTTTATATATTATTTAATTATCAATATTTAATAAATAATTTTATATTTTTTATTATTATAATATTTTTATATTATTTAATATTTATTTTATAAAAAAAAATAATATATTATAAAATTATAAATTAAATATAATTTATATATTAAATAATATTATTTATTTTTAATATATAAAAATTAAATAAAAAAAAGTAAAAAAATTATTTGATTAAATACTTGATCCAATTCCTAAAAAAACTCTCCACTTTAATTGATATTTTTTCACAAAGAGTAAACATTATTTTAAAATAATAACAAATAAAATATTTTTTCACAAAGAGTAAACATTATTTTAAAATAATAACAAATAAAATACTATTATTATTGTGATGATGATAATTGTATTAATAGTAATGGTTGTAGTGGTGAAGATAAAAATAAATTATTATTATTATTATTATAGCATAGTAGTGAAGATGATAATAATGATAATTATGGTAATGATAATAATGGTGGTTGTAATAAGGTGTTGATGATGATGGAAGTAATGATTTGGTAGTAGTCATGGTGATAACGATGATGGTGACTATAGTGGTGGTGAAATTTGGTAGATTTAAAAATTAAAATATTTCAAAACTAAAAATAACATTCAATACACTTTTTTTTATTGAGATTTAAGTCAAAATTGTAATTTTTTTTTGTGAATGTATTAAAATTTTAGAATATTTTTTTAAAATATATTCCAAAATTTTAATTCTAAAATATATTTTTCATATTCAAAAATGCATTATTAACATTATGAAATTTTAATTGCATTTTAAAATTAAAATTTTAGAACATACTTAAAAAATTATGCCAAAATTTTAATTCCAAAATGAATAAAGTACATTTTGAAATATAAAAAAAAAATATTTTGAAATTATAATCCTAGAAGGTATCTTCTATATTATGAAATTAAAATTTTAGAATACATGATTGATGAAAGAAAAGGAGTGTGAGAAAATTCATCTCTCACTTATTGATCTATCTTGGAAATGAGTATTTCTATCAATTTTTGTTTAACTTCATGTTGATTTGACATGTTAAGTGAAATGTATAGGTCCATGTATGTTAAAATAAATGACAACGTCCTTTTACACTTCTTAAGTTGTTGTTAGGTTGTTAAAAGAGACCTCATCTTCTTTCTCTCGTCAAAATAGAGTTTTTTTTTTTAATTTCTTCTTAGATTTATCAAATTTGTGCCTTCTTTCCCCCTTTTTATTCAACAACCGTGGAATGGTTACTAATAGGAAACCAATTTGGAGTAGAATTTCAAGAACCTCACAACCTGGTTACAAGGGATGTTAACATGTGAGATGTTAGTATAAACACAAGGATGTGACTAGGGTTTCTAGTTCAAAATGAAATCCTTGTAAATTATACTATGGTTGTTCTAAAATGAAGGTTAGTGGATTTTTTTTCTTTATCATTAATGATCTTTCATTTTGATAGTTGTTAGTAAGTTGAAGACCTTATTGTTGAGATGGATAATAGATGTAAATTTTTCCTCTAGTATGATGATGAAACTATTTTTGAATAAAACTTTGAAGATGTTTTTGAAGTTACATCAATCATGGAAGTTGCTACAAATGATGATGAAGAATGGCTAAAAAATCTACTAAACAAGATTATGACTATGGATAGTGAAGTTAGGAAACTCACTTTCATAGTGATGTTTTTATGTAGATTAATGGTATGTATTGTATCATTTTGTTTAGGATTTTGTATAAGGAAACAAGTTTAGGGGTGTATTTTTTTTTTTTGTTTAATGTAGGAGAAATATCCTTTTGTTCAAGGTTGTTCAATGTAATAAACCTATTATGTTTTATTTAAAAAAATATTTCTTTTAATTTAATGAAGTGTTAGATTATCCATTTGTTGGGATCTCTAGTTTATTATAGGAACATAATATGAAATAATGAACATAAAAAAGAAGAATGTTCAACATTTAGAGTAATAACATAAATAACATTAAAAAGTAATCTAGGTTCATCATAAGTAAACATACAAATGAGGAAAATAATAATAAAGACCATTTAATAATGGTATATGTCCAAAATAATTAGCCATAAACAACTGTTCCCCCAATTACATAATTTCTATTACATCATGTCCAAAATAAAAGTTAACAAATAAGTGTGCAATCCTTTAAATTTAGGGTTGGCATAAACTTTTTGGGCTTAATAGAGTTTTCAACATCTAGAGCTAGTTATGGTTTTGGTGAAGATGAGGTATGAATCTAGTCAAGTTGTGCAACTAGGTTAGGTCTTGATGTTGTATTTGATTTTTTATGTTTAATTTTGACCTTAGTAACATCTTATATTTTTTAGATGACTCAATTTCAGGTGGTGCCTAGGGTTGAGAGATTTCAATCTCATATGTTGTACTAGGCCCAATTATTTATGGAGATTCTAATCGAACCTCAAAAGCTTTCCTTGCATCTTGAGTTGGGCTAGATATTGTAGGTCCAGGTCCAAATCCAACAAGAGTGGATCTAATAAGAATGAGTCCAACAACAAGTCTAGTAAGAGTAGACCCTCTAGCACCACTAGATCCAGCAAATATTGTCGTGCTTGTTGGGCTTGCAATCGTTTCAACCTTTGTTGCTTTGTAATAGTACAAGTTTGCTTGTTATGTTTAAGCTCACCATAACTTTGCACATCCTTGAAATTCTATATTTGGAAGTTGTGTTGGGAATTACTATAGCTACAAAAGATTTTCCAAACACAAATTTTCTTTTTACATACTGCCTTAACCCTTTGCTTGTCATTTTTACCCAAGTAATCCCTTACCTAGTTGTATTGTATAGTCCTTCACAACTTATTTGAATGAACCAAATGTTGGGAACTCCATCCCAAACTCTGTCTATATATGGCCAAATTTAGCTCCCTCATTAAATTATGGGTAAACTTTTTTGCTACCTACTTCGTAATCAGAATTTGGAGTTGTTAACTCCTCATACCTCCAAGATTCTTCATCCTTATATCATCCTATCTCTTTTGAACCTGTTCTTCATCCTTAGATGACTTTTCCATATTCACTATATTGCCTTTATGTTTTCATCCTTTTTTGCATTGAGATCCCCCTGCTTCACTAGTCCTTTTTTCCTCTTTTTCTTTGACCACTACTTTCAGCACCTTGATCACTAATATTTCTAGCCTTAGTTTCATCACCCTCTAAGCACTCAACACTATCCCCCTCTTCTTTTTTCCATTTCTAGTTTCAACACCCACTTCAACCCCAGCAACAACACCATCCTTATTTAGACACCCCTTCACCAACAATAGCACCCTTAATCCTACTGATAAGCCATCATTTTGTTAATTTATCTGTGAAAAATTAGTTATAATTATGGTATAATTAAATGCTATTTGATTGTAATTTTACTTAACTTTTTTATTTCTTTTAGGACTGATCAGGTAAGCAGCAAATTTGAAATCGGGTATAATTTAGTCTAAAAAAAGAAAAAATAGTATAAAAAGGAAAAAAGGATCGATTGAAGGAATAGAATAATCCTAGAGAAAGCTAACACAATTGTGCTAGACTTCAAGCATGTTCTTTCTACATTCCTGGATTTTCCAACACAGTTGTTCAAACTTGAGTACAATTGTGCTAGAAAATTAGCACAGCCATCTTGAACTTCAGCACGACCATGAAGTGTTTTTTGATTTATGTCACGATTGTCCAAACTTGAGCACAACCATGCTGTTCTTAAATGACACAAAAGAAGACTTAGGTCAACCTGATTTGTGTTAAAGAAAGTATAACTCAAGCCTATAAAAAAGGAAGGCTAGGCCTTGAAAGAAGACATGCTTCAACACATTGAAATCATTCTCATTTCCATCTTTCTTCTAGTATTCTCTCATAGGATCTTAAAGACAAACTCTCTCATAATGCAAGTTACAGCTATCCCTATTGCTAGCTTTACCGATGTTATGGTTTTATCATTCTTTTTCTAGAACTATGATTATGGATTCTATTTTTTTAGATTTGTATGTTATTGATTGTCTCTGTTCACTATTGTAAAGAACAATCATGAGACTTTGTTGGAACTTATGATGTAACTAATTGAACTCCTTACCTCTTTTATGAATAAATTTATTTTTCTATTCACTCATGTTTGCTTTATTATACTTAATTAATTAATAAGAATTAGCTACTCTTATAAAATTGTATCATTTCCTAATTAACGAAACTATAAGGTAAACTAAATTCAAAGATTTTAGAGGATCAATCTAAATTTTTTATTTTTAACTAGTTATTAAATTAACATATTTGAATGTTATTTATGTTCTCTTACTTATATGTCTTGCATGAATATTGGGGTAATAACTTAGTAGAAAAATATTACTATTGCATGACCGTTATGTAGTAATAGAATTAGAACGGATGTTGAGGGGTGAAATTGGATAAAGTCATAAGGAAAACCAATGTTCCATTCCTTTCCATAATTAAATTCATGCTTGTGTTCTCTTTTACCTTTGATTTTATTATTCTTACTTTTTATTATTTTATTTTAAAAATATCTCAAACAAAACCCTTTTTCTAAATTTTTTATCCTTTTTGATGGGTAGTGGGTTGAAACATTGTATATTTTACTGTTGTTGGTTCCATATTGAATATAAATTTAATGAAAAGTTTTTTTTAATGAAGATTGGTCTCCCAAATATCATATTGTGTCAGATTATGTTATTCTTTGATCTTTATGGTCCCACAAAGTAATCAATTATTTAATTTTAGAGTTTTATATTAATGTAAATGATGATTGATATATACATTCTTCATGGTTGTAATTTCATAAAGGAAAAAAGTGGAAGGACTAGGTATAAGGGAGATACAGTTGAAATGTGGGACAAATGTGATGCAGAAATCTTGAATGTCTCAACTTCAGGAACTTTGCCAAGCATTTAGGATATATAAAAGTGAAAAATATGTTTTGGTTGGACATTGTGTATACGTTTTCTAAAAGGCTTAATCCATTATAGTATGATATTGATTTTTTGTTCATGGTTGCTATGGCTAAGAAGAATAGTGACCAAATAAATGTCTATTATGAACATGTTATTGATGTGGAGGCAGACCTTGAAGTCATGCTAAAGAATGTGAAAGATCCGATTGCTGGTGCTAGTAATGAAGCTACCAACGAGAGTATGGGTAAGGATGTTGTTAAGGGAATAAAGGTTGACAAACTAGTACAAGAAAGTACAATGGAGATGGATCAAGGTGCTACTAAACCAATATTGAGGGATGTCTTGCAAGTTGTGAGGGGAGGTTTAACTACTAAGAGTAAACCAAACAAGGTTGGTAGTGTTGTTGGTGATAGTAAAAAAAACTTGATTGGTAATCTTACTGGTAAGAATGAACTAAACTTGAGTGGTAGTTTTGCTGATGAGAATGAACTAAACTTGGGTTCTAATGCTATTACTACTAAAGAACTAGATTTAGGGGGTGATGTTGTTGTTGAAATGAATGTGGAATAGTAGTAGGCTCAACAAACCAAAAGAAGGGAGAAAATGCTTAAAAAAAGAAAGTAATAAGAAAAGAAGTCTCGAAACAAAAAGATGGTTGAGTAACCTTAGGTAAAAAATGGTAGAGCAACAAAAGGAAGGCTATCATGGTTGAAGAATCTTCTTCTCCAGAGAAAGATGATGACAAATTGGCTAGAGGAATACTAGTGATGAAGATTCAAATAATTGAAAGTCTAGAAAGATGAGATCTCCTTCAAACTTTGATGAGGAGTCACCATTAGGGATGTATTCCCACAATTCAATGAAGGTGCTAGTTTTGAGCATGTTACCCTTGAATTGGGAATAGACTTTTCCACCGTTTATTCCTTTAATCAAGGAGTGAAAGAATATTACAAATTTAAACTTAGGAGAGAAATTATGTGGGTCAAGAATGATAAAATTAGAGTTAGGGCCAAATGCAAAGAGCAAATATATGCTTGGAAGATGTATTATGCTTATGAAAAATATAACATTGTTTCAAATCTATACATTCAAAATGGAAAACATATATGGAAGAATGTTTAAGAACAAATAAGCAACACAGGTCTGGGAAACTGATAAGCTTGTTAAAAAGCTCAAAAAGGAAAGGGGCATGAAACATGTTGAGATTATAAACTGATTCAAACATAAGTTTGGTGTCTAATTGGAGGACACCAAAGTATGGATGACAATGAAGGATACCAAGAAAATTTTACAAGACGAGAGAAAAAGTAGTATGCGAAGTTGAATGATTATTGTGCCGAGATTTTGAAGTGAAATTATGGGTTAACCATTAAAACAAACATAAAATCTTAACCGAAAGGTCCATCAATTTTTCACAGGTTGTACATTTGCTTTGAAGGATGTAAAAAGGATTTTAAAGAAGGTTTACAAGCCACTAATTCACCTTAATGGTGGTGTTTTGAAAGGTTACTATATAGAAAAATTACTATTAATAATTGGGGAAAGTGTTAAATAACTACATATGTGTTATATCTTATGTTATTGTAGATATCAAGAATAAGGATAACTAGAAATAGTTTATGGAGATGTTGCGTACCGACTTAATGGATTATAGGAAAAATAAATAGAATTTTATTTCATACATACAAAAGGTACCATGAGGACCTATTTGAAAGATTTTAAAAAAATTTCAGGATGAATTCAAATGAGTTATTAAAATTTGGAAGACTAATTTGCATGAAACTTTTTTTTTTCTAAAAGTCCCCAATACAATTATTAAAATGTCCATTACTGATAAAGTTATAGTTTAAACATAAATTTACATGAGATCATGCTCGGTGTACCATACAAATTCTATATGTGGCACATTGGTAGAATTTTTCAAAATAGTGGAAAGATAAAAAGTTGAAAAACTTTCTATGAAAGTGTGCTAGATCAACCACTCTAAAAGAATTCAATAGAAACCTCAATATATTAAATGTGACAAACTGAAATGCTTGTGATTAAATGATAAAGAAACCAAAGGAGAGTTGGACAAATGCTTATTTTGATGAATGATCCAAAGTGGGCAACATCTGTACTGTGAAGTTTTTAATGCTAAAATTCTTGGTGCAAGGAGAAATCAATAATAACAATGCTAGAGAAGGTAATAGTGATTATTTTTAAATCAATTACCATCAATAATCTGAAGCTAGTAAGGAATACTAGTCACTTTCCCCTGATGCAACAAAGTAGGATAAAGAAAGAAAAAAGCAAAGGAAAGTAACTAGTGGGTAACAACATGATCAGGTAATGTTTCATTATTAAATGATTGAGTTTTCATTCAAACTTGGTAAGGGGATGATGGCCATAAATTTGAAGTGTATTATTGACCCATAAAGATTGTTGTTAATTTTGGTACCTAGACTTGCACATGTAGGTTTTGGCAACTCACAGGTGGATGACTATAGTTCATGTTTATGTCCATGTTCATTTTATTATGCAACTAATTGCTTTTACTAATCTTCAACATATGGTTGGATAGGAATTCCATGAATGCATCTAGATACTATTATAGCTTACAAAAATGAATATCTAGAATATCATTGCCATGCACGAATAACTATGTCATCATACCAAGCAACATACAAACACCATGTCGAGGTCTTGTAAGGGGAAGAATATTGGGACAAAACAAACAAGATAACACCACTCCTACCTCCATTTAAGAAGAGAACAAAAATGTCAAAGAAGAATACAAAGAAAGGCATTGCTGAAGAGCCTATAAAATCTTAAAAATTAAAGAAAAAATTGAAGAAATTTAATTGCAAAGTGTGTGAAGAACTTAAAAATAATAAACAAACATGTCCGAGAAAAAGAGGTAAAGGCTTGATGAATTACAAGCTTAGGTTGTTGTTGCTGCAGCAAGTCAATTTAGTGGTAATGCTTCTGGTTAATCTAGTGTTGCTCCTACTGAAACTAATGCTAGTTCTTCTCGACAACATGAATATGGTGTGTTTTTTCTACTAATGAAATAAATCTCAGCCAATTTTAGCCACCACTGGAGGAAACATCATATAAAAAGCATGTAATGATTCTTAGACTTAAGATAAGGATAAGAAAAGAAGTATCCACAGCTACACAATCACATGCTTATTTTGCATAACCACCAATAATCACTCCTATAGAAGCACAAGTAACAACAAAAGTTACCTCAATTGGAGGAATCAACCTAGCACTTAGCCTAAATGGGAGCCCACCACCTACTTCACCTTCACATCATGATGACTTTAAAAAAGCTACCAAGTTTATGTCAACACCAAGCTTAAAAAGACCATAAATATACATATTTTCTTTAACTTAAATGTTGTATTTATTTCAAAACAAAATTTTAAATCTTTTTATATCAAAAGTTATATGAAATTTAGCAAATTATTTCACCTAAAAAGTGTCAAGGATTTATTTGGAGGATCCTTCTCAATAGGCTGCCCTACTCAAATTAATATCATTCGATGTGAGATACAAGTTGATGCAAACTATTTTCTTTGTGGTAAGGAATCATAAGTTCTTGACCATCTCTTTTTTTGATGTGAGTGTATCAATAATGTTTGTCTCATGACTATAGTGGATGGGTACAACTATAATCCACCCAACTACAATCTTTAACTTTTTCTTTGAATTGAATTGTTGTTTTTGTGGGAAGAAAAGAAAAAAATGGATCTTAATATCTGGTTAGCAATAGTCTAGAAAATTTGACAAGCTTAAAACATATGCATCTTCAAGAATGAAATCAAGTTAGCTAAAGATACAGTGAATAAAGTTGAATCCACCTTTTGGTAATGGTTCAAATTTAGAAGTAAGGTTAGAACTTTATGATGAGTGATGCTTAAATCTTATAAATTATATTACATGTTCATTTTTTTTTATGTAATAAGGGTTTATAGTATTTCTTTAATTAATTTTCCTTATAAAATAAATATTATATTAATATGATTTTTTATAATAATATTAACCTTGAGATATTTTTTCTAAAACAGAAAATATTTTTAAATTTATTACAAAATCAACTTTCAAAATTTAAATAAAATAATATTTGAAAAATTAATTATAAATAAAAATAAAAGTAAATATGTGAAAATATTAAAAATTACAACTTGATTTAATCTAACTTATTTATTAAATGATATATTTAATTATTTTTATAAAATATTTTTAAATAAATAAGTTAGATTTAGATTCATAAAAATAGGTTGTTATATCTATTAAAAATATTATTTATATAAATCAATTTATTATAATTTTATTATTTATTTTAATAAATTATATTTATATAATACATTTACATAATATACTGATGTTAATGATTTTAGTAATTTAAAAATAGATTTTTTAAGGCTTTAAGTCCATTATATATTATTTTATTGTACAGAAACAATTATATTTTTATTTTTATTATTTTTCATTATTTTGTTCTTCTTTATTTAATTTTAATTGAAGATTCATCTGTTTTAAATTATAATTTTGAAAGACCAAATTTCATCCTTCAAAGCAAGGTAAAATTTGCATGGAAAATTAATTTCAGAATTAAATGTTGATTGTTTCGTGGTTAGAAAACTAATTAGCTTGTAAGATCATATTTATTGGTCTTAATACATGTTATAAATATATTAATACATTGACCTATTTAATGGTATTAATTTGATTTTAAGTCGATTTTTTAAAGTTATTTATATACATAAATTTTAAATTTATTTTTTAATTTTACTATATTGTATAATTTTAAGTGTTTTTTTTTAATTTTAATATTTTAAATTTTAAATTTTTTAAAAAATTAAAAAGTTATATAAAATTATATAATAAAAAATTAAATTTTTATTTTAAATTATTTTTTAATTTAAATAAAATAAAACTTATAATATTAGTTTTTTTCCACTTTTTTATCCATTTCAATAAAATAAATAAATTTATTTTCTTTTTTTTCTTTTTTATTTCTATTCATTCAAATCACTTATAAGATATAAAAATTCTATTTAGATTTTGAGTGTTACTTATTTAAAAATTTTGAGGCCTGAGTCTGAACATGTTATCTGTTAAAGTTTTTTTTTTTTTCTGTCAAGTATGACCTGATTTAAAAGCTTACATGTTTGTTTAAAAACCTACATTATAAAAAAAGATCAATAAATAAATTTAAAGCCTATATAAATAATTGATGAAAAAGACTTGCAAACTTAAAGCTTACAAGATAAAAAAACTATTAAATAGTTCTAAATTATACATATATATATATATATTAATATTATGTAAATAAAATATAAAATAAATATTATACAAATATAATATATTAAAATAAATATAAATATAAATAGGTCCCTGAATAGGTTAAATAGTCTTTTTTATAAGCCTAAGCCTGATTTGTTTATCTAAAAAAGACTTTTTAACAAGACCGAATCTATTTGTTTATTAAACGAGTCGAGCCAAACTCGACTTTAAACGCAATGAACCATAGACCCCTCTCAGACTACCTTGCTCGCTTCCCTCCCTACTTATAACATATAAAAACAACTTGAAAAAAATAAAAGTGATTTTATATTTTTAAAAATATTTTTAATTTTTATTTATAAAAATACATTATTTTATTTTATTTTTAAACTTTTACATAAAAATGTTTTGTGATTTTATTTTTTATTTTTACTTTTTCTGTATAAAAATTTTAAAATAAAAATAATAAAAATATAATGATATTTTGATATACAAAAATAAAAATAATTTTTTTATAAATTTTATTTTAATTTTAAAAAACTTAACCTGTTCATTTGTGTTGGAATATTTAAGGATTAAATAATAAATCCTCAATATTAATTTAAAAGTTTGGAATTCATTACAAAGATCGAAAATAGAAAATATTAAAAAAAATATTATCTTTTTTTTTTTTTTAAATTTTTATAAACTTTTGATTAGATTTGTTATTTTTTAAAATATTTTAATTATAATTTTTAATATTAACTCAAGTTAAATTAAAATAGATTAGATTAATTATTTTAAAAAATTATATTTTTAAAATATTTTAATTATAAATATTTAATCATAATTAATTTATTTTGATTTAATATAATTTAATTTGATGTTAGGGATATAATCAAAATATTTTAAAAAATTGAGAAATCTAACCTAAAAGTTTGAAAATTGAAAAACATAAATTTAAATTTAATTATTTTAGAAATGATTAACATAAACTTAAATTTAATTATTTTAAAAAAATTAAATTATATTTAACTTATAAATAAATATAATTAAGCATAATGTGGAAAAGTGACCCGAACGTAATACACGGCACGATATTAGGCATGTGATTGGTATGTAGCATAAATTTATTATATAGATTGGACCAAAACTATCACCGTCTTTAATCATATTTAAAGAAAAAAAACGGATAATATTTTTGGAATGACAAAGTATGATAGACATTGATAATAGGTATCCATTATTATTTATCCACGAAAATAAATTTTAATCATATTTATAATTATCTTTTGTTATTTATGGATATTGGCATATACCGATTAAAAAATAAAAAATTTAGCATAACTTAATATAGAATATTTACATATAAAATCAACATTTGAAGAAAAAATGTAACATTTGAAATTTTAAAAGAAGAGGAATACTTTGTTCAAATAACAATAGCACAATATTGGGTTGAAGCACATATATAAAGCACCTAATTGATAGTTAATGATATTAACCAAAACACAATTGAAAGTTAAATTTACTACATTTAATCCGGAAAATTCAAATTAAAATTCTTAAATGACATTCAACACATTACAAAAACTTGTTTTTATATTATTAAATAAAAAAGTTAGAATTATTTTTTATATAATTAAAATCATTTTAATAATTTTACATATACTTCACTACTATCCTCTGTTGTATTAACAAATTAACAAATAAATAAAGGATAAAAAAAGTTATTTAATTAAATCTATAAATATCTAAAAGTATAAATATTTTTATTTATAATAAATTGTTACATATAAATAATTTTTTCATTTATATAACCATTCTTGTTATAATAGTTAAGATGAATTACAAAATTAAACATTTGAAAGATTGAATTATATGATAATTTCTTGTATACTATTTAATTATATCTAATTTTTTATAACAATTAAAAGTTATTTTTGATTTATACAATAATTTAAAGATTTATTTTTAAATATTTTATTAAAAAATATTATATATATATATATATAAAATTAGATCTATGTTAATATTATTTAAATATATCAACGTCGAATAATATACTTACAAATTTTTAAATTTATTAAAATTTAATATACATAATTATAAAGATATTATAATATAATTTAACGATTATATTAATAAATTTTATATTTTATATAAAATTATTAAATTTATATTTAATCATTAATATCTTCTCACTTTTTCTTTCTCTTTGTATATTTATAAAAGAAGAAAAAAAATTATTAAATAAAAGTTAGTATGATATTAATATATATGAATTATTGCTTTTTTATAATGATAAAATTATAACTATTTTTTATTTAATAAAAATAATACTTCATCATTAGTTGAATTATAATAACTTGTAAATAATGTATTGGGTTATATATATATAATCTTTGAAGAATATTCTCAATCTTCGCTACATGATATGGCCGCTCAGAAATTCCAAAATTAGAACCCATATAGTTCTCCGTAAAAAATCCCCAAAGTCATAGAAGTATAAAAATTGGGTACTTACGTGGAGAAACTTTGATCTGACTGACAATGATGATGGGGTTAGGTTCTGGGTCTACAAAGAACGAGCTATGTCACCAGCCACCAAAAAGCAGAAAGAAAGCCATCTTGTTAGTACCTTCCAGCATTTGCATGCAAATCGAAGAGCCATCATTGATTTCATCTCCAATTTCAACACTCTCTCTCTCATCCTATCCAATTCAAATTTGTTAAAACCAAATGCGGAATGAAACTCGGCAGATCAAGATTAGCGATTGAATCAAAATTGTTTGAGTTTTAGTTAAATACTACTAACTTTGATTTGTGCTGAGGAAAATCTTTTTAATTAAACGCGGTATTCTTATTTACAGAAGTTTTACCAAACTTAAAAATCATTATAATCTTTAATTTTAAATAAATGAAATTTAATTCAATAAGATGTCATTGCATTTCATTAATGGAGATACTATATAAGAAATTAAAAAACTAGTAAAAGTAACATAATTTTTAATTTTTTAAAAAGATATAAATAACTTGAAACAAATAATAATTACAAGTAGAAAATCGTTAAACTCTACCTATTTTGTAAGTGTCATCCATCTAGAGTGTGATACAATAATAATTCTTTAATATGGGTTTAGATCCTCTATAATAATAAATGATTTTATAGTGTATTAAATAAATACTGCTTTCATTTTCTTTACACTTTAATAATTTTATGTTAATATTTTTATTATCATTTTATAAGATCAATAATTTTTTTTAAATTTTATCTTTATAATTAAGATGTGTTATATTTTTCTTTTTCAAAATAGTCATCTTTTATACAGCACAGCAACCCATGCCAATTTAGTAATATCCTATGAAGGATATAATAAAAAATTAAATAATATATTTTTATAAAAATTAGAATACCAATCACATTTCTTAATGTAGAACCTTAAATGTTAGATTGAAATAACATTAATTACTAATTTTTCAACTAATAAAAGAGATAATTATGATAAAAATATACAAGTATATGAACAACATATTTACAAAGAATTTTGCTGATCAATATCTTTAATTTATTAGTTAAAATTAACAAAACAAATTATTTTTATACAGAAAAACATAACATTTCATTAAAAAATTATGGTGGATGCCCTGATAATGCTTTTTTTTATAAAAACTTTACGTTTCACTTTTGATTCTTTATAAATATTATAAGCACACCAGTTAATATCCGATTTCACATGTACCCAAGTGTATCTTTGCACTAGTCCCATCAGCCAGAAGCCCAAAACTCATTATCAGAAATGCAAATATATGGATAAATGTTCACACAACTCACAAATAAGTTTTCCATCAATTCATAAAGCAGTTCTAATTGTGCAATATCACTTGAATGATTACACAATCCACATTTAGGGAGGCGATCTAAGAAAATGAAATCAAATACCACAAATCGGAAATGATCACCAAAAGAAGTATATACATACTCTCTTGCAAAAATCAAATTTATCAAAGTCTAATCCTCTTGCCCACCAAATATGGGCTGAGGTGGTAAGCAACCCCAACCCCGTGAGGAAGAGAATACAAGTATAAATCCAACAGAAGTACCCTTGTGGGGAGATCGCAAAATCTTATCATTCATGGTAGAATGGCGGGATTAGACTTAATAACGATTCAAAATGGGCTGAACCTGTGAGGTGTGATTCTCGCCCCAAAATAGTGTAGGACTTAAAGCAGACAAAAACTGCAGCATACCAATTAATGAATTTAGTTTGGACACCCAAAAGATTACAGAATGTGAGATTACACTGCAATTTTTTGCTGGCTAAAATAGTGAGAAAACTCATCACCATGACTGCACAACCTAAAGGATACAAACTAGTGAGAACGTATCAAGGTTCCTGCAGCAAGGAACAAGCTAAAAACAGCTGCACTTCCTAAAGTGGTCTGCCCAATATGCCTTATCTTGAGGACTCCAGGAACCTGCAAGGTTTCAACATCAAAGTTGAGTAAACATTAAAAAGGGAAGCTACATCATTATTCTGCGCAGTAACACCCTGAGTCTGAATATCAAAGACAAGTCATTGCACTGTCCAGATAACTAGAAAAATAATTGACTATATAGCTCCAACAGACATAGAATAGAAAATATCCTTCAAATGCCTCATCGCAGGAACATGTATATGATGTCTCCAAGTAATATAAAAGTGTTGACCCGTAGTCAAAGTTCAAAGATTAAAAACAATGGTGAGGGCCTTACAAACTATAATAAGGAGCTCGCCTTGGTGAAGATCTTACAAACTAGACAACATTACCTTTGATTAAAAAAGTTTGTCATTCATTTCCATCAATCATCTTAGTCTGAAGTTCTTGAAGTCCCAAGACAAGTTCAACAAAATACATGCTAAGTGGCTAAAATGTATTGAGATGTTTCCTTATGTTATCAAATACATAAAGGGAAAGAAAAATATTACAACTAATACATTACCTTGAAAGTATGTGTCACTTACAACTCTACAAACCAAATTATTTGGATTTGAATTACTGAAAGTGTTGTATACTAATGATGTTGAATCTAAGCAAACATGATTTTAGAGACTATTTTAGGAAAGATAGATATTTGTTTAAGCAAAATAAATTGTGTGCGCCTAAATATAATGAGAGAAATGCTTATTAGAGAAACTTATTGGGGGAGAATTAATGGGACACTTTGACATTAAAAAAAACTTATGATGTTTTACATGAATATTTTTTTTTATCCAAAGCAAAACATGATATTAAGCTTATTTGTGAAAAATATATTACTCGTTTACACGCAAAATTAAAGGTATGGTTTGTATACTCCCCTATCTATTCTTGGACTGATATTTCTATAAATTTTGTACTGAGCTTGCCCAGGATCCTGAATGGAAAAGATAGTATTTTGTGATTGTGGATAGATTTAGTAAAACAGCACATTTCATTGTTTGTTTTAAAAGGAATGATGTCACTCATATTGTTAATTTATTTTTCAAAGAGATCGTGTAGTTGCATGACTTACCAAGAACTATAGTGAGTAATCGATACATAAAATTTCTTAGTCACTTCTAGAAAATCTTATGGGACTATGGCACATCCACAAACATATGGACAAACTAAGGTTATGAATAAAACTTTAAGCACCTTATTATATATCCTATAATTCAAAAGTTAAAATATTAGAAAAATTGTTTGTCTCGTAAAATTTGCATATAATGGAATTGTTCACATATCTACTTCTTTTTCATCTTTAAAGGTTGTACATGGTTTTAATCCTTTGTATAAAAGATACATGCCAAAATTCATGCTAATATTGAGAAGAATGAACATTACACCAGGCAGGCAAACAAAGGATGACCAAGGTTCACTTGCATAGGAAGAGGTTACCAAGCCAAAGAAATTCCAAACTACATCTTAGAAGAGATGATCCATTTCATGTGATTGAAATGATAAATAATAATGCCTATAAAATCAACCTTTTGAATAGTTATGATAATGCAAGTGTCACGTTCAATGTTTCTAACTTACCCTTATTTGATGCAGGTAACCTTCAAGATTTGAAGATAAACCCTCTCGGAGGAGGGAATCATGTAAACATGAACACCACGTTAAATAAGATTGATCATTTGAAAGATTCTCTGCAAGGAACGAGACTATGCAAGGAAAGAGACTCTACAAGAGATGGGAGGTCCAATGACTAGGAGTAGGAGCAATCGTATGAACCAAACACTTCAGGATCTCATTAAGAAAGTTCAAGAAACAAATTACGTGGATCTAAACTCAAATATAATATGGGTTAATTTATGTAATAATATTGTCAAGTAGCTTAGTTGATAGGACTCTTGTCTAATTTTCAGCCAAGTTAATGTTAGTTTAGGATTTAACAACAATAAAACTCTTTATTTATTTCTAGTTAGGTCTATGTTAATTTAGGGATAAGTTTGGTATGTCTCTTTAGGGTTTAAGTCTTTTGTTATGTTTAATTAGGCTTTCTATATAACAAGATTTAGGGATTTGGTGTAAACACCAATTTATAAATAATGATATTTCTCTTTGAGTGTTTTCATCTCCATGTGAATTGATTTCCTTGGTTTTTGGACAAAAACCTATCCTCAATATCGTTGGTTCTTTCGACAGGTTGCGGTAAGGGTCACGTTTATCTTTGATAACTTCAATGCTCTCCGACAAGTCGTGATTTATGTCATGTTCCTTTGTTCTATCTAGATTTTTAAGACGTTCCAAATTAACATTTCCATATTTTAATTCGCTTTATGAAGGATGAATAATCTCACCCATTCAATAAAGAAGATACACACTAGCATCACAACAAGGCGAGAGCTTGGATATTTTTCTGGAGGTTCACTTTCTCTCTACCCTATCTTTCTTTGCACTTCCATCATTACAATACCTCTCATTAGGAAACATAATACCTCATCCCAATCCACACAGCAAAAAATATACACTCTCCATCCTTCTTCTTCTCAGGCTTAACCTTACCAAAACACCAGTTCAATCACCCTCTCTCATTGATGTGAGCATGGAAATTGGCTTTCATGAGAAACATGCAGACTTTACATTTTTAGTTTAAGGATAATAAATTTAAAATTTTTTCTAATTCTAATTTGGTTGTATTTTTCTTTAAATTGTAAAAATAGAAATAGCTTATTCCAATATAGAATAAGAAAAGGCTACTTAGAATAGGAATAAGCTTACCGTAAGAGCTTGGTTAGCTAG
Organism: Canavalia ensiformis; assembly: GCA_026541065.1. Taxonomy (NCBI): domain Eukaryota; kingdom Viridiplantae; phylum Streptophyta; class Magnoliopsida; order Fabales; family Fabaceae; genus Canavalia; species Canavalia ensiformis. The sequence goes on along the minus strand of JAMKYM010000909.1, from coordinate 536,530 downwards.
TGGCAACCCAAACCCACAACTAAACAGCCCCTTCTTTTTTTTTTCAATAAACAAGAGCGTTTTTTTCAATAAACAAGAGCGTAGTGCAGGCAAATGCACCTTTGGTCATTTTTACTTGAGTGAAATCTGAAATTTCATCTTTAGAGAGTTTTCTCTTCTCTTTTCTTCCTCTCTTACTTTGTTCTTGAGGTTTAGACTCTTTCTTTATCATTGGAGTCTCCAATGTGGTAGAAACTTGACTTATCTTCCTATAGCTAGTGGAGTGGCGCCTAGCTTAGGATGATTTTCTACAATTTACATTCAACCTTTACTTTCTTGCAATTTACATTTCTTATTCTTAGTGTATGTCTTTCATTTCCAGCCTCTTCCACTTTAATTCTTGCCATTTTCATTATCTTTTTCTTCCATTTCAACATTTTAATTCCAACCTTTAATTCTTGCAATCACCTTCCCAATTCCTTCTTTACTTTGTGCATGTTTATGTTTCATTGCCTTTTTCATTTCCATACATAATTTTGTACTATATTGAACACAGATTGAAGTGCCTCAAAACTGCCTAGAATTTGAGCTTCATTTCCACCTCCAACTAGGTCCATTCTCCTCCTCCCAATTGGTCATAATACAACCCACTTGGGAGGAGGAGAATGGACCTAGTTGGAGGTGGAAATGAAACTCAGTTCTGGCAGTTTTTGGAGATCTCCAATTTGTGTTTGATGTAGTATAAAATTGTGCATAGAAATGAAAAGCAATGAAACATAAACTTGCACAAAGTAAAAGGGAAATTGGGGAAGATGATTGCAAGAATCAAAGTGCTAAAATGGAAGAAAAGAAAAACGAAAATGGCAAGAATTAAAAGGGAAAAGGTTGGAAATGAAAGACATAACTAAAAACAAGAAATGTAAATTGCAAGAAAGTAAAGGTTGAATGTAAATTACAAAAAATAATCCTAGGTTAGGCGCCACTCCACTAGCTAGAGGAAGCTAGAAAGATAAATCAAGTTTTCACCACATTGGAGGCTCCATAAGGAAAGAGTCTAAACCTCAAGAACAAAGTAAGAGGAGAAAAGAAGAGAAGAGAAAACTTTCTAAAGGTGAAATTTCAGATTCCACTCAAGTAACAACGACCAAAATGCATTTGCCTACACTAGGCCCTTGTTTATAAAAAAAGAAAGGGGTTGCTTAGTTGTGGGTTTGGGCTGCCCGTAGCCAATCAAGCTCTTAAGATAAGTCTATTCCTGTTCTAAGTAGCCTATTCTTATTCCATGTTGAAATAAGCTATTCCTACTTTTACAACTTAAAGAAAAATACAATCAAATTAAAATTAGGAAAAATTTTAAATTTATTATCCTTAAGCTAAAAATGTGAACTCTACATGTTTCTCTTGAAAGCCTATTTCCATGCTCACATCACTCATCCTGTCATAATCATTACACACTTTGTGCCTCATCATCTCACTAAATTCTCCTTTGTCTCATTCACACATCTCATCTCTTGTCATTGATATTTTTCAACAAAAGAACCCTATTTGGGTCCCGGAAAAAACCTCCACACTCTCATCATTCTTCTAACATGTCTCTCACCTCTCCCTTCACTCAAAAAAATCACAAACAAACACCCATGTTGTCTTGGCAAAGTTGGAAAACATATTCACAGTCCCACCAACTTCATTCTCTCGTGAAAGTTCCCTCTCCATTAGACTTCTCGTCCCCCTTTTTGGGTTTCTCTTTGGTCCAATAGTATCTATGTCACTCTATCTTTGTCTCCATTTGCAACTTCCATCCTTGCCATAAGTTCGTCTGAATCTCGTTAAGACCTTACCAAAATCTTGTCATCCTTTCATGATCTGACTCTTCGAACCATCACCATTATCCTCTAGTAGCACCATGTCTCGCCGTCATCCTTAGCTTGGCACATCAAAGTTGAAGAAGCCATCATCGTTGACGTCAACATCGAAGTTTGAAGTAGCACTTAGGATCTCTTTCCCACTCCCTCAACAACCATTTCTCTCATATAAGTAAAAATCAAAAGCCAATATATCTAAACGAGCTTTCCTCCGAACATTCTTTTTTGGCTATAAAAATGTTGAAAAGTGGTGATATATATACAGTCAACGTGTTGATGGAATGAAGAAGAAAAGAATGACATCATCTTTCTTCTTAGATACCCAAAGCTTTTTTTAAAAGTTAAGGCATCATCATTTAGAATTTAACAAATCCTAGTTGGCATTTAACTTTCCAGCGCAACGTTTCATTAACGACAAATTGAACCAAAGACAAATTCGCAAGATAGCGATAGAAGTCAAGGACTAACAGAGGAGTTTTTTTAAGTCAGAGATGTATTTAGAAACTTAATAAGGGGAAAATTTGTCAATAACCTTAGCAAAAAGCAATTTTTTTAAGTCAAAGATGTATTTGTAAAAACTTAACAAGGGACAAATTTGTCAATAACCTTGGAAAGAAGAGTTGTCTGCTTTGTCTCCCATAGTAGTGTCATTCCTTGTTTCATGGCATAGAAGGTATACCTCAATCATAATAAGGTTTTTCTTGATCACTTAGGAAAATCATAAGCATTGATAGAGTTTGAATAAATTGACATTACTACATAAGGTGTTGGAATATTTGAAGAATATCCAATGAGATCTTGATTGTATCTAATGATAATGTAGAATATATTCAATTATCTCTTAGGATTAATTTCCATATTTCCTAATATTTCATGATTTGTTTCCTTATTTTGTTGGCATTATGATATAGAATCAGTATAAATAAAGGTGTGTTACGTTTTAAACCATAGTGTAAAATATCATATCATATCATATCAAGTCAATATCAATTTTAGCATATTAAGTCTCCATTCTCTCCTTATTCTTCCCTCTTATACCTAAAACCCTATAATTTCAACACAAGGGATGCAACATTAATTTTTGTCCATGTGAAGTAACAAGAACTAGCATTTAAAAGATAGCTTCACCATGTACAAAAATCCAAAGATACCTTCAGCATAAACTGAAACTTGATATAATAGACACCTTTTTTATTAAATGAATGCCAATGATTACATATATAGACAAGATGTCACAAGAACATTATAATCTATATGATAGTAAAATATATATGTGTTGAGATCAAGACAATAGTAAGCCCACAACGAACAACCAACCTTGTACATGGGAGGGGTTTATGTAAGGAAGGGGTGGGGAGCCCATGGAAGTAAATCATCAAGGGAAAATTGAGTTAGATGGCACTCAAGGAATGCATGTGGAGCATTATTATTGGTGCACATTTTTTGTTATTTTGGGAATTTGCTCAGGATGGGAGGTTATTTCCTCAGGTTTTGTTGCTTTCTAGTTGTTATAACCCCGACTTTTGCTACACTCCATCGATAACACTGCCAATAGTGGCTTTGACTCCATCAAATAGGCCCATGGACCAAGAGTAGGGCCCATACATAATCCGCAACAAAAAATCAATGTTGCACACAAAGGATTTATGTAAGGAGAGGAAGGGAGGCCCCCAATGAAGGAAAGCATCATGAGAATAAAGTTCGTTGGTTGTTAGGAAATGCTAGTGCAGCATTCTGTTTTAGGTGCAAGGAAACCATCACCTATATTTTTTAATTTTGGGAATTAAGAGCTTGTTGCTCAGGGTAGGAGCCAAGTTAATTGCTCTGGTTGTGTTTCTTGTTTAGGAAAATTACTTCCATTAATTAATACCTACAGTTTGCATTTTCACTTTTGAATGTATCAAATTAGAGTTGCCAATCGGATTACTGATTGATTGGCAGCAACTCAAAAAGATTCAAAGGTGGATTCATAGATGGCATTAAAGTAGTTTGAGGAAGTCAAAGTGAGAGAGACTAACTCAAAAAATGGTTGGCTAAGAAAAATGAAGAGAGTTCAAAGGGTAGCCAGACAGAAAAGTAAAAGCAACCACAGTTTCAAAGGGTGCACATAGAGGATGAAGAAGATTCCTTCAAGTGCAGAGGACAAAGATACCTTCCAAAACAAATTGGGAGGAGAGTTGGGATGAGCTTTAGTTGGTTATCAAAACATAGAACTCCTTATCTTTGACAGGGAGGATCCAATGGGATAGATAGGAAGAGACAGGACAAAAAATGTAGGTGCAACAAATATACTTGGGGGAAAGTGCACATCACCTTCATTTGAAAGTATGGAGGGACTCGTTGTTCATTGGTTCCAACACTTTCAAAAGCAATATTTCAAGCTCACTTGGGAAAAAACTATGAAGGAAAAACTAAGGTATGTTGGAGCAAGTGATGAGGAGAACTCATATGAACATTTGGCTATCTTCCAACAATATGGAAGTATGGAGGATTAAGCAAGCTCACTTGAGAAAAAACTATGAAGGAACAGCTAAGGTATTTTGGAGCAAGTGATGAAGAGAAATCATATGAACATTTGGCTATCTTACAGGAAGATGGAAGTATGGAGGATTAAGCGAGACATTTTTAAGTCTCGATAGCCAAGTCATGGAGTTGCCAGAAGGTTCTGGGTTATTTACTTGGGGGATTTATGGAGGACATTAAGACAAGGACCAGAAGATTTAGAAGATTTAGAAGACACCAAGCCACCAAGCCGCCAACCTTGTTGAAGAATCCAAGCTATGGAACTAGCTAGGAACATTGAAAAGGAATTGCATGTGAAGTGAGGATGCTCAACCCCAATGAAGCCCCCTACAACCAGGCACCTGGTAAGAGGAAGATCAGCCTATTCTCATGGGTGGTCATGCAAGCAATTGGACCTTCTCATGGGAAGCTGGACTTTGGATGAGTGCTTCAAGGTTTCTCCATCCCTAACACAACTCAACTGAACTCTATATCTCAATTGCAAAACTCCTTGACTGAGAAGAGCACAACAGTCAACACCTAAGCTTTCATTTAATAGGAATAAAGGTGTAAAATTTCCTACACTGAATTAATGAAACACAAGGAAGGACACTATTTCAAATGTGGGGATTCACGCATTCCTTTATGTCAATGCACAAAGTGAGTCTTGAGAATCATGTTGGGCAAAGATGAAGTGGAAACTATGAAACACAAACTCCAGCTAGGACACCAAACAAGAGATGGTCACAAACACTTAAAACACAACCAACATCCAAAATATAGGATAATGGGAGATCAGATGTGTGTGTGTGTGTGTGTGTGTGTGAGAGAGAGAGAGAGAGGGAGAGGATCAAAGGGAATTAAATATGAAAATCATGACAAAAGATCAAAATTGAGAATCAAGATTTGTATATTCACCTTCTCAAAAACAACTTGTTGACCCTTTCCATTTATCCTATGATAATGAAGCTTTCAAAAAGATACTAAGAGGCATCATTTTACAATGTAAAAACTTTGTCACTTTATAAAGAAAACATAAAACAAGAAGACAAATTATATCTTTCGAGAAAGGTAAATAACCATCTCAAAATAACTTGCTAAGCTTTACGTTTTCCCTATGACAATGAACTTCACAAATCTGTTGAGGATACAAGGAGCAATTTGTGCTTTGCACAAGTCCTTTGCATGGTATAGATCCAGGATATCTTACAGGAGTTTACTTGAATGGGTTGAAGGAAGAATTCAAGGCTGAGTTGAAGGCACTTCATAGAATCTTCACCAGAGATGATGAATTATGCCCAGTCGAAAGATAAGAAGAGCCATACATTAAACAAAGGGGGGCAGGATTTTCAGACAGTGAAGGAAGGGCTACATTCAGAGGTTACCCATCATCCAAAACAGCAACATATGAAGTTGGCTCTGGGTAACCTGCAGAAATTAAGCCAAAAAGGAAGGTTTGGTGATGGATTCTGCAACTGGGAGAACGAATGGTACTTCGACAAGGCAAAGAGGTAGTTCAAGAAATATTATGACACAGAAATACAGAAGATCAACAAGGGGAATTGTTCTAGGAGCAATAAGAAGTATAGCCGAGATCATTTGTGCCAGAAGAACCAATATGCAGTACTGATGCTGAAGGAGCAATTAAAGGAAGGAGTCAGAGAATGTGTGGCCGCTGAGATATGATGGGCTGCTCAATTTCATCTCAAGCACAGGTGATATTCTGACGCAGTTCTATTAGTCTAAGAGTTGGACTTGGGTAATTAGTAATATCTGTATAAGATTCAGTTTCGTTGAAGGGCTTTTCCTTTTGCTTCAATTAGTTGCGCTTTTTTATCATGTCAATTGGTGGCAGGTTATTTAGCTAATGCCAGCCGTGGACTTCATAGTCCCAATTTCAGACTCGTTCCGTTTATGTATTCACTATTCAGCTATCAAAGAATCAATTAATCTTTGTTTTCTTTCAAAGAAACCCTATCAAGAAGATGTTTCACAAAAAGCCTAGGTTTTGAGTCTTTCTCTATCTCTTTCTTTTCTACTTTGATTCCAACCAATTAATTTCCAAATAAGAGTATCGAACACTTAAATCAACTATATTTCAAAAGCCCTAAATAACTGTTTCATATGCAATCATTTCACTTCCAGAAGCATTAAGAGTTAAGATAGATATTGCAATCAGAAATACAGATGATTTAAAAGTGATTCAACTTCAGAAATCTAAACCTACCCCAACATGATTTCCCTCATACAAAGCATAAGAACCTTTTTTTTCCAATTCTTCGTTAATTAAAACTCAAGCCATCATCAGCATAGCTTTTGTGAGTGAGCTGCCCCCAATCAAATTACGAAAATTGCATTTGCTTTTCCAATTCAGTAATTCAATGATCAATTAAATGAACAAAGGAATTTAATCGCATACCTTATACCTAATTGCATCGTAAGTTCCATAAACAGCACCTGTGTGCACAACACACCAGTTCCAAAATTCACACCATTAGCCAGAGAACATCACCAAAGTAATACCGTGTTTGGCTGGGTGAAAAGGACGCAACCAAACAGGGAATAGGGGTAGTGGAATCTCACCAACAGCGCCGCCGATAGCACCGCCAACGGCGGCTCCAGTCGCCACGCGAGTGAGGACACTGTCTCTAGCCATTCTCTTTCTTTTCTGCTTAGCCTAGTTTTCCAACTTCTGAATTTTTTTCAATGGGAATTTGCATTTATAATTTTTTATTTATTTCATCTCATTTAAAATAAAGAAGCTAAATGTTACGTTGGACGGTTTAAGAACCCACCACCATACCGGGCCTGCATTACAATGTACTTTAAAAATTAAATAAAATTTATAAATAAGAAAATTAATTAAATTATGATGAATATTTTTATTAATAATAATGAGTACTATATTACATTAACAAAAAATCAAAAATAAAACTTTTAAAATTTATAAAACAAATTATTAAAGTTATAAAATAAAACTTTTATTAATTTGATATATTAAAATTATTTAAAGATTTATCAATTAGAATTATAATATTTTTAACATTTAATTTATTAAAAAATAAAAATATCTTCAAATTTATTATAATATATAAAATTTAAATTAAATTAATACTTAAAAATAAGTTTTTAAAGATAAATATTTTAATGTAAAAAAGTTATATGACGTAAAAATAATTTATAGAAATATTTTGTTTAAAAATAATGACACGTTTTTTAATTTTGTTACATATGTATTTGAATTTTATTATAATTTTAAGAATTATTTTTATTAACAATTATTTCTTTCCTTTTATGATAAACATTATTTTAATAAATTTTATTTATTATTTTACAATTTTAACAAATATTTTTTAAAATTTATCTTTAAATAATTGTAATACGATGAGAAAATTAAAATAAAAAATTTATGATAAAATATAAGAGATGTGTAAAAAGTTAAATAAAAATTTTATAAAATAAAAAATATTAATCATATTTTTTAGTTTTTTTCATAATTTTAAATGTATAAATTAGAAAAAGTCAATACATTTTATCGTTTATAAGTTCGTATTTTCATTAAAAATAAAAAATAATTTGGTTAGTTAAAATTTTAAAATAATATTTTTAAAAATGTTTACGAATAATTAATTGAGATGTACATGTTTGATTTTTTAAAATAATATATTAAATTCAAATTTTACATATAAAGAATTTTAATAAAAAATAACTTTACTATATTTTAAATATTCTGAATAATTTAAAATTACATTCCATCACTGATATTTTTAATCCAAACTAAAAACTATTACTTAAAGATAAAAATTAAAAAATTAAAAAAATATGTTTATTGAAAATTACAATAAAATATATTAGTATTAATAAATATATCTTAATAATTTTTTATAATAAGAGTAATAAATATTTCTATTTCTAATAAAATTCTATTTTTATTCATAATAGTTATATTACTCTTTAGTTTTTATTATTAAATTTATTATTCCAATCAATTTTAAGCAAACTTGTTGTTCTCATTTAAGTTTAAGGTAAGTTTTAATTTTATCCTTCAAATTATATTTTTAATTTTTAATTTAAATTAGTTCATAAACTTTAATTTATGTTTCAAATTCATTTTTTAACTTTTATTTTTATTTGAAATCAATTCTTTTAACGTGACCTATTGAAAAAACAAACTCATCAAAAATAATTCTTTATTTAAGAATCAACATAATCAACTCATATAAAGATGAAAAACTTTAAAAAAGAAAATATTATTATCCATCAATTATCTCCTTTGTTGCTCGTAAAAGAGCTATTTATACTTATGCAATCACTAATATAAGGAAATCATAACTAAATCCTAATAGCATCTATCTATAATATAATTCAAATATTTAACATAATCATAATTAAATCTTAATCAATTAATTTAATCAAATCCTAACAATTAAAAACTAAATCTAATAAAATAAATAAAATATATTTTTAAAAGTTCTTTCGTAGAGATCTTAATTTGCATCCATAAAAATCACGATCATATTTGCCGTTTTTTCTTAAAGATGTAGATTTCAATTACTTTTTTTTTTATATATTTTTTTAACCTTCCTCCTTTCAATGTGTTTTCTTTCCGAGTTACGTCTTTTTTTATATGGACTTGATCATGCAAAGGTATCGAGTTTTGTATCATTCTAGATTTTCTCTCACATACTCTTTATCCATCAAATCTTGAACTTATCTTTGAGTTTCTTTAGTATCTTTGAGTTTGGTACATTATCTTGAATGATTTGGTAATGATGCTCTGGATATAAAACTAATTTGATGTTTTATCCTTCTAGTTGGAGGTAAACTTGGTGGAACCATGCTAGACAAAACATCTTCGTACTTCTTTTCATTATTTATTTTCTCGACATCCTTGTTTTGTTCTTTTCTTTTAGTTTCTTTTACAACCATGCTCACTTGTACTGTATCTTGAGGTTCATCCTTTTGTGCCACATTACCTACAGGATCTATTTTGACTTCATGATTAGTTTTTCCTTCATCATTAGGCTCTCTTACATCATTCTTTTGTTCCACATTACCTACTGGATCTATTGGCTTCTTGCTTAGTTCTTCATTCATCATTAGGCTCTCTTGCATTTAGCCTTCTTTATATCCTTTGACTATTTTTTCTATCTTAGTATTTGGAAAGCATTGAATCTTGGTTGACTGGTGTTGATTTCTGTCATGTTAATAAAATCTTTTTTTTTGCCTTTTTTTATCAAACCTTTTCCCACTTTTTTTCACTATTTTTTTAAATCTTTTTTTTTTGTAACTTTTTTTCATGATTTTTTTTTCAATATTTCTATTTTTTTATGGATAAATATAAAAGATATATAAAATATCTACCGTATCAACCAATAACTCTTGATATCAACACATACGAATCGATAAGGGTGGTCCCGATATTCATGGCGTAGATTAAATAAATAGGAAAGAAAAAATCGATAATGGATAAAATAAGGAACTCAACACAAACCACAACTTGCCGGAGAGTACTGAAGTTATCAAGATGAACATGACTCTTAATGCGACCTGTGAGAAGAACCAACGTTACCAAGGGTAGTTCTTTGCCCAAAAATCAAGGGAATCAACTCACACATAGATGAAAAAATCTTAAAGAGAAAATATTATTATCCATCAATTATCTCCTCCATTGCTCGTAGAAGAATTATTTATACTTATGCAATTACTAATATAAGAAAACCATAACTAAATCCTAATAACATCTATCTATAATATAATTTAAATATTTAACATAATCCTAATTAAATCTTAGTCAAATAATTTAATCAAATCCTAACAATTAAAAACTAAATCTAATAAAATAAATAAAATATCTTCTTAAAAGTCCTTTCGTAGAGATCTTGATTTGCATCCATAAAATTACAATCATATCTACCGCTTTTTCTTGAAAATGCATTTATGTGGATTCCAATTATCTCTTTTATATTTTTTTAACCCTCCTTTTTTCAACGAGTCTTTTCTTCGAATTACGTCTTTTTTTAGGTGTATTTGATCATGCAGAATGGTATCAAAGTTTATAGCATTAATCCTTTGGATAATAAATCCTGGATTTCTGATTGACAATGAAGAAGTTTTTCATTCATTTAGATTGACACTACAAAAAAATATTTATATAGCTACAAACACTTCTAATGACATATATTAAAATTGTAGATATAGCATTATATACCACAAAAAATTATTCCATCATTATTTAATTTTATGAAAAATATAAAAATATAAAAAAATATATATAATTTATATATTGATATAATAAAACGTAGCTAAAATAGTTTGAATGAGTTCTCCATCTCCCAAAACAAATGTCACATTCTTCTTTCTTCAGTTTTACTCTTTAATTTCTTATTTTTATGTTTTTTTTAATTTTATTCTACTTTAATTTAGTTTATAAGCTCATTCTTTTATTTTGCAGAACTTAATACATTGTAAAGTTCTTTGTGGAACATAAAAGGATGTGTTAGTTGAAAACTAGATCGTTGTAAGGTTTATTTTTAATATTTATTAATGATATTAAAATTTTAGTATTATGTTTTCAATGATGTTTCAAATTAATTGCGAAAAACATACAAACCAAATAACTAGAATAGCTTAAGTGTTCTGTTTATTCAATAATGTTGTTGAAGTCATAATTTAATATTTTGTTCGTGTATGTTTAATTTTCTGCAAAAGTTAAATTTATTTTAATAGGTTAATTCATCAAATTCTTAAAAGACCATCATTTGTTTAAAAACATTAACACGTACATTTTACAACGATACATTAATTTTAATTGATAAATGTTGAAAATTTGATGATAACTTTAGCAAGTTTAGATCACAAAATGATATATTAATTGAAATAAAAAGTACGTAACATAAGCTTTGATTTATTAATATTCTAATAGGAATTATAATATATCAATGAATCAAACTATAATACAAGAATACAAACTAAAGCTAATTACATAAAGCTAATTACATAAAGATAAATGGTAATGTTTGAGAGTGCTTCTATGGATACACACCATTCTATAATACAGTAGGAAGCTAAGATAATTAACATAACATAAATAAAATGAAGATCATCTTTGACTAGACACTGGATTCAAAAAAATCTAGTGTATATTTAAATATATAGACCATCATATGGTTTCTATCCTACACTTCAAATAAGCAAGTGTCACCTCTCTTGAGCTTGTTATCATGATCAAATTTTCTCTATCCAGTTGTAATTCACTGTTCACTATACCTTCTATTGTGACAATGACTGTGAATCCAAATCAATGTCACTTTCTAATATTTTTCTTTCAAATTCTAAAGGATGATCTTTTTCACTTCTTTAGAAATATACTTTTTCAGAAACTTAGTAAGAGTGGGTTGCATGTATGATAACCTCAATTCATATAAGATTCTTTTGTGGTTTAAGTGAAACTATCTTAAAAGTGTGTGATTCAAATAAAAATCCACAAATTGACATTTGAATTATGAAAAATGATTTGGTTTTATATTTTAAATTTTAGTATGTGAAATAAGCATATCACTTAATTTTAGCGATACTACTAATGTAGAAAAAAAAATTATATTTACCAATAAAAGTAATAAATTGTAAAGATCATAATCATAAAGCCAAAACCTAGCTTGTATAAATTACACCTTTGTAAAATGGAACATAGTACATGAAATGCGAACCAGTTATCCACTAATTTAGTTAAGCAGAGCAAGTTCTTAAAGTTGGAGTCCTAGCTTGATAATTAGCAGTTGCACATGAAAAAGTTAGAAATTAACGTATTCAAATTGAAATAATTTAAGTTAGGATTCTTAAGTACAAATGTTAGATCTGTTTAGAAGTGATAAGAATCACTTTTATCTTTTGTTTCAAGTGGTTCGGTTTTTAAGTGCAAGCAAGGTCTCTTTTGATGCTTAAAATTAAATATAAAACTTCCACATCCTATATATATTCCAAACTTCTATGTCTATTAGACTAAAGACATTTACATGAAATCACTAAAAAAAAATTACCATATACCTATGAATATTTTTAGTGACATTTATTAAAATTGTAGGTATAAACTTTATATACCTACAAATTTTTATTCTATCATTATTTATTTTTTTGACAAACTTAGAACTATGGGCAGAGGTATTATTTATTTATAGACATGTATTAAATTGTAGATATAGAAATTATATAAATAAAAATAAAATTCTTTTAATATTTATTAAATTAATAAATTAAAAATTTATAAGTGTAAATATTTGTTTATAAAAATGTTATGTATCTTTTTTAACTCTTATGATACATTAGTGCAGGCAAAAGAATTAGAATATATTTATAAAAAGACTGTTAGTGAGACTTAAATTTTAATTTGTAAATTTTAATTTTTTTTAAATTTCAAAACCAATAGTATGGTGATGACGTGTGAGTGAACTAGTAAAATCATGTGAAAATAAAAGAGTAAAATTGGTTAAAATTAAATAAAATAAAAATAAAAGAAGGAAAAAGAATTTAGTTTGTGGGTCGGTGTAAAAAAAGTACAACCAGAAGATAGTGTAATATTAAAAATAATTCTATTAAAAATAATCCTCCTTTTTTTTTTCTAATCCTTAGGTTTTTTCTATGAGAAAGTTAGTCAATCAAACTTTGCTTTCGATATTTTTTTCGCGATCAATTTTTACAGTAACAAATGAATTTTCCTTCTTCTTTCAGTTCAACTTTTTGATCTCTAATTTTATTTGACTTTAATCTTTAAGTTAATTCCTCTTTTTCTTATTTGCAAAACTTGATATGTTCTCTAGTTTTTTTTTGGTAGAGTATAAAAGGATTTGTTAATTAAAAATTAAATTATTGTAAATTTTATTTTCAATATTTATTAATAATATCAATATATGATTGTTTTGAGTTAAATTACGTTCCATTTCAGCAAAATACTTTTGAGCATAAAATAGAAACATGACCATTCTTCTCTAATGGACACAACAACTTATCCTTCATTTAACACCATAATGCTACTATTTTAAAATGCTACTCTTTTGAGATAGAATTTGTTTAGGAATAGCATTACTAAACATGAAGTATAGTGTTAACGAGAAAAATAAAGTTTAGAAGGATTTTAATCTTGGGTGCGATTATTGATTAATTGGACTTGTCACCTACCTTTTTGTTTCTTTTGTTTTTCTTGTTCTTGAGGTTTTAGAAATCAGAATCATTGTGCTTGCGCTTCCTGTCTCTCTATTTAGTTGGTTAAACTTTTTAAAAAGCTAATGTTGGTGATTTTTTATGCTATGTACAACTTGGATTTGCTTTCTTAATGTTCTCATGCCTCTTAATCTTGCTCTGTTTTGATTCTCTTCATTATATGTTAGATTTTACATATGTTTTCAGTAGATAGATAAATCATAGAATAGTGATGATAATTGATGAGCGGAAAATATGTATTTTCCGATCTAAACAATATAAAGACAACATTATTCATCTGTAAATAATGTCATAAAGGAAGTAGTTTAAATTGTTCATTGTCTGTTTATTGTCATTATCTTCTTTCTTTACATCTAAAATTCCAACCACATAATTGGAGGTGAGAAAAGGCTTCGTCAAAACCTTTAGAAAGAAGATGGTTTTAATAACTAGTAGCTACAAGTACATAATTGAGAGGATACTTTTAGATACTCCAGTCCTTTAGAATCACAGAAATATTTAGTAAGATTTAACATTTGCAAAAGAATTTTGGTTACCATTAATGAATTTTGTGTTAGTTTTTTCAAAGTGTCTATCTTTAATGCATGCTTGCTTTTTCTAGTTTGCGTGTTTAGGCTAAGTATTATTAATGAACTTGTAAAATGTCTTGTATGCTTGACCTTAATATTCCATGCTACTTGGAATTTTATTTGTGTGTATATATATACATCCTTTCCTCTCTCTTTATTTTAAGTTTATTGTATTTTAGGTTTGTGCAATAAAAGCTCCTAATTTTAGGGATAGTAGAAGAGCAAATCTAAATAATCTTGCAATTCTTACTGGAGGAGAGGTGATTTTCTATCCACATTGCATTGATATAGCATTTGGGCTATGTTATGATAAAGATTATGACGAATTTGAAAACAAATCATCACAGAAGATCATGACTTGACTCCAGATAAAGTCTAATTAAAAAATGCTTGGCACGATAGAAAAGGTATGTGGTTCGAACCAAGTAACAACATAAGTAATCTTTGGTTCTACTATTATATATAATTGAATTTAATAAGTAACAGGTTACTGTCATTATTCGTATCCTTAGGGTCACATGTACACATCTTTACCTTTTACCTAATTTTTTATATCAAGTTAAAAATATATATCATAAAGATATATAAAAATTATAATTTGTTAATAACACATCACATCAAGCTCAAGTTAGTTTTTCAATATGTACTAGCTAAGACTTCCTTTTACCAAACTAGTGAAACCAGTTGCTAAGAGTAATGTGTAATAAAATGATTCCCATGTAAAATAGATCACACAATCTGCTTCTCTCATTGAATTATTTTGTTTAATTTTTTTTAGCTCTGATACGGAAACATAAGCACAATGCCTAAACCTTTGAGTTGTTGGATCATGGATTATATGTATGATTATATGCTTTACTGTGCATCAGCAATTCAATTCAGTTTCTCATGTTAGGGATTAAATTAACAATGAGTGCCAAATTGAAGGGATAAATTGGTTAATTTTATGATACCAAGGATTAAATTGATTGGTGGTGTTAAATTTTGAGTCTGCATCAATTAATGATCATGAAAATCACATATTAATATGTTTGAATAATGGCATAGACTTCTAGTGGGGAAGCTGGCAAAACAACGATTTTTTTCTTCAAAATTTCATGCCTCCAACTTCAAGCACAAAAACTACTAATTTGGAACTTGCAACTAGAGCTCCATTGAAATCCTCACCCTCAATTGAATTAGAGATGAAAAAAAATTAAGCTCACGTTCAATTTGAATTTTATCCTTAACTAGATCAGAATGGTCTAAACTTCACTGGAGAGAAGCTTGGTTGAGTTAGTGAAGAAACTTGAAATTAATTTGAATTTAAAATTTTAAATGAGCCTAGTTTATAATAATAGTCGAAAAATTGCTTCAAAAATACACTTTAATCTTACAAAAAATTATAAAAAAGATAGAGGTGGAAATTTCATAAGGAAAACTTTGAATGTTGTTAATTAATAGTTTAAAAACTGAATCTATTATTAAACAGGTAAAAAAATAGTTTACAATTTAATAACTCTAGAGTCATTGAACTAGAACATACAATAAAAAACTTAATTATTATATACATTGTAAAAATATATTAAATATAATATAAGCAGAATAACTAAAAACAGACTTTTAACCTAATCATTGGTGGTGCTTATCCATGGAGTCCCAAGTCCTAAGTTCAAAGTAAATTAATTTTTGAATTTTCATGTGTCACTTTAATTCTTAGTTTTATATATTTTTTAAAAAATTATTTTTCCAAAACGTCATTCACTTTATTCTTTATTATTAATGTAAAACATTAAAAAGACTAAAATAAGCATTTTACAAAATTAAGAATCAAAATAAGAATTTTATAAATTTAATGAAAAATAATAAATACTTACAACTTCAAATATTAAGGTGGGGTTTATTTCTCAAGTTCAATTCACATAATAATTTTTCAAACAATGTATTTTTTTCTTTTTTTGTACACTAAGAAGTTGATTCTAATCTGATTCTTTTTAACTGGACAAGGTAAGTTGCTTTAGTAAACTTTTAATTATGTTTGAAAATATAAAGTGATTAGGATAGGCCTCTTAAATTACTTACTTATTATTTAAAAAAAAAAAGAAAAAGAAAATAAAACAAAAGGAGCTCCAACGTTAAGGTATTTGCTGTAAGGTGTTGTATAAAAGGGAGAAGTGATGAACCAAGCTGGCACAAGTAAATAATTAATGAAATATATTCCAATTATGCTTGTTGTTATCATTAAAATAAAAATATCAAACATAATTTAGTTTGTTCATCTCTCCAACATTGTAGGAAGCTTATAGTTAGAAGCAAAAATAAGCTCATTTTATTTAATTATATGCTCATTAAATAAGAAGGAAAAATTAGATATATATGATCATAATAATAAATTAAAAAGAAAAATACTAATAATAACATTTTAATGGATGTGTGGTAGTACAACAATCGTGTGGAGTTGATCTTAAGCAACAAATAGAAAAACACTAATAATAACATTTTAATATTTAAATTAGTATGATAATCTCATGTTGGGTGTAATGGAATGTTTGTTGATTTTTTATTGTTTATTGATCTTTTCTTACATACAATATTTTTTTATCTTTACTTTAACAAATTTATATTTATATATTAATTTATTAAAATGAAGAGGTTTTTATTACTTTATCTTCAGGTTTTGTTGCAAGTTTATTTATTTAGCACATTAAAGTTTCTATTGCTTTATTCAACATACACCATTTGATATACCTGAATATTTTACTACTCAAAATTCCTAATCAAGTTATTTTAAAAAGGTAAATAATTTTGATCATCATCTACGTGAATTTTTGTGGCTTTATACTAAATATTGTTCTATATAATATTTATTCGGCACTATCATTACATATTACATATTACGTATTATCTACGTGAATTTTTGTGGCTTTATACTAAATATTGTTCTATATAATATTTATTCGGCATTATCATTACATATTACATACTACGTATTGTCATTGAATATTATACACGGCTTGTTTTATTCCCTAAATATATTATGAATAGTTATATTTTTAAAAATTAATTTTCTTTTTTTTTTATTTTATTTTTCAATTTATTTTATCTAATGGATAAACGTTGGATATTTGAAACCTCTCAAAATAAGAAGAGGTGTATTAGAGGGGTTTTAAACTTTCTTGACTTTGCATTTGCAAAATCATCTAAGGATGGAAAAATTTTATATCCTTGCACTAAATGTGTCAATTACAAGTAGTGTTCTCGAGTAGATGTTTATGAGCATATAATCAACTACAGATTTCTCAAGGGATATACTAATTGGATCTTTCATGGTGAACAAGTTAGTTCTTCTAGTTTTATGAGCATATGTCATGAAGAAGAGAAGTTTGATCATGACATGGATGCATTAATCCATAATGCTTTTGGGATGAATATAACTAATGAAGGTGATGATGCATATATACTTGAAGCTGCGAGTGCTCCAAATAATTTTGAAGCATTCATAAATGATAACAATGTTCAATAGTTTAAAGAGGAAATCAATTCAGATAAGTTCTATCAATTGTTAAAGGAGGCAGAACAAGACCTTTATCTTGTAGGAAATCAATTCAGATAAGTTCTATCAATTGTTAAAGGAGGCAGAATAAGACCTTTATCTTGGTTGCAAGCAGTTTACAAAATTATCCTTCATTATGCATTTGTACTACTTAAAGTGTTTAAATGGGTGGATTGAAAAAAGTTTTTCAATGTTGTTAGAGAGATGCTTTACCTGCAGAAAATACCTTGCCCAAATCATTTTATGATACCAAGAAGATTATTTCAGGGTTAGGTTTAAGATATGAAAAAATTCGTGCTTGTCCCACAGGTTGTACATTATTTTGGAAGGATTTGTCTAACACTGAAGTTTATCTAAAATGTAACAGCTCAAGATGGAAAATGAATTCAGATGATGCTGAAGGTAGAAAAAAGATACCTACAAATATCCTTCGTTGGTTTTCTCTTAAACCTAGATTACAAAAACTATTTTTGTCTTCAAGAACAACTTCTTCTATGACATGGCATGAAAATGGTCAAACTAAAGATGGACTCATGGGACATCCTGTTGATTCTCTTGCTTGGAAGGATTTTGATAGTCAACATCTTGATTTTTCATGTGATCCTCGTAACATTTGGCAAGGTTTGGCTTTTGATGACTTTAATCCTTTCAAAACTATGACAATTTCTCACAGCACTTGGCCTGTTATCTTGGTTCCTTATAATCTTCCTCCTTAAATGTGTATGAAACAACCTTGTTTTCTTCTCTCATTTTTTATTCCTGGTCCAAAAACTACAACCAATAAACTTGATATCTATATGCAGCCTCTTATGGAAGAATTAAAATAATTGTGGGAAGTTGGAGTAAAAACTTACAATGCACACAAAAAAAGAGTCATTTCAAATGCGTGCAGCAATTCTTTGGACTATCAATGATTTTTTTGCATATGTAAAATTGTTTGGTTGGAGTACAAGTGGTAAATATGCTTATCCATGTTGTGGTTTTGATAATCCCTATAAGTGGTTGAAATATAGTGGAAAGTGGTGTTATATGTGTCATCGTCATTGGTTAGAACCGAACCATCCATGTAGATATAATAAAAGAGATTTTGATGGAACTGAAGAGTTTAGGTCTCTACCAGAGATACTTGATGGAACTTCTATTTTGAGACAACTAGAAGATCATGAAATTCATAATAAATCACTATGGAAAAAGAAGAGCATTTTGTTTACCCTGCCTTATTAGAAATTTAATATTTTTCGTCATAATCTTGATGTGATGCACATTGAAAAAAATGTTTGTGATAATATTATTGGAACATTGTTGCATTTAGAAGGGAAGTCAAAGGATAATGATAAGGCACAGTATGATCTTGTCGCCATGAACATTAGAAGTCAACTACATCCAAAAATACATCAAAGTACAGGTAAAAAATATTTACCTAGAGCTTGCTACCAAATGACACCTAAAGAAAAAGAATCATTTTTGGAAGTGCTAAAGGGAATAAAAGCTCCAGATGAGTACCTATCTAATATTTCAAGATGTGTGCAAGTTAAGCAACGCAAAATATTTGGTTTGAAAAATCATGATTGTCATTTTTTAATACAAGAATTTCTTCCTATAGTTATGAAAGAGTGTTTGCCTAACAAAGTGGTTTCTACTATGGTTGATCTTTGTCATTCCTTCAAAGAAGTATGTGATAAGGTGCTTAATGTAAGTAATTTAGAGCATTGAATAGCTAAAATATTGTGTCAATTAGAAAAGATTTTTCTTCCATCTTTTTTCATTGTAATGGTTCATTTAGTAATCCATTTAGCATATGAGGCAAAATTTGCATGCCTAATTCACTACCAATGGATGTATCCCATTGAAAGGTACTAATTTTTTTTAATTGTTTGATATCCTTCAAAATTTGCAGAATAAAATGATTTTATCTTATGCTGATCTTATTTTTAGGTTCCTTTTTACTCTAAAGTCATTTGTTCGTAATCCAGCACATCCAGAAGGGTAAATTGCAAAGGGATATTTAACTCATGAAAGTTTAATATTTTGTTCAAGATATCTTTTTGGGGTCGAAACCTATTTTAATCGGCCTAGTCATAATGATGACTTATGTTTTGCTGGAACACAAGTTTTATGAATCCTAGAGGTAGACCATTAGGGAGAAAGTGTCAAGTTGGGTTTAATTTGAGGAAAAGAAAAAGAGTTTCTCGAGTATCACTTGATAAGAAGGCATTGATGCAAGTACATAGATACGTGCTTTTCAATAACAAAAGCATTGATCCCTTTCAAAAGTAAGTTAAATTCTTATGTATATTTTGTTACTCAAATTTGATCTGATACCTTTTTACTATTCTCATTTTTTATTGGTTCATTTTTTTTACATACTGAACACATTGATCTTATTTGGAGGAGAAATCGTCGGCTATCTTCTTATGATATTGACAAAATTCACAGTCAATCTTTTACTGATTGGTTTCGTGAACGGGTGATTGTTAACAATTTTCAATAATAAGTTCTATGATTATTAAGAATTTCAAGCAATTTGGTACAAAAATATGGTAGGTTGCACGTTTGAAAGAGCAAGGTAATGTTTTAGTGAAAAGTGAAATTAAGTGGTTAACATGTGGTCCTTTAGAAATGGCAAGAAAATATAATGATTATATTATGAATGGAGTTAGATTCCATACAAAGAAGCGTGAAAGATGCTTAAAGACTCAAAACAATGGCATTGTAGTTACTGTTAAGACAAGATGTTATGCTAGTTCAAGAGATAAAAATCCTAAAGAAGGAGAGATCAACTATTATGGTGTATTAACAGATATAATTAAAGTGGATTACTCAGGCATATTCAAGGTTGTACTTTTCAAGTGTGATTGAGTTGACATAAATAGAGGTTGAAAAATTGATAAGTTAGGTATGATATTAGTAAACCTAAATTATTTGCAGCATACAAGGAATGATGTATATGATGATCCATATATTTTGGCTTCTCAAGCCAAGAAAGTTTTCTATGTAGAGAATAAGAAAGAAAATGGTTGGCTTGTTTTTGTGCATGCAAAAGTTAGAGATGTATATGATTTAGGTGATAAATAATCCAATGATATAGGGCAAAGGAATGAACAAGTCTTACAAGAGATAAATGACAATGATTTGATCAGATTAGAAGCTGACAATAATGATGATATCATAGAAGTTACAATAAATATGGAAGATATTTTAAAAAATAATGATAATGATGTTTATATAGAGGATGAGGATCAGGATGAAGATGACCTTTTTAATTTATGATATTTTTGAAAATAGTTTAATGTAAGGTTTGTATTACTTTTTTTCGTTCTATATGTTTATATCTATTTCTTTTGGGTTACATTGTAATCATTGTATTCATAATAATTATTCTATTTTGACTATGAAATAGATATTATGGGAAGGCGTAAAATGTTGAATACCATTAAAAAAATAGCATATCTCAATCGATAGAGAAATCAATTGATAACTCTAATGAAATCAACCAAAGAAACCATTCTATAGAAGAAATTGCACAATTTGAAGAAGGTATAGAACTTTTATTTAGTTACCTTTTTGTCTTTGTGTTTCATAAATTTTTATTTGTAATTATAATGATATCAAATCTAAATCACTATACCAATTAATCCTAATTAGAGCAATAATTATAAAAGGAAAGTCATGATATGTCTCATTTAAGTGAAAGTTCAAATATATGTCTATGTAGTATATGATGAATAATTTATACTTTTCTTAAGATATATTTTGTTAATGTGACATTCTTACATGTTTTAAGTGGAAAGAAAACTAGAGGCTATACACATATGTTGATGATTGAGATTTTCTAAATGGGGAATTCATAAATGTTGAAGTAGACTCTATAGGAAATCTTATGGGATGGAAAGGAAAAACTCTACTGAATGCAATTGACAGCTTGGTAAGGAGACACCAATGTGCTCTTATAAATTACTTTAGTTGGAAAGACATGCCTTAGTCTTATATTATTAACATGGTTGAATTGATTCAGGTGCTATATAAGTATTTGTTATTTTATTTCGTTTTTCTTATTATAACAATTTATGTTTTTATAATATATATAACAAAATTTGCAGGAATGTTATCATAGGATAAATGATAAACCACCATTCTGTTGATTTATTTGCGAAAAATTAGTTATAATTACAATATAATTTATGATTATTTAATTGTAATTCTACCTAATTTTCCTTATTTTTGTAAGAATGGTCACGTAAGAATCCGAAAATAGGCAAGTTTTAGACTAAAAAGAAGGTAAAAGAAATATAAAAAATAATACATTTAATGCGACAATGACACGTCAGTCCTATGGTGCTGTAAGATTACGTAGATTGGTCGCAACGGTAGAGGAAGTGGCTAGGTCAAGCCCAACCCATCACATTGAAACCCTAATCCACGCCTATAAAAGGGAAGCTCTACTACACCACATGACACCATCCTAGGCTACAAAGGCCACACCACTCTCCGGGGCGCAGGCCTATCATTACCCCGGAGACACACCATTCCATTCTCATCTCTCTTTTAGTATCCTCCTGTAGGATTTCAGAGGCAGAAGCTCTTCACAGTGCGAGTTGCAACGTCCTATTGCCAGTCTTGCTGGCACTACAGTTTTGTCATTCTCTTGTAGAATTAGGATTATGGATTCTTCTATGAGATTAGTATGTTTTTATTTGTCTTATCTCTTTATGTGTAACTAACCCCAAATCATGGGGCTTTGGTGAAACTTATAATGTAACCAATTGAACCCCTTTTCCCTTTTATGAATGATTTAGTATTTCTATTCAATTGTGTTTTCCTTAGTATGCATAATTAATTAATGAGAATTAATTTCTAAGTTAATTGGGGGATAAGTGATCGTACCATTGCCTAATTAACGGAACTATAAGGTAAACTGAATCTAAGGCTTTTGGAGGATCAATCGGAATCATTGATTTCTAATCAGTTATTCATTTAACAAGTCCGCATGTTCTTTATGCTTCTCTTAATTATATACCTTGCATGATCATTGGGGGTAGTAACTTAAGAGAAAGAATATTTTGCATGATCATTGGGTAGTAATAGAATTAGAATGGATGGTTAGCAATTGACTCAAATCATTCATGGGGGAATTAGGATGAAATTGGGCAAAGTTATAAGGGAAACCAAAGTATCATGTCTTTCCATAATTGAACTTGTATTTGTGCTCTTTTGTCTTTGAAAGTGGTATTTAAAACCCTTAATTGGTTACATTATAAGTTTCACCAAAGCCCCATGATTTGGGGTTAGTTACAAGTAAAGAGATAAGACAAATAAAAACATACTAATCCCATAGAAGAATCCATAATCCTAATTCTACAAGAGAATGACAAAACCGTAGTGCCAGCAAGACTGGCAATAAGACATTGCAACTCGCACTATGAAGAGCTTCTGCCTCTGAAATCCTACGGGAGGATACTAAAAGAGAGATGAGAATGGAATGGTGTCTCCGGGGTAATGATAGGCCTGCGCCTCGGAGAGTGGTGTGACCTTTGTAGCCTAGGATGGTGTCATGTGGTGTAGTAGAGCTTCCTTTTTATAGGCGTGGATTAGGGTTTCAATGTGATGGGTTGGGCTTGACCTAGCCACCTCCTCTGCCATCGCAACCAATCTACGCAATCTTGCAGCACATAGGGCTGACGTGTCATTGTCGCATTAAATGTATTATTTTTTTATGTTTCTTTTACTCTCTTTTTAGTCTAAAACTTGCTTATTTTCTGATTCTTAGCTTGCGTGACCATTCCTACAAAAATAAGGAAAATTAGGTAGAATTAAAATTAAATAATCATAAATTATATTGTAATTATAACTAATTTTCCGCAAATAAATCAACAAAATGATGGTTTATCAATAAATTTCAATTTGTTCCTAAATTGACCGAGTAGACAAAGAAATATTGAAGGACAACATTAGTTGCAAGTGGTAACAATTTAAACATGACTTAAAGGAAAAAGGATATGATCAAAGTAAGACAAGGAAAGAAATGGCTGCCAATATCCATGATAAAAAGGTTAAATCTTCTCAATATCGTGATTTGGTGCATCATTGATGTTATGAGAAAGGAAAGATATATTTATAATGTTATTAATTTTTTCTAACTAAATAATTTACATAGCATATGTTGAATATTATGATACTTTTTTAATAAGTACATGAAGTTTTGAATGATCCAAATAAGGTCATTGGAGATAATAAAAAAACTACAAATAGTAAGAACAATTGAGTAATTAGTGACTTACATGTAGTTTGACTTATTTCCTCTAGATTCTACTTCCTGAAACTTTAAATATTTCCTAGAGAATGTTTATGACCATTTACTATTATTTTGAGGTAATTTTGTGGATGCTTATTCACTTGTTCT
Organism: Canavalia ensiformis; assembly: GCA_026541065.1. Classification (NCBI taxonomy): domain Eukaryota; kingdom Viridiplantae; phylum Streptophyta; class Magnoliopsida; order Fabales; family Fabaceae; genus Canavalia; species Canavalia ensiformis. Next base: position 512,470 of record JAMKYM010000909.1, on the reverse strand, counting down.
ATTTGTATGATCATTTTGCTATTGAAAGGTTATTTTAAATTTTAAAGCTAATCCAATCTCTTTATTTAAAAGATGAAGCTTCTTCATACAACCCTATCAATTAGTTGGCCTATAATAATTATATGAAATTAAATATTTATAAATATGTTGTTGCTACATTTGAATTATTTACAAGGCTAGATTAAGTAATCTATTTAGATAGTCTAATAGAATTAAGGAATTTAATATAAATGTTGGATTCTACTTAATTTTGACCAATTGAATATTTGGATATTGGATCTGGCTTAGCAAGCCTCGTATGGTCCAAAAGAGATATTTATATATAAAATAATAGTTTTTATGTTACTTTTTTTACCCACATCAAGCTTTAACCATCATTTTAAAATTGTTGTTGTGATATCTACTGTTTACATGTATACCATTCTAATTTGAATAGAGATGCTTCTCATGTAACTGTAATTTATCATTATTTTTTTATTTTTTTTCCAAATATAATAAATAAATCACATAATTGTTCTCAATTTTTATTTCCTTCTTTTTATTTGTGTGCACAATATGGCTATTTTTAATATATTTATTGGGATTGAGAGTTTACTAATCATTTTGTTAATTTCTCATGTAGATATATGGATCTAGTTTGAGCATGTACTTTATAAAATTTAAGTTTATATTTTTATGTAAATTATCTTTTTTTTTGCAATCTATCCTTGGAATAATACGTTTCAATTTAAATACAACTTTTAAATGTACCATTGATAAACAAAAGTTGAAACTAATATGAATATATTCTTTAGTAATATATTAATTATTAAATAAATTTTCTGCAAGTCATATAAATTATTATAATAAGACATATTCAATAATACAAATATATTTGTATGAAAAAAGCAGTTTTGGTTCATAATATTTATCTAGAGGCAACCTCTATAATTGACTCAACCTTGTGCAATTGTTGAGTGGGTCATTCTAGTTTCTCACCGATTTGAGCATGTGTAGGGACTGAGGTGGGATGCTAATGTACAAGAGGGATATGGCTAGCATATGGTTAATATGTATTATGAGAAGATACTCTAATTGGAACCTGAATACATGGAGAAAATCCCTACACAAATCCCTCAAAAATTCTTTCTAGAAAGGTTTTATTACAAACTCACATCCATCAATAAAATTAGACAATTTTATGAATTTATATTGGTAGATTTAGATTATGCATCTATCAAACACTACAAGAACCCAAAAGATCCTTCAAACATTATCCATTCGGCAATACAAATACTTAAAGTCTTGACCCTAATCACATTTGGGAAAAGTCCAAACTAAATGAAAAAAATTTCTCATAATTTTGACCCGATAAGTTATAATTACTCGAATTATATGGAAATTTGGAATAAAACTTTTTGGTTTCAAACAAGGCAAATACATACTCCTGCCTAATCTATTTTAAAAGATACAACAAATATGACTTTCCTAGATGGTTCCTCATATATATATATATATATAGTCAAGATTTATTGACATCAGGTGTCAAATTTTAGACTTATACCAACTTAATAATCTTATATATAGTATGCAAAATTTATCAATCCAACCTTTAATTTAAAAGTTATTATCCAGTAGATCATGCATATAAAATTTCATACAAAATAAAAATTGATAGGTATTTCATCTCATGACGATTGGATTAGTGAATTTTGCATCTATATAATGTTATTAAGTTGTTGTAAATTTAAAGTTTGACACATGGTGTCAACAAATCCCGACTTATATATATATATATATATATATATATATATATATATATATATATATAGAATACATGAAACACATAAGAATGAAGATTGAGTTGTGTGTTAAACGATTTTTCAAAAGTGAATTTCGTTATTGAAATTGTAGATCATATGAGAATATTTTAGACAATTTTTGAAGGATAATTGAAGTAGAAACTATATATCATAATAATATTTTATGAAGAATAAATGAGACAAGGGAAGGAATAAGCACATAAAATTTTTACATAATATATTATCTTTATCTAAACAACAAGCAAGAGTTTCATTGTACAAAAAAAATTTTACAAACAAAATTCAAAGATTTTTGTACAAGCATTTTTTATGTAGAGGCTCTAGCGATAGAAAGACCAGCTGCAGAGATCTATTAGACTTATTGAGGCATTATCAGAATAAAAGTCAAGCAGCTACAAGAAGGGGTGGAGACCTTTTTGGGCCTTCAAGAGAAGCATTCTTAGGCCCAATCCATTACTTCCTTTGCCTTACACACTTTAGAATAGGTTTTAGGACTCTTTTTGTATTTTTGAAGTAGAAGGTCCAAGACATGTATAGAACAAACTCATTTTCCTGTATTTCTTTGCTAAGATTTTTAGATCTACTTTGGCCAATTTATAGGCTGCCTTGGAACACAAGGAGGGGCTCATTTTAGGCTCAATGGAGGGGTCCAACTTGAATTCCCAATGCTGCCCCATGCTAGGCACCCCATTGCCTATAAACAAGGCCTTCAATATGTAATTTTGGATACAAAGATTCATTTTTTCACTCAGAATTTTGAAAGATTTTATCTCTCTTTTTCTCCTTTAGAACTAAAATTAGGGTTGAGGAACCTCTTCATCCATAACAGCTCATGGTGGTGGAGAAGAAGATCATCCTCTTCTAAAGGTGGTGCTTGTAAGTCAAGCTTGAATCTGACTCTATTACTCTTCCATCCTTCTCTAAAGTGAAACCTCCATTGATTCAGAAGAACCACCTCGTTCCACCTCTGCATCATCTAGTATCAAAATATTATCAATAGGGGTTAAATTTAACTTTTATTCGATTTAATTTTCTTGTTTCTTCTCAGATTTCTAAATTCATCTTCGTCTCTATTTTCGTTTTCATTTTTGACAAGTCAAATGATCTCTGATTTTGATGATTTTTCTATGTTCTCTTTGAATTTCTTTCTAGTTTTTGGAATGATATCATCTGTGTAATTTAGATCCAAAATGAAGTTTTTATCGCTTGATTACTGAAGTGTGTTTATCTTGGTACGCAAATGAGCCTAGCTTGTTTGATTTGTGCATAACTTGCTCATTTATAATCTTTGTCAAACTTATTTTGTTTGCTTCCTGTGATTTATATCTTTCAATTGATCAATCTAAATGTTTCAAATCTACCAAAAAGTTTTTTAGAAAAATTCTAAGATTTAAATTAAAATTTGATGCCAAAATCTCATATATTCTTGAAGTTCTTGTTTAGATATGATTCTTTTAGCCTTATTTATATATTATTTTGCATATTTTGATCCTTTTATATGTATGCTTTTTTGATTTGTTTGTATTTGTATTTCTTTCTTTGAAAAATTCTTAAGAGTGCATGCATCCTATATGCTAAGTCTAACTTAAGTCATGCATGATTAAGTCATTGAACCTAAAGAATTAAGTGTATGATTGAATCAAATTAAAAGAAACTTAATTATTATCCTTGGGCCTTATGACCAGAGCTGAATTGGACAAGAACTTATGATTTAGAATACCATACCTATGCAAAGGATGAAGTGCAAAATGCACTAGGTTGAATTTGTGGACCTAGGATCTTAACAAAAGGCTATGCAAGGAACAATTGAGAAATTGAACTCCTTGGACTTTGGATCAAAATTATGATAAAAAGAAGTTGAGAAAATTGAAAACAAAAGAAGAAAAATAAAAAAGAATTAGAAAAAAAAAGAAAAAAAATCATATATAAAAACTCCATTACTCCTTCATCCTTCTCCAAAATAAAACTTTTATTAATCCAGAAAAACCACATCCTTCCATCTTTATATTATTTTTTTACACTCATACCCAAATAATTTTTCTTAACAAGTCTCTTTAAGCTCAAAGTTATAAAATGAGAAAAACACGAAAAAATATAGGTAAATCTTTAGATAAATTGTAAAAATAAAACAACACTAAAAATATATAAAAATTTAAAATATAACATGTTTACATTATTATTGTTACTTTTGTTATTTTTTTATTTTTTTAATAATTTTACTTTATATACTAGAGATAAAAGAATTATTAAAAAATAATAAAAATTTTTAAATGACTATTAAAATTATTGTATGCACTAACTTTCTACTATATAATAGTAACATTTTTTTTAATCTATGCAAGCATATAATTTTTGATGGTTTAAAACTTTTGTTTTGTTAAAATTTTTTCAAAATAATTTTTTTATTATTTTAAAATTTATTATTTTTTAAATGTTTTTAAAAGTTATTATAATAGTTGTTGTGATCTTTCAAACAATAATATTTTGAATAAATGTTTATATAATTTTTTTAAACACTTTTTTTTATATAAAAAATAAATTATAAATTTATTATATAATAAAATTTTTTATCATCATTAAACTTTTGGAACATATAAATCTTAATCTTAGATAATTTTAGATTTTAACCTATCTTTCATTGAAGATAATATAAATCTTAATTTTAGACGATCTTAGATTTTAACCTATATTTCATAGAATATAATTGTACTTGAGTTTAATTAGATTGTTATGATTTATACAATTTTTTATTATAATCTTTAATACAATTGCATATGTTAAATTTGAACTTAAAATTCTAATTGTTTTAGATCAACTCCTGTGAGTTGCTTAACGTATTCTATAACTAATAGCGTCTTATTTTATTAATTATTTTTCTTATGATAAATATTTATTTTGAAAGTATACTCTTATAAGCTTTTTTTTTTAAAAAATGAAAATATGCTTATGTTTTTCTAAACTTAATTTTTAAAAATTTTATTTAAAAATTGAAAATATACATAGTATTTTTATAAAATAAACACAGTAAACTAATATTTTATTGGGTTCTGCCGGTGTGTATGGACTCTGGTAACCAGGCAGTGAGACTCTTATGGTAACCCATCGACGTTGTTTGGCGCGTAGAAGTAGCAGAAGGTAGTTAGTTATGACTTGTAACCAAGTCGTCCCATGAAAAAATATAAGAACAAACGCCCAACACAACGACGTCGTTTTATTATTTTCTTCACCTTGGATTTTTCTTCCCCCAGCTTCCTAAAACCGTCAATTTTATCTGTTGGCCTCCTTGCAGGATTGCAGTCTTTTTCTTTTTTATTTCATTTTATTTTATTTTATGTCTTTGGTCGTAGCCAATCCAACTTCTGAAACGTGCAAATCCCGAAGCCCCTCTCGTATGCCATGATGCCCTAGTTTCGTTCGATTCTCTCCGGTTCCTTCCAACAATGTCCACCAACACTTCCTTCTCGGACCACAAGCTCTGCGGTTTCCTGTGTGCGGTTCTCACTATTACTCCTCCGCAGCTTGACAATGACCCAGGCTTCACCGAACACTGTGAAATCTTCAGTGATGAGGGCGAGGTCGGGTTTCGGTCCCAAAGCGGCGTCGTTTTAGGTCCCGTAGATTCCGCAGAATGCGGGCCCTCGAAAACCAAGAGGATGAAGAAGATTGGGATGGTGAATGGGAGCATGAGCGTGGTTCACCAGCTTCACGCGCTGGTTACTCGCAGGTGCATGAAGATCGGTGCTCGCGTGGTGTGCGTTGAGGTGCCTAGGGTTGTGGTGCTGGTCGACGTTTACCTCCCAATTCAGGTGTGGAGTGGCTGGCAGTTCCCGCGATCGGGACCCGTCGCCGCCGCTATTTTTCGCCATTTGAGGTTAGCTTGCCGTTTTGCTTTTGGTTTTTGGTGCTCTCTCGCGTTGGAATTATGTGTGTTGTGTTATTTTAGGTTCGAGAAATTGTAAAGTACGATTTACTTACTGATAACATTGTAATGTGTAACGTTACCAGAAGGAAAAATACGTAAACAAATTGAATGAGCTCTGCATAAATTAGTTATCCGAAGTTTTAAACTGCGGTTGCATGGCACTTTTTACCGGTTGATGTGGTTCGGGATCATGGTCTGACGTGGTTTGAGCAAAACTTTTGGTACTCATTCAGTATTTATTCCGTTGACAGTTATCATTCTAAATTTGGTAGTTTTTTTTTTGTAATTTTCAAAAAATATAATTGGGAAAAAATAATGATACAGAGCAGATGTCATGATTTTAATGAAAGGAGTACATAATCTTGGAGGACTCGAAATACTTTTGGTTTTGAGATGTTTCGGCTGTATCATGTGAAGGGGTCTGCATTCTGAATCTTTGTTATCTTACTCTACAGCCTTTAATTTATGGCATGTCACCTTGGCTATCATTGTCTTCGAGTTCTATAATTAGTGCTGTGGATATAGGTTTAGTTTGGATAAACTTCTTAACAAGCATTTATAGGAGAAGAAAATAAGGAAGTAAAATGAATCAAAATTTTCTTACAAGTTAAAGTCAACTTATGCACAACAAAATTTAGAGAGTTAGATGAAAAAGCTTCTGAAAGTTTGATGTCCATAAGTTGATTTTAACTTATGGGAGAAGTTTGATTTATCTTACCTTCTTTTAGTATCTTATGTGTATAGTCACTATACTGCACACTGATTTTCATCATGTCAATTTTGTAGTCAAAGCTTTGGAGGGTAGTTTCGATGTTAGAAAATTCTTCATTTTAACCAACTTCATACAATTTCTAACATCGCCATATTGGCTTGCTCACCACTCATGTTCTCTGAATTGTGTAGTAATAATTTAAATTGAATAATCTACTGCCCTTATTTTTCTGCATGAATATACTTAACATGTATGATTGGCTGTCTTAGTTTTCTGACAGTAAAATGCCTATGCAGCTGTGACTGGGATGAGAGAAGTTCAATGCTTTCTTATCCAGACTATTGTAGGAAGACTCATGGAACTGATGAGAGCATTTGGAACCTTTCTGATTGTCATGTACTTGGTTGCAAGCTACACTCCCATGAAAGCAATTCATCAAGGAAAAGGCTATTTGAACTTCATGAAATTTTTAAGACAGTACCTGGTGTAGGAAAACAGCAGAAGTTTAATAGCTCCAAGTTAACACCTATAGAGAACACTTGCAGATCAGGGATTTGGGAGTTATCTGATGATATTTTAACTAAAATTTTGGCTTCCCTGGGCCCAATGGACCTCACTAGGATTTCTGCAACATGTCGTCATCTAAGATTCTTGGCTGCTTCAGTAATGCCTTGTACAAAGTTAAATTTGTTTCCACATCAGCAGGCAGCAGTTGAGTGGATGTTGCATCGGGAGCGAAATGCTGAACTGTTGCCACATCCTTTATATGTAGCTCTATCAACTGATGATGGCTTTAGTTTCCATATAAATACCGTCTCTGGTGAAATTGTCACTGGGGAAGCTCCTACCATCAAAGATTTTCGTGGAGGAATGTTTTGTGATGAGCCTGGTTTGGGTAAGACTGTGACAGCTCTCTCTCTTATTGTGAAGACAGGAGGTACATTGGCAGACCCACCAGAAGGGGCACAAGTGGTCTGGTGTCAACATAATGGTAGTCAGAAATGTGGCTATTATGAGATTAATGGTAATAACATCACTGGTTGTACTACCTCAGGGAAGAGGGATGTGGGTCAAGATACCAGTAGAAATAATGAGAACCATGATCACTCCTCCAAAAGAGCCAGATTGGTGGATCCTGATCAGCAAATCACAAAATATTATGATTCATGTTCCCGTGGAGGAAACAAATCACCTGTAGATGCATGCTTTGAGGAATCTATGCATGCAAGTCGGTTCACTAGGAGTTTGAGTCGCATAAAGAAAAATCTACATTTCTCATATGAAGAGGAATCCATGATTTTCAAGGAAAGAGAAATTGGTGAAGGATTAACTACAGCAAAACATGCATCAGATGTTGCATCTCATGTATCTCAAAGCAAGCCAATTGATCCATCCCTTGGATGTGGACAAAATTACAAATGGCCTGGGAAGCCTAAAGGTGATTGTTTGGAGTACAATGATACATGGATTCAGTGTGACGCTTGTCATAAGTGGCGAAAGCTTGCTGACAATAGTATGGCTAATTCTAGTGCAGCATGGTTTTGTAGTATGAACACTGACCCTTTGTATCAAAGTTGTAGTGTCCCTGAACAATGTTTTCAGAATACTTGGAAGATAACACACTTGCCGGGATTCCATTTGAAAGGAACTCCTGGTGGCGAGAAACAAAATGTTTCATTTTTTACTAGTGTGCTTAAGGAGCACTACTCATCGATAGATTCTCAGACAAAGAAAGCCCTGACTTGGTTGGCCAAAATTTCAACAGACAAGCTTGCAGGAATGGAAACAAATGGCATAAGGTGTCCTATTTTAAATAATTGCACTGCATCTAATGGATATTTTAATGCATTCCACAAAATATGTCAAGCATTTGGCCTCTTAAAGAGAGTAGAGAAAGGTGTATGCAAATGGTACTACCCACAAAATCTTAACAAGTTGACTTTTGATGTGGCTGCCCTTGGCATGGCCCTCCGTGAGCCACTGGATTTTGTTAGGTTATACTTGTCAAGAGCCACCTTGGTGGTCGTTCCAGCAAACTTGGTTGATCATTGGAAAACACAAATAGAAAAGCATGTGAAGCCTGGTCAATTGCGTGTTTATGTTTGGACTGATCATCGAAAACCATCTGCACATTGTCTTGCTTGGGATTATGATGTTGTCATCACTACTTTTAGTCGTTTGAGTGCAGAGTGGGGCCCTCGTAAGAAAAGTGTTATGATGCAAGTGCATTGGTTTAGGATAATTTTAGACGAAGGGCACACTCTTGGTTCAAGCCTGAACTTAACAAATAAGTTGCAAATGGCTATTTCATTGATGGCTTCAAATCGATGGATACTAACAGGAACTCCAACACCTAACACTCCTAACAGCCAACTTCCACATCTGCAACCATTGCTAAGGTTCCTTCATGAAGAAGCTTATGGACTGAATCAAAAGTCATGGGAAGCTGGTGTGCTTAGGCCATTTGAGGCAGAGATGGAGGAAGGAAGGTCTCGTCTGTTACATTTACTTCACAAATGCATGATTAGTGCAAGGAAGATAGATTTACAAAGCATTCCACCATGCATCAAGAAAATTGTTTTTCTAGATTTTAATGAGGCACATGCAAGAAGTTACAATGAGTTGGTACTTACAGTTCGGCGTAATATATTGATGGCTGATTGGAATGATCCTTCACATGTTGAGAGTCTACTAAATCCAAAACAGTGGAAATTTCGTAGTGCAACTATAAAAAATGTCAGACTTTCATGCTGTGTTGGTGGACATATTAAAGTCACTCATGCTGGAGAAGATATTCAAGAAACAATGGATATGTTAGTACAAAGTGGACTAGATGCTACTTCTGGAGAGTATACCTCCATAAGATATAATCTCTTGTATGGTGGTCATTGCGTCAGGTAGTACTTGGGTTTTGTTCTCTTGTGGCTTTAATTTTCTTCTGGTCATTGCTGCTTATTATTATTTTTCCTTTTTAAATAAATTGTGAAGGTGCAAGGAATGGTGCCGCCTTCCGCTCATTACACCATGTCGGCATCTGCTGTGCCTTGATTGTGTTTCTATAGACAATACGAAGTGTACTTATCCTGGCTGCAGTAAATTATATGAGATGCAGAATAGACTGCCCCGACCTGAAAATCCTAACCCAAAGTGGCCTGTACCCAAAGATCTTATTGAACTACAACCTTCATATAAGCAGGTAGGGGTTTTAATGAAGAACTCGGTTGGCATTCACATTCAATTTTTTTTTTCCTTGTGCTTTACAATCCTAAACATGCAATGTTGATTGTTGAATACACAGGATAATTGGGATCCTGATTGGCAATCAACATCTAGTAGTAAAGTCTCGTATCTCATCCAAAGGTTGAAAGCTTTGCAAGGAACCAATGAAGAGACAAGCTTCAATGCAAACAATAGCAATGATGAGATGCATATTGAAAATAGAAGAGATGATAAATCATCTTTTCAGGAATGTTCTATAAGTAGCACTAAGACCAATTTGAACCCTGAAAAAGTTCTGATATTTTCTCAATTTCTTGAGCATATACATGTCATTGAACAGCAGGTGCTTTTTCTGTGCCACATTTTGAGTGTGATCTTTTGTGAATTGTTTCTATTTTAATTTTTTTGGCATCAGTGAATCCTTTTGCATACAATAAAACTATTAAACTGGATTCCTCCTTGCCAGTTGACCATTGCCGGTATCAAATATACTGGAATGTATAGCCCAATGCATTCCAGCAACAAGGTATAATGTTGGAATTCTCATTTACTGTTTCTGAAAATTTAACTTTTCTGTTGGTTTCTGACCTTTGGTTAATTTTCTTTTCCCTTTTTCAGAAGAAGTCATTAGCCATGTTCCAGCATGATTCAAGTTGTATGGTGCTTGTAATGGATGGGAGTGCTGCATTGGGTCTTGATTTGAGTTTTGTTACGCATGTATTTTTAATGGAGCCAATTTGGGACAGAAGGTTAATTCATCAATCCTATCTATGTGCAGATGATGATATAAAATTAGAATTGTATTGCTTTGAAGGTTGAGGATAAATTTTAAGAAATTTAAGGTGCCATTTGGTTTGAGAAAACATTCTGTTTTAACTTTTATTTACAAAAATGTCACATTGTTTTCTTTCTGTTTTCTGTTTTCAAAATTTTATACTGAAAAGTGAAAACAGAAACCAACTATTTTTTTGTTTTCACTGTTTTCTATACAAAATGTTAAAAGTAGAAAATAGAAAATGAAAACAGGAAATGTTTTCTGAAACCAAACACCACCTTAGTAAGTTGTGGTTTAGTAAAATTTACTTCAAGCTTTGTGGCCAAAATGCTTTTGGCATTTATAATTTTGTAGCAAGAGGGGAGGGGTGGCTAATGTGCATCTTCTGTCAATACTGTTCTATTTTGAGATTCAACTTGAAAACTAGAACTATGTCGTCCAAAGAATTGATTGACATTGAATCTTTGTTTGCCCAATTTGCTGGATCCATGTACTTTTGGCTCAGGTTGCCACTTTTGTCCAATTTAATTATCTTCTGACTGGGCTAAAATTTTGTTAGTATGGAGGAGCAAGTAATTAGTCGTGCTCATCGCATGGGTGCTTCTCGACCTATTCATGTGGAAACATTAGCAATGCGCAGTACAATTGAAGAGCAAATGCTAGAATTTTTACGGGTGAATCTCTATAACTTTGTTGCACCATCCTAAATAAGTTTTATACTTTAACATGCCATGACGTGTCTCTTTGAGTGCTTTGTTCTTTTAACTTTGTCATTGATATATATTATTGAAAATTTTCTCCTGCTTCACTTTTGTTTTTTTCTTTCTTCATGTTTCAAAATGTTGATGTTTTCCAAATTTTCAAAATGTTCATATATTCTAACAATGTTCATCCAGGATGCTGATAAATTTAGAAGATTGCCAATTAAAGATGTTGCCAAATCTGAAGATGATAGTGGCGGACGAGGACGAACATTGCATGATTTTGCTGAAAGCGGTTATCTACTGAAACTTAGATTTGTGTATACTAATTCGGGACCTCTAGAAGGTTTGTGCAGGGTAGTTTTTCCCTAACTCTTTTTGTTAGGAAACATAGATTCAACGGAAAGATGACTCATGTTCCATTTTGGAAATTGGATGCGAGTAATTTTCATTGACATTTACCATAACTTTATAATTTTGGCCAAAAACAAAAGTAAAACGTTCTGCATTTGAAAAAAATGAAGGTGTTGAAATTGTACTGTGATTTTTCTTTGGAGTGAGAATCAAATGGTACTTGCTTTGCTCGTAAGTTATTGTTAATTCACTTAGGGAACTTTGGTTAAAAATAAAATATTGTTTGCTAAGCACTATCAGCTCTCATCGAAGCTCTTATGGTATGTCCTGACCTTCGAGTAAGACCCCCCCCCCCCCCTTCTTTCCCCTGCTCCACTCTATCTTTTCCCATGTATGCTTGAAACTGGATTTAAAATAGGTGCTTAAATAAATTCTTCCTTTACCTCTTTCTATTAACTTTTTTCATGTGAATTTTATGGTAATATCTGTTTTTCTCCTTTACATCAGGTGTTTGATCAACATCAAGTACGGACTAATTTTCTTTGAGCAAGTCCTACGAACATCCTGCAATTTTACATCTTACAAGTGCCATCTAATGATAAGAGATGGTTTGATATGAACTGGAGGGTGGAAACTATTCTTTTTTTGGTATAGGTTTTGTGGAGTTATTTGTAGCAAAACTTCAATCTACAAAGTGCTTGATGAAATAGTGCAGGGTCCCTGCATATTCTTTTGTAAAGGATTAAATCTAGATGATTTGAGGTGATACTGTAGGCAGTTTGGAGACAAGAAATTTGAATTGAAATCGATTGCTTGGGGATATTGGAAAAAAAAAAAAGAAGAGGAAACCTGCCAAATCAGTCTTAATGAGTTTTTATACTATGAAAGTTTGTATATTAATTTTCAGCGTATGCAAAAATTTACTATATTAGTTATCATTTTAAAAATTCAATTAGATTAGTCTCTGGTTAAGGATTAATTTGATGAATAATTTTTGCATACGATGGGGATTGATTTGCCTTATTCTTTTTCATAGTATAGGAATTTATAGAGTGAATAGCGTTAAAGACTAATTGGGTTGTTTACTTGGATAAAAAGTGCCCCTTTCCGCTGGGAGTTGCTTCAAACCCTCCTAATTACCTTAGCACCCCTCCTCCCTCGAAATGACTAAATCGTCTTTATGGTTGAAATGACTAAATCGTCTTTATGGTTGAATTCCGAAAATACATTTTCAGAATATATTAATAATTTTCTGAAAACATGTTTTCGGAATGTTTAAATAATCTTTCGAAATATATTTTCAGAATTCATAAATATAATTTGAAAAATTTATTTTTGAAATGTTATTAATGTATATCGGAATTCATAAATAACATATCGAAAATAATTTTTTAAAATTATGTTTATAGAAAGTTATTAATGCATTTCGAAAACAAAATTTTGAAATATTATTAATATATTTTGAAAACATATTTATCCAAGATTATACATATATTTTAGAAATATACGTTCTGAAAATATATGTTTGGAATATTAATAAATTTTAAAAATATATTTTTAAGAGGTTATAAATATATTCTGGAAATATATTTTTGAAACGTATTAATAATATTTTAGAAATATGTTTTTAAATATGGTTGAATTTTAAAAATAAAATTTTAAAATAAAAAAATAGGAAACGTCTTCGCTTTTGTAAGGATATTTCTGGTATGAAATTAAAAAAAAAAATTAGCGAAAAGAACAAAGGGTGTGTAAAAAGTAACTCCTCTTTCCATTTCTCCTAAAAAATTGGTGACATTGAAAAAAGAAAAGAAAAAAGATGAGCTGGCTCCAACGATTGGTGTTGGTGATACCATGTTTTCCACTTCGGATAGAGTTGATTTTGTTCGGTGCACAGCTAATATTGTAATTATTTTTATACCAAATAATTTTCAATGTTTTTTAATATAAGAAATATTTTGGTATATTAATTATTAAAAAAAGTTTTTATATATTTTTATTTTATTATAAAATTATGTTAATAAAATATTTATTAGTTTTTTTATACCATTAATGCAAATATTTCATATTATAAATATTTTTAAAATAAAATTTAAATTTATAATATGTTAATTCTTTTTTATTGATTTTGATAAATTTTTTATTTATTTTTTATAAAAGTCAGAAAATAATTATCAATCCCAAGCTTAGTGCTGATTAGACAATCAATAAAAAGCTCAAGATATGTTAAAATAACGCTTGAAAAAGACAAGAAGGTTCCATTTTAATGATACCTTGATATTTTAATTGACTATGTCATATAGATACGGTTTTGAATTATTTAGAAAAAAACGGTATATTTAGTAATAATGACCAGTTATAAAGAAATAATAGTAATACTAATGGGTAAGTCATGGATAGATACTATAATAAGAATAGTTTTAGGATCTCGTTATGACCAACTTAATTATAGATATTTGAACATTAAATGTTAAAATTAGGCTTTGTATTTATAAAATTTTTTCATAAGAATGGAATAAATTTTTAATGTTTATTAAAATTTAAGAAAGTGAAAAGTTAAAACAAAGAAACAAATTTTTTACAATATAAATAGTAACATATATTCAATTTCATTCAGGTATAAATTGTTATCTGTTTTATATTTTATATTTTTTTAATTTTAAAAATAGTCAAGATAAGTAATATAGATCGATGGATAAATTACCTTGTTTATACGAAAAATCGTTATGTAAAACAAAAGGAAGACATGCATCTCTCTTTTCCTATTTAAAACATCCCTTCCATACTAATGATAAAAATGTTAATACTCGGATCATGACTGATAGCATATTATTTATTATTTCGATTAAATATATTTTTTAAAATAATAAAATTTTAGTTTCTATATGTTATTCATATGTTATTAATTGATTCATTATTGGATCAACTCTTTGGTATAAAGAGAAAGATTTTATGTAAGAGTCTAAATTTAATGATCCGCGACCTATTAAACAAATAATTTATTCATTAATTATAACTAATTTTATTTTATAATATATTGTATATATTTTATATTAAATATAAATATAATAGATTAAGTATTAAATATTAAAGTTATTAATAAGTAAAGATTTATATTATTGGGGAATTTTTCGTTGTTAAAATTTATATCTATTATTCTATATCTATCTTTACTTTATTTTAATTTAGTACATACATAAAAATAATAAAAAATTATAATAAAAATATTAAATAATAAATAATTACCACTAATTACATTGAACCTATGCGAAATTAACTAGAGTATTGTTCCTTCGCATAATTGATGCGACACTTTACAATACTTGCATGCGTTGAATCGTTCAATGGAAAGCAATTTACGAAAGCATGCGTCGATTATGGACGACAAATCGAGTTATTGTGACGTTTAGGATTAAGGTAATTGATTCTTCTTTCTTTTTTCCTTTTTCTTTATAAAATCTGCATATCTATGAAAAACTTTTAGTTTTTAGCTTTTTATTTTGTATTTGTTATAAGATATTTTTTCTTTCTTTCTGAAAGTTTATCGAAGGTGTCATCGCTGCAAATGGCTTCCTCTGTTGTTTCCTGAAAGAAAAAGTATTTACATGTACACCAATAATATATATGTATTGTGCCATAGTTCTTTTATTGATATACTTATTGTTGATATACATTTATCAGTTTTTTACTATAGTTTTTATTTTATTAATATATTGATTAATCATGATGGATTTTGATATCATTTAGATTATTTAGATTGATATTATAAAATAATTTGTATTTGGACAATATATAACTTTTTTTTTGTTATTTATTTTTATTTTGTCAATATATATACTAAATGAATTATGTATTGTTAGATATTTTAAAAAAACTAGGTTAAGCATTGATTCTTCCACATACATACTTATTTCATTTGGTTACATTTCAGTGGTTAATTGATTAATCATTTTTAATAATTAATTAATTATAATTATTAATTTATTAATCAATTTTTTCACATCATTAATTACACAAATAATTAATTAATCATATATGTATTCAATTAACCTCACACATAATTAATAAGTTATGTAAGCAATCAATTAATACGTCTTGTTAATCGATTAATCATTATGTTCTTTTGTTCACGATTTAGATTATACAATTAATTATATTTTTTTATATCGTTAACCATTAATAACCGATTATATAGTTGATTATTGAAGGATATTTGATCAGGTGTAAGGAATGTGGATACTGTATATATATAGGTTACCATTTTCAAACTATGTTTTAGCTCTAACCTTAAAAACCGTTAAAAAAGTCAAAAGTTTTATTTTATCATTGATTCAAATAAGAAAGTATCTAGGTTGACACTAATTTGATTTATTATTGATGCGGAATGAAAATAAGTTAGATTATTTAATAGAAATTTAAATTTAATTAATTTAAAATTTAATTATTTATTTAATAAATAGATAGATTTAAATTTATTAAATTTTTTTAAAGAAATAATTTAGATTTAAGTTTGTACATAATTTAATCTATCTAGAGACATGTTTAAATATATAAATTTATTATAATTTTATTTATTTTAATATATTATAACATATAATATATATTTATATATTATATTTAAATAATATAATATATACATACTAATATTTAATATTTAATATATAAATTTATTTTAATATATTAAATTTATATATTTTTTTAATAATTTTTATATATAGATTTTAAATTTATTTATTAAATTTTTATATTATAATTTTTAAACAAGTTTATAAGAATTTTAATCATTTATATTTATAGATTTTAGGTTTAACTTTTTTATCTATAAAATTTTAAATAGATTCGTAAATCTTTTATGTTTTAAATAAGTTAAATTTTGATAATAAAAAAATTATATAATAGATGATAAATTCATGTTTCAATTAATTATTTATATATATATATATTATATTTATTTATTAATTTTTTATATGTAAATTTTTAAATAAAATAGATCTAAACATTTAAAATTTAGTTTAATTTAATTTATTTTTCTCTCTACCATAAAAGAATATCTAAGTTGCCACTGCATGTTATTTTGATATGCAGAATCTGATATTAGAACTAAATGATTTATTACTTAATTTTAAATAATATCAAATGTTCAAAATTTTTTAACCATAAGTTGATATTCATATTAGGTGTTTTAAGAACGTTATTAAACAATATTTATCAAGCGTAAAAATATGTAGCAGAAGGAAATTAATTGTTAATGAGTTGGGAAAATTATTATTAGAGCTATTATAAAACAACAATAAATATGGAACATAATATATATATATATATATATATATATATATGATGAATTTTATTTTTTTATATCTTCAATTTCTATTCATATTTTTTTTAAAAATTATATGTTTGTTTTGTAATGATAAAAATCATTGTTTGTGTAGATTTTTTCTCTTCCAATAATAGTTTTCACTTATAATCAGTTTATGTTGTTATCTTTGGCGTTAGATCTCGAAAATATTTAAAGATATTAATTTTATACGATGAAGGAAACATTTGTTATAATATTATATATGTGGTTTAATGTGAAATTTTAGTAAAGAGGAATTGATTTTATAATTTGTAAAAGCTTAATCATTGTAATGAATTTAGGTTAGGATACGAAGGATATTGAGTGTTTTAATATCATATTTATTTGATGTACTATATCGTTTTAAATTAAGTATTTTTTATTTTTAATTAAAAATTAAAAAATAATAAAATTTTAAAACATTATTATTATTGATTATATTTTTATGTATTTTTAGATTTTGTATGAATTATTTAAAAGAGAAATTATGATGAAAGTGATGAATAGAAGAAGGGAAAAATTATCCTTTCATTTATTGATTATTGTACAAAACGTGTACATGTATATATGTTAAGATGTTGGGAAGCGCAAAAAAATTATTTTGCACAGATAGAAGTTACAATACAATTAAATTGAGTAATTTGTTATAACAACATGTGACGTTCATAGAGTACAGGTGATGAAGTACGTGCAAGAGTTTTCAGAATTTGTTTTTGGAAATGAGAGCTCATTTCATTAATCTCGCCTCAACATGATAATTCGATCCATCTAACAGTGAAGGCAACATCATAAAGGAAGGGTTCTTATTTGCATTAATGAAGTATAGGTTTGATCGGTTTTGTGTTGGATCTATGTTTACATAGTTTGTGATTTCATGGGAGCCTCCCGCATTGTTATTTTGAACTAAGTGTAAATTTTTAGCCATAGATGCAAGCGCATAGCAGAGCTTTAAAGAATCATAGCTCTGATACCATCTAAGATTTTATACAAATCATTTAAAAGAGAGATAATGTTGAAAGTGATATACAAAAGAAGGAAAAAATTATTTTCTCATTTATTGATTATTATATAAAGCATGTACATATATATATGTTAAGATGCTAGAAAGCGCAAAAAAATTATTTTACAGAAGTTACAACTAAATTGAGTAATATGTTATAACAACACATGACTTTCATAAAGGATAGATGAGTTCTTAGATTTTCTTCTAGATTGTGTATGGTCTGTTATGCACACTAGTAATATATCTATCTAAGTTGATTTTTGGATGACGTCTAATCAAACTAGTTGATTCGAACATTTACTGGTTCAATAATCGATTAAATTATTACTATGATTATAGATTGCGGTTTATGGCTATGATTTTTAACATTTGCATTTTAATCTTGAATAATTTTGGCAATAACGATTTTATCATAAAATATGAAATAAATTTGGGTTTATTATGGTTCTCATTATATAAATGCTTTTGGTTACATGTACTTCTTTTATGTTTAATTATTTTTTTAATTTTTTTAAACAAATGAAAAAATGTTACGCTAAAATTAATTTTCAATATATTTTTTAATTTTTATAAATATGGTGCAATTTAAATTTAATTTTTAATTTTTTTATTAATAATTTTTATAAATTTTAAACTTTTGAAAATATGATGTTGTAGTTGTTACCATAGTAATGATTATTTTGCGATACTAAATAAAATGATATATTTATATGTATATATTTCATAAAAAAATTATTTTTTACAAATTTTAAAAATAATTGTTTAAAGATCAAAATTAAATTAATTATATTTATAAAGAATAATTTTTTGTTAGTTGGACTTTATTATTTTTATTAAGATCAAAATTAAATTCAATTATATCTATAAAGAATAATTTATTTTAGTTGGAGTTTATTATTTTTATTAATCTTAGTTAGCTTAATTGATTAATTCTTTTGACTGTTTAAATTACAATAGTTATTTTCTTCTATTTTGTTTATTTATAAGGATTTCTATACATCTTGTTTTCTAATGAATAATAAGAATTATTTTTTTTCTTCATGTTTAGTATGATGTTAATGGTGCATTGATTCTTTTCTTGTTCATTTTTTTTAATCTCTTTTTTTATGGTCATTGCTATTTATATGGATCATATTATCTCTAATTCATATTTTCTTCATTTATCATGTAATTTCTTAGTTTAATTTTTATATCTCAATTTTTTATTAGTAAAAATTATACCTTATGGAAAAGATTCATAAAAATAGTCATCAATGACAAGAATAAGATTGACTTTATCAGTGACTCTATTTTACATCCAAATATGACTACTAATCTTCAATAATGTTCTAACCAGTACTTTGTAGAGATCTTCATTTGTGTGGATGCTATTTTAATCATGAGTCCAACATATTTTGACATATGTTAAGCTTAAAGTTTAAGAAAATTTTAAATATTTTCTAGTATTTGAAATTGCTTAATCATAGAAATATATTTTTTTATTAAGACACTGATCCTTTTGAAAATACAAGCTTTGTCAATTAACATTCAATTAAACTTTCCATAAATTCAAATTTGAATATGAATATTTTAGAAAGAGAACATTTCAATGATAATGGATAACATTGAAAACTTATGGGAAGATTTCTATATCTTACCATCTCATACTTAAACATTAACTTTACTATTAACAACCTTATTCAATACATGTCAAAGCTCAAAAAATCTCATTTGGATAATTTGTATCATTTGGAGACATTTCAACTTTAGTTGATAAAGTAATTTTTTTTAGTAGCTATTGGTTGAAGTAGTTATTAACAATTTTAATTGTTATTTTAGGTAGCTTTTTTGATCTTCTAACATAAATATTTTTTATTCTTAATATATTTTTATAATTTGATTTTATTTATTTATTTATATAAATTTAATATCATATGATTTTCTTGAAATAATATTATTAATTTTGATATATTTTTTAATATTGTTATAAAATACTATATTTTAAATTACTATTTTAATATATACTATTTATTTTAATTATTATTTTATTTGTTTTATTTTTTAAATAAAATATTAAAATTTTGCATAAAAATTTAAAATTAAAATAATAATAATTCTTTTTAAGTTATTATTTTAAATTTATTTATATGAAAATTAAAAATACTAATTTTACTTTTAAAGAAATAAAATTTTAATTAATTAAATTTTAATATATATTTTTGTTAAAAAATGTATCACACTTTTCAAATATTTTTATTAATTATTTTATATTTACCAATTAGTTCAATAACTTATTTTGCCAAACAATTTTATTCAATTGTTAGTTTATCATCTTTTAACTAATTTTTTAAATTTTAATTTTTATCTTTTATTTTTTTTACCAAATACATCCTAAATAATATCTTTTATTATTTTTTAACATAATTGAAAAAAATCAAATTCAAAAACACTTAAAATAATTTCATTTTGACATAGCTGACAATTATCTAATTCTAATACTGAGAAGGATATGCAATGTATTTAGGAGATTTGTGTTCATAATAATTTTGGTATCATTTGCTATTAGTATCATAGGCATTAGAATTAGAATCTTTATATATTTTTACTCATTAAATTAGGCAAGTCTATTTACTTAATATCATAAATGTTAGAAGGTATAATAGAACATTAAATTTGTTTAAATACATACATATTGTGAAAAAAAAAAAATACACTACTTTTGAGATTTATTTTGGCATGGTATCAGAGCTATAACCTGAACTTTGATATTCCAAAACACAAAGGGGAGAGTTTGGTTGCAAAAATGACATAACTGGATGAGAAGGCGCATAGTGATGGAGGTAAGACAACTCCATGTCCTTATGCGTTTAATACTAACGACAATCCTGAAAACATCATCATGCAAGTGCAGCTGTGAGGTGAGACTATGAAGAATGAGTTAGAGCCGCGAAGGTCTCTTTGCGGTCTTGAAGGAAGTGGGGTTTTGTTGATGGAACCCACAAAGAACAAGTGAAAGGAACACTAGAATTGGAAGATTGATAAATAGTGCAGTCCATGCTTGTGTCATGAATATTAAATGTTGTCAAACCAAGTTTACGATCAACAGTGGCATACATGGAAAACGCAAAAGATTTGTGGGATGACATCAAAGAACTATTTTAGTTGTGAATTGGCCAAGGATTTCGATAATTGAAATCAGAACTAGCATAATGCAAAGAAAAAGGAATTATCCTGCTTGCATACTATGGAATGATGAAGATTTTGTGGGATGAACTAGCCAACTATAAACATATCCCAAAATGTATGTGTGGCAGATGCAAGTGTGACGTTTCATCTAAGTTGTAGAAAGGAAGAAAAGAAGAAATGCTTCACCAATGCTTGATAAGTATAGACCGTGTAAGTTATGGAATAATGCATTCTTACATCTTGGCAACAAATTCCTTACCTCAGAACTGAATTTACGCAAACATGGTGCAAGAAAAGAGGGTGCGAGCAATTACAAAATAAAAGGAGAAAAGAGGAATGGTTGTGAGGTAAGTAGCACAAAAATGATACAAGGAAAAGGGATGATGTGAAATGAGGGACAAGTCAGTTGTGTGTACTCACTATACGAAGACAAGTCATAGTGTGAGAGGGTGTTTCCAACTTGTTGGATTCCCTAAATGGTGAGGTGAACATCCACATAATGAGAACAAAAACATTAAAAAAAAGTCAACAAAAACCAAATGGAGGCTAGGGAAGAAAAGGCATGGTCATGTCAATGTGGTGCAAGTTAGCTTAGGAAGCAACGATGATTCTGAAACAAAAAGTAGGAAATATGAGGTGGTAGGACTGAGTAATGGATAGTGATATAAATTAGTAGATTTTCTGAACTCGTGAAAGTTAAATGAAACAAAGAAGATGAATGGTAAGGATTCTGTGATTTGTGAATTATAAAAAATGTTGATTTTAATCATATGAGAGGAGACTTAAAAAATCTTAGTGATGAACTCATTATTAAAGGATGTCTTGTGGGGATGCTTAATGGTAAACTTGTAGTTGCGAACAAAGAAGGAGTAGAGGTCCTTGATGGAGGGCTAGAATTAGAAAATGTATTTTATGTTTTAAAAGTAAAGTATAATTTGATCTTTATGTCTCAATTTATAGATGATGCAAATTGTGTAATACAATTTATTGACAAATTATATGTAATGCAGGATTGTACTTCAAGGATACTGATTGGCGCAGGTGAGCATAAAGAAGGGCTTTACTGGTATCGTGGTGTACCTAACATGAATGCTTATTAGATTAGTATACAAAAGGAAATTGATCTGTGATATAAGAGAATGGGTCATCTATCTTTCAAAGTTATGAAAATGCTTCCTAGTTTGAGCAGAAATTGTAAAAGTGAGTGTTTAAATAGATGTTGTAAAGTGCATGAAATATTTAAACAAAAGTGCATGAAATATTTAAACAAATAAGAGAAATTTTTTTTAAGTGATTATCAAGCCTCAGGTGTTTTCGATTTAATACATTATGATTTGTGGGAACCTATAGAACTGCCTTGTTTTATGGTGCATCATATTTTCTAACTTTGGTTGATAATTACTTCCGAGCTGTATGAATTTAATTATTATGTGAAAAGAAAGAAGTGACACACATGATGATAAATTTATTTACTCTAGTTAAAAGACAATATAAAAAAATGTTAAAATTATGCGCAATGATAATAAAATAAAATTTATGTGTTTGAAATAATATTTTGAGAAACATGGAGTATTCCATCAAACTTCCTATACCGAAACACCTCAGCAAAATAGAAGAGTAGAGAGAAAGTATTAACATGTCCTAAATGTAGCATATGCACTACATTTTCAAGGGAACCTTGCATGGTTGTTTTAAGGTGAATGTGTTTAAACTATGAGATATTTGATTAGTTTAACATCATCTTCTATCCTTAATAGGAAAACTTTGTATGAAATGGTGCATGGGAGGTCAGTGTCATACAAATACTTGTAGTATTTGGTTCTTTGTGCTATGCGCATTACCAAAGAAGGGATAAATTTGATAGCAAGAGTTGCAAATGTGTCTTTCTTGGCAATCTTTTTGGTAAAAGAAGATGTAAACTCTTTGATTAGGAGAAAGAAACTATTTTTATCTCTTCTGGTATTAAGCTTGTTGAAAATGAGTTCCTTTTTACTACACCTCCAAGTATTGGTGAAAGGCCCACTACATGCTTGTCAGTCTAAGTGCCTTTACCTTTTATTGATACCATGGTTAAGTAAGAAGAGTGTAATGAGGGTGACTTGTGTGAATTTCTACCAAAAAAGGAAAGTCCACAACTTAATTTACTTGAGGCCACACTTGTTGAGGATCTCATTCACGGAGATAGGGGCACCACCCTATATGCGCCTGAAATAGATGCAGGCATGACTCTAACCTCGATTGTCACTTCTGATGCTTTTAGTGTTCTCCTCTGTCGAGGACAATGAGTGAAACAATCCTCCACGAAGCTTCAAGACTATGTCACTAATACCACGATACACCTAACCCATAAGCTCATTCCATCCTTCTATTATCATCCATCTCAGGTGCATATACCCTTTGACAAATTATGTAATATGTGACAAGTTTTCTTTTTATCATAGTTCCTTTCTTGCTCTTGTGCATGAAATGGACGAAACAATTCTCTTTTCAGAGGCCATTGTGGATGCTTGTGGCAAGAAGCCATGACACGTGAGATCCAATCCCTTTAAGAAAATGGTACCTGGGAGCTCATGAACTTACTGCTTGGAAGTCTCAGATGTAAATGAATCTATAATATAAAATACCACTAAGACTAGAGCCTTGAACGATTTAAGACATAGTTGATTGTTCTTGGGAACCACTAGGTCAAAGGGATGAATTATAATGAAACCTTTGCTCCTGTAGTCAAGATGGTTACCATTTGTACTATTCTAATTATGACTACTACTAAAAATTGAAAGCTTTATCAAACGGATATTCACAATACCTTTTGTATGGGTATCTCAAGAAAGAGATGTATATGAAACTTTCTTCCAATTTTCACATATCATACATAGATTAGTGTTTAAGCTCCGCAAGTCACTCTATGGCTTGTGGAGCCCCACGTTGTTGGATTGCTAAGTTCTCTATCATTTTCCTTCAATATGGATTTTGTCAATGTTACTTTGAATACTCTTTATTCACTCTTCAAAAAGATATTAAGCAAAACTTGTGGTGTTAGTATATATGGATGACCTTGGCATTGCATGTAATATTCAAGCCATCATTTAGTGCTTTAAATATTATCTTCACCGTTATTTTCATATCAAAGAATTAGGGCATTTATAGTACTTCCTGGGATGGAAGTTTCTAGATCATCTATAGACATTTATTTGTGTTATTAGAAATATGCCTTGGATATTATTATGGAAGCTTGGTTACTTGAAGCAAAATTAGCTCCCGTTGGAATAAAATTATTATTTAACATAAAAAGATGGCCCATTGCTCATTCATCCCAACTGCTACCATTGCTTGGTTGGGTGTCCTATTTACCTTAGCTTCACATGATGTGGCCTTTCCTATGATGTTCATGTCTTATCCCAGTTTATGTAATAACTTCGGAAGGAGCTTTAGCATGCAGCCTTGTGCATGGTGCATTACCTAAAAGGCCATCTGAGTCAAGGTATTCTGTTATGGCATGACAACAATCTTCACTTTTAAGCTTGATGTGACTTTGATTGGGTAAGTTGTTTTCTTACTCCCAGGTTTCTTACTGGTTGGTTTATTCAACTTGGTCCTTCTCCAATTTTTTGAAAGACCAAGAAGCAACACATAGTCTCCAGATCCTCTACCCAACAAGATACCACTTTGAAGCTAACACCACCTGTGAATTGAAATGGTGTTGTTAGCTTACTCTTCTTATCATCCAAAAT
This sequence comes from Canavalia ensiformis, assembly GCA_026541065.1. NCBI lineage: Eukaryota > Viridiplantae > Streptophyta > Magnoliopsida > Fabales > Fabaceae > Canavalia > Canavalia ensiformis. The sequence goes on along the minus strand of JAMKYM010000909.1, from coordinate 487,748 downwards.
ACTTGCACATTTAAGGCTAACACCATCATTTCAACACACAGTCTCTTTAGTCTTGTTGTGTTGCATCCTGAGTCCATGTGTCTGTATTATGATAGTCAAACTGCTCTTCATATCGTCCAAAATCCTGTCTTTCATGAACGAATGAACGAAAAACATTAAGATATATTATTATCTTGTTTGCAATGAGATTCTTAATTACTATATTTGTCCATTGTATATTCCTTCTCATATTCAACTTCTAAATATCTTCACCAAAATTTTTGATGATAAAAAATTTAAATTATTATTATACAAGTTGAACCTTCAATACATGCACATACCAATTTAAAAAGTAATATAGAAAGGATATACATCATATCTAATAGATAATAACATATCTAATAGATAATAGTTTTGATGTTCTTCATTGTTAATATCACAATAACTAAAATTAATATATATATATATATATATATATATATATTATTAACTCACTAAATTGAAGGAATTTATTTAACTTAATATAAAAAATTAAAAGATATGATATAATATTAAATTTATATAAATAAATATATATTGTAAAAAAATAAAAGATATTAATTTTGAGATTTACTTTGACAAGTTCTTTACCTGTCCAATGGCAAATGCATTACCATTTTTATTTTTTAAATAATTCCTTTTGCTTTTCAGCCGACTGAGAATCCTTCATTTAGACGTCCTCCTCTCATATTCCACTTGCATATCCACTAGTTTCGGACCCTAAATTCAAAATGTAGAATCAAAGTCACATACACACTCCATCATGTGATTAATAACAAATAGCAACAAAGCAACATTGCAATGACCGCAATGCAACTGCTACTCCAATTTGACTAAAACGATCATTTATATTTTTAAAATGTCAGTAATTGATAATTGTTTCAACTTTATATTTAAGACTTGTGGGGTTTGGCATTCATTATATTTGTCTTGAAGTTTATCGTTCACAAGATAAGGAATATCCATTCCTTTGAAATTTTGGCGTATGTAGCTTGTCGTTTCAATGCAGAGGAAATTGAATTGTAAAAACCATGACATTTATTGATCTTGAATGTAAACCACTAATTTTATTTTTGAAAAATTTGAAGTTCATAAATTAATTTTTGAAAATTAAAAATTACCATTTTCATCTTCAAAAGATGTAATTTTTTTTTTAAAAAAATTAGCTCAGTCACCTAAGAAAATTAAATTTAGTAACATTTTCATCTTTCAAAAAATAAAAATAAAAATTTTAATTTTTCAAGAACTAGTACCACACTGACTTCAAATTTTTAAAGTGCTAAAATAGTGTATCTTTCAAAAAATAAAAATAAAAATTTTAATTTTTCAAGAACTAGTACCACACTGACTTCAAATTTTTAAAGTGCTAAAATAGTGTTTCACTAAAACAATTGGAATTGTTGAAGTGATTGTGTCTAGGTTCTTAAGTTCCTACAAAAACATGGGACCAATGAGTCTCAATCATGTTTGAATAGTCCATACCAAACTTTGACATATAATACAGTGAGTAAGCAATTCATAAATGGTTAGATTGAGACCCTACACCTACACCTATGCCCCTTACTACTATAAAAACAGATAATTTCAATGTGTGATATGCACCAACACCATATTAAATCACTAAGATATGGGTACCTTATCCTTACTAGTGTTGTTCCTTGCAGCCCTTATCCTCACCCTCATCCCTCAAGGCCTTGCTGATGATTTTTACAAACCTCCTGTTTACAAGCATCCAGTGTATAAACCACCTGTTTACAAGCATCCAATTTATAAACCACCTGTTCACAAGCCAAAACCGCCAGTGTATAAGCCACCATATAAGAAGCCACCATACAAGAAACCACCTTATGGTAAGCACCCTCCAACTGAAGACAACATCCATGTGTAAATCATGCCATGTGCATTGACACCCTACACTTATGTACTAAATAAGAGCAATTAATCTTCTTGGCATGTGCATTTTCACTCTTTTGTACAATGCTATGCCCAAGTCAAGAGTGCTCTGTCTTATATTTGTCTGTGAAAGTAAGCCAAACAAGAGAAAATGGTTTATGTATTCCAAATCATAAATAAGAGTTTTATGTATTTTAGTTTTGCTGGTTGATTAATTTGCTATACCATTACATTACTGATCCTACATACTTCAACATACTAGTATAAGCATAAATATTAGTAATATATATACTTTTATATTACTAATATTGCAAAAAATACTTATTTTTTGATTTATCCTGCAAAAAATCAAAATACTTATTTTATAAATTAATCCATTACTTTGACTCTTTTTAAAAAATAAACTAATTAAAAATATATTTAAAAGATAACTTTTTTTAAAAAAGTAACACACATTTATATAGTCCGTTGCTTTATATACATCTAACTTTTTAGTTTATTTTTAATTTATAGCGGTTGAATTAAAATATATTAAAGTGGACTACATTGTATATACATATGATATCATTATTTTTTTAACATATCAATCTTATTTTATTGTACAATTTTATTCTCCGTATGTACCTAAAATAAGATGCAGTTTTAGAGAACTTGAGCATAAAATCCAATGGTAAAACAAGTTTCAAATATATGGGCACAATGCGCAAAGATCAATTGCTAGTGCACGTACATTGTACATAAGGAGTATACATGTATCCTGAAAGCGTGGATAAATAACATGAAAAAGAGAAAAAAAATAAGAAAAATGATATTTGTACATATATTAAAGTAAATCTATCCTAATAAAAATGATCATAATGTTAAATATAAATAAATGGATGCATATTGTGTGAGTGTACTTCCATCATTTTCCAAAACATAATGTTCAGGTGACCAAATGTGTGATTTATCAATGGTTGTTGGTGGTTGGGACATGAGACTGCCATACTTGTTCAAAACACAGCATTAATGAACGCAAAGTAGCACTGTCCGCAAATAATCAACTTATATATACTTTCTCCGTCTCATTTTATATTATTTGAGCATATTTATTTATTAAAATTAAAATTTTCCAATATAAGTACTACAATAATTTTAGTATTGGTTAAAAATAAAAAAAAGTATAAACGGTTTACTAATATATATATATATATATATATATATATATATATTCTAACTCTTCTAATAAAAATATTTGAATGAAATTGATACATTAGCTTTACTATAATAATTTTTAAAATTAATTATTTTCTTATATTATGTATTAGTAATAAGTGGTATATAAAATTATACGGAAGGAGTATTAAATTAAGCTTTATTGTTTTACAAAAGGAGTTCTTGTAATTGAAAGGGGCAGCTAAATATAAATATGTTGCTCGAAACGAATGTTAAAGTCAATATATTTTTAAATTTATTATAACTTATAGAATTTTAGTCAAACTTTTTTTTTCATACTTTTAAAAGTATAAAATTACTTATTAAATCATTATAATATTTTTTACCAATATTTTAAATCAATAATTAATTTAATCCGTTTAATCTTTGTTAAGATGTTAATGGTAAATATTTTATTTTTACTTTTTGAAAAATTTCTTTCAATTGAAACGACAATAAATTTATTAATATTATTTAATAACTTTTATATGTCTTGGGATTATTAATAGGAATATCGTTTTTTATTTGTATATCTTTTTAAAAATTAAATTTTTAATTATGAAAATATTGAATTTGAAAGAAAAAATATTATAAGAAAACTATCTTCACTCTTAATTAATATTATCCACAGCGACTTTTATTTAAATTATTCTTTTCTAAAAAATATCATTATTACATAATTTATTTATGATACTACAAGAAATTTAATTTTTAACATTGGTTAGTTTTAAGTTTGTCAAGGATTTAAACTTTTATTATATATTTTACCTAAGCTTGATTAAAGTGTTAGGAAATTATGTGTGGCAAATTAATTAATAATAGTTTTAAGTAAGTGTGAGTAAATTTAACTCAAACTGTTAAAATTTACTTATACTTTATTATAACCTTTATTAAATTTTAAAAAATTATTAACGATTTAAACTCTTATTAATTATACATGATTATAAAAAAATTTTACTACTTATTTTCTATATTTTAATAATTTAAACTTTTATTATTTATTATTATAAAAATTTATTAAATTACTGATAATAACAGTAAACCATGATTTATTATTATTATTATTATTTTAATTTAATAAATAAATAAGAAAACATAAATAATAATACTAAAAATTAAATTTTATATTAACAAATTTTTAAAATATTAAATTATATTATAAGTTATTAAATTAGTACTATAATATTCAAATTACAGTTATGTTAAAATATTGAATACACTTAAATCCAATATCCACTTCCACCGAGAATAGAAGTAGAAAAAAAATTTAAAAATTAAGGCTGCTTTAAAGCTCTTGAACATATTTTTTGCATATTACATCTTAGACAACTCTATATATAACAACCCCTGTACATATAAATTTAGTAAGAGATAAATTAAAACTATTAAAAATACATTAAAATAAAATATATTAAGTATAAAATAGGAGTTATTTTCTATTGAATGCAGTCAACTACATAAATTGAATGTCATAATATTTTATAATAAATCAAACTTACCGATAACTTATTGATAAAACAAATATAAAAACAAATTATGTTTATATCTTGATACAAGATAAAAATAATTTTTAAAATGGTCAATAGGAAATATATTAATTTTAAAAAAAAAAACTACAACAAAACAAATAATGAATATTTGAGAGAACTAATTTTGATGATTAAATTATAAGAAAAATAAAATAATTATTTATATATAAACTACTTAAATAACTTTAAAATCTAAAAAAAAATAAGTAAATTTTTTATTAGAATTTGAAGTAAAATTAAAATAAATTTAATTTTATATACATTACGTAAATCATTTACTTTACATCTAATATGATAATTTAGAATAATAATTAAATTTCAGTAAAGAACTATTTAAAAGTATTTTGTTTATTATAAAATTATTTAAAAAGATAATAATTAAAAAAAGTTTAAATAATGTGATAAAACTACTATGATTTTTATATTTAGTATATTGAAAATGATATCTATTTTAATTTTATTTTTAAAATAAAATTATAATTATTAAATATAAAATTTTAAATATCAAATCACATATCTGATTGAGGATAAAATTGTAAAATATAAATTTGAGGAAACTTATATTTTTTAATAAAGTTGATAGTTTGTACAAAATAGACCAAAAAATAAGTGTTCCTAAGATTCATTCACTGACTTTTTTTTTTATATTTTTAAAATTATCTATATAAATCCTAAATTATTTCGATCACTGATAATGTAATCCTAAAAATTAAGAATAAAATTCCATTTATTATGTGATCATTAATTATTAAATTAATTCATAATTTAATAGTTATTTTATATTAATTATTTTACTAAAAAAATCATATATATTAGGAAATAATATATTAAAAAATGTATAACAAACACAATTCACTAACTAAAAAATTCACATATTATATAATTTTGTTTAAAAAAATAATGGACTCACCCAAATATACTTATTACATTGTAATATAGTATCTTGTTATATAATTTCAGGTATGGTGACTTGTTGCTACTAAGACTTGAGTAGAAAATCTATTAATAAGAAAGATAACAGCTAAAAAGACCTCTACTAATACTGTAGATACATTTTAACTTAAGTTTATAAAATTAAATTAGATTTTTTTTATTCTATATAGATAGGATAATGATAGTATAATTAGATAAATATTGAAATAAATAAATAAGATAATTTTAATAATATTTTAATTCTAGTAATGTTATAACTAGAAGAATTATATCATTGTAATTATGATAATTAGATAATTAAATATCTCCATAATTAATTCTTGTATCAATACTTCCTATTATAAATACACACACCATTGTATGGTTGAAACACACGACTTCATTCTATATTTTCTCACTTTTTTCTCTCAACATAGTATCTAGAACCTACTGAAAAGTAACTCTAATTCGTGACATACTCAATGGACCCTTGTTTGTTGATACAAAAAATTTTGGCAATCGTGTTTTCTCTTTGATTTATGGTCCCTATCTTCCTTCTTGACCATAGTCACCATGATTTCGGTTTCTGGCAACTGTGTTTTCTCCCTTCTTTTGCTGAACCATCATTTGTCTTTTATGATGACTTTTTGAAGTGGTGTAAAACACATTAACCCTTCAATTCCACTATATCGAATGTGTACATTGGTAATTTCTTTGTTAGCCTCTCTTATTCTTCCTTTCTAGATCATTGGATTCTTAATACCAAGGCCACCGACCATATTAGTGGTAATCAATCCATTTTCTCTATTATTTCTCTTTTTGATTCTTTACATCATATGACTATAGCTAATGGTTACCAAACACAACCTCAATGTATTGGTATTGTTCTCCTTCTTCTATTTATATCCATTAACAATGTCCTTTATGTTCTTGGTTCTCCTTTTAATTTATTTTGTATTAATTGTCTCACTCGCATTCTTTATTGCATTGTTTCCTTTATAAAAGATTTTGTCACTCTACAGGACTAGAGCTAGGGAAGGATGATTGGCTTCAGATGTGAGTCTCAAGGTCTCTACCATCTCAACACTTCCTCTCATATTGGCTCCATGGTGGACTCTCCCCTCATGATTCATGCTCAACTGGGCCACCCCAATCTTGCTAACTTGAAGCAATTAGTTCTTGGTCTCTCCACTCTCTTTTCTTTAACTTGTGAATCATGTCAGTTAGGTAAACACGTTCGTATTTTCTATCATAGTTGTGTCATTAGTCGAGCTTCATCCTCCTTTTAGTTTAGTTCATTTAGATATCTAGGATCCTGGTCATGTCCTTTCTACTCTAGGATCTAAATACTATATCATTTTTATTAATGATTTTTCTCTTTGTACTTGAATTTATTTAATGAAAGAAAGTTGAGTTATTTTTTATCTTTCAATCATTTTATGATGAAATAAAAACTTACTTTGGTGTTCCTATTCATATTTTATAAAGTAAAAATACAAAAGAATAATTTTCTAACTCTTTCATAGTTTTAATGCTTCTCATGGGATTCTTCATCAAACGTCATGTCCTCGTACTCCTCAAAAAAATAGGATTGATGAACGTAAAAATATATATCTCCTTGAAACTATTGATACACTCTTACTTCATGCTCACGGTCCTTCATGTTTCTAGGATGATGTTGTCCTTACTTCTTGCTATCTTATTGTAAACACCCATTTATGTCCGAGGCTCCCAATCATAAAATTAATCAAGAAATTAATACTAACTTAAAAAAATAATTCAGAAAGAAATAATGAAGAAATAGGGAAAAACAGAAAAAACAGAACAGACAGAAAACAAATACAGAAAGACAGACGAACAGAGAAACAGACAATAATATAAATAATGAGAAAAAGAAAGAAAATTGAAACAACAGAATAAACAAAATAAAAATAAAACCAAAAATCAAAACAAAACAATAAAAAACTAAAAAAAATCTAAAAAATTAAAATTAAAAATCCAGAAAAATAAATCATAAAAATCTAAAAATATAATAAAAATCATAAAAATATGAAAATTGAGCAAAATAAAGAAGGAAGAAACAGAAATGAACTTGAAAAAAAAACAAATATAAGATAAATCTGAAGTTGAAACAAAAAATAGAAGTTAGAAAATAAAAATAAAAAACAATATAAAATTCTAAAAAACAAATATATAAGTAATAAATTCTGAAAAATAAAATTCTGAAAACAAATTAAAAAGAAATAAAATCAAAAAAAGAAAAAAGGCTTGAAAAAAATCAGAAGGAAAATAGAGTAAGTAAAAATCAAAATCAAAAGCCTAAAATATAAAAAAAGGGGGGCGGAAGAAGACAAAAAAAATAGGAAAAAGAAAAAAGAAAAAAGGGGTTTGGATGAAGCTATAAAAAGGGCAGAGAAAGGCTGAGAGGGGTCTTTTTTTTTTGGCAATGAAGAATCGAGAGAACATTTCCGGAGAGAAGGAAGAATCGGAGTGAGCTTGGGAAGGAAGGTTTTCTGCATTCTTGGGATCGAGAAGAAGAAAAGCTCCTCCAGACGATCAGCAACGTGAGGAAGAAAGCTTGGGCTCCTACCAGGTTAGTAGAAAATGAACCCTGACCCATACGCTTCAGCTGAAAATTGATTCTTGCCTCTTCTTTTGTTTCGTTTCGTTTTGTCCAAGATTATGTGATAATTAGCTATATTGGATTCGGTAATAATCAATGGCCGTTTGATGCTCAATGTTGATTTCCTGGAAAATTCGATAAGAATGAATAGAAACATGAAAACCTGATATCAACAAGTCACACACCATAGATTCCCTCCTCTATTCTTCGAGATGCATGCCCATCTTATTCCAAATTGTAGTGTGAACTTGATAATGGTTCCAGGGTGTTGAAAAATCAGACTCGATGTTTTCCCCATGCAAGAAAATTTCTACAATCTCTATGGACTCAAGCCCCAAGAGGGTCGCTGAAACTCCGATCATTCAAGTGGTAACTGATGGACGAAAGAAGGCGGTGTGGGCCAAGAAACCGACGTCCAGCATCAGTACTACGTCACACCAAGCGTGAAGAATCTGAACGTGAAGAGAGGGGAGGGGTTATCACATCTTATGGTCAACTTTTAGGAGGAATAGTGCCTAGTTTTTGAAACGCTGGGGGTTCCATTTGGGGTCAAATTCAACAAAAGGCCGAGGCGTCGTGCAACCCCATGCACGTCGCGTAGGATCACCTTAAGTTCCAATTTGAAAGCCACAATAGTAAACGCGCGCTGAGCCCAGTGGCTAGCTCACTCCCTTGCAAATCCCATGAGCTGTATTCGAATCCTGCGCCCTACAATTTTGGCTCTGCCCTTTCCAATCAATTCCTACTATGTCCCAATTGGTCAAAATGCCAAATGTGCCCCTACCCTTTCCAATCAATTACCACATTGCCCTTAGCTTTTCCATAAATGCCAAAATTGTCCCTTTTCCATAATTAAAATTTCATAAAATTACCAAAAATTAATAAAGATTCCATAAATTGATAAAAATTAATAAAAAATTCCAGAAATTAAAAAATTAATAAAAAATTTCATAAATTCAAAAATTAAATAAAAAATTCCAGAAATTAAAAAAATTAATAAAAAATTCCAGAAATTCAAAAATTAATAAAAAATTCCAAAAATTCAAAAATTAATAAAATTTTTTTCAGAAATTAAGAAATTAATAAAAAATTCATAAAAATTCAAGTAATTAAGAAAATTAGCAAAAATTCTAAAATTCCTAAATAAACTCATAAGATTTTCAAATAAATTCATAAAAATTTCTAATAATCATCCTAAATTTCCATAATTGCAAAATTATGCCAAAATTCTATTTGAAACCCCAAAACTCAAAAATGAAATTCTTATCTCAAATTCGAGTTTCCTCTTATTCAAGAGTCAATATCATTTGTAAATCGTATCTTTTCAAAAATTTAAAAATCTCTTTTCTAATGTTTTGGGATTTTTAAGTCTCACGCAATGGGCTCTAAATGGGGAACTGGCGGTTTATCTGCTGTTCAACATTTAGTAGTTCGTATAGGCCCCTGTGCTGCCTTAGCCGCCTTGGGTCTTGTGCATGAGTGGACTTGAGCTCCTCTTCAAAACTTTAAAAATCTTTTTTAAAATATGTTGGGATTCTAGGTCTCACGCAATGGGCTCTACATAGGGAACTGGCGATTCACCTGCTGTTCAATATTTAGTAGTTCGTATAGGTTCCCGTACTGCCTTAGCCGCCTCGGGCCTTGTGCATGAGTGGACCAAAAATCCCGCCCAGAGATAAAACTTTCTCAAAACAAAATCTTCAAATACTCTTTTTTCAAGCATTTTCGAAGGTCAAGCCTTCAAAACTAAACCAGAACTACGTAAGCCTTGAGTTTCCCATTGCACCGGGGAATACGTAGGAGCAGGATCAAGTCCTGTCAGGTTAACCTCCATCAAGTAATTATTTTTCACACTAATTAAAGGGACCAAACAATTTTCAAAATCACACACTCAGTTTAAGGGTACCGTTCTTCGGAACGAGCGAGTAGGGTGCCTAACACCTTCCCTACTTGTAACCGACTCCTGAACTTAGAAGCCCATTCTCGAGTCAGGGTTTTTCCAAATATTTTGCCCTTAAATAAAAAACTTGGTGGCGGCTCCACATCACATTAATCCAAACAACTTCATTTTTCAAAATTTAGCGAGTTCGTCGTCTCGTCGGAATTACGGTTGCGACACTTATCAGTCGGATACCTTCATCTGTTTTGGATGTGAAAATTTCACACTAGGTTCTGTGTCCACATTAGTCTCTCCATTCATTACATCATCGAGTCTTTGGATCTACTTGTTTTGTTCATAATATTAGTCTTGAGGTTGATCAACTATGTGCTTGTTCACATAAATGTGTCTTTTTAGGTTATCCATAATCAACAAAAGGATACAAGTGTTATTCTCCTATTCTTTGTTGTTGTCTTATCTCTCCTGATGTTACTTTTTTTTAGTCTGACATGTTCTTTAGTCCTTCTTCTACATATGCACTCTCTATTCCTCCGATGGAATTCCTGGCACAACCAACTTGGCACTATATCTTGCAATGTAAATAATTTTAATTTTAAAATTTTATGTGACTTAGATGCTAGTATAAATTTGATGTCTTTCTTTGTTTTTAGAAGGTTAAGTGTGAAAGAGCCCAAGCCTACACTATCTTTTTGTAGCTTGTAGATGGAACTATCATATATCTAAGGGGGATAGTGAAGGATGTGCTAGTAAAGGTGGGAAAGTTTATATTCCTTATTGACTTGTTCATGTTTGACATGAAGGAAGATGAGGAGGCCGCATTGATTTTAGGAAGATCTTTCCTAGCCATTCGGAGAGAGTGATCAATGTGCAGAAAGATGAGCTTACATTAAGGAATTGTAATGAAATCACCATAAGGAAAAAAGGAGGTACCAAAAATATACTTGGAGGCATGAGTTTTGAATAGGTAAGAGATTTTAAATTCATAACTTACAATTTCAGGTATATTCGGGAAAACATCAATTAAGGAGAAGTGACCCTCATAAAGTAAGTAAGGCACGTCCTCATGATATAAAGAATAAAAGAACCTTTAAGAGGCAGAATGTTCAATATTATGAAGAAGGTACGTTCGACAACAACACCTATCAAACTATGAGAAAATCACAGGTAACTGGCCATGGCTTTGCTTAGCCATTTAGTGCAAATACATCAAGATCTTAACATGAAATAAACACTTACAAGAGTCAACCTGGTTTTATTTTATTTTATTTCTAAAGAGATAGAGAGAGTGAGCATTGATGTGTGTGATGCTTAGCATGACCGTACTGACTTTTGAGTAACTTTAAATAGTAGAAAGATAACTTACATGTTGCTTCACCCTAATCCATTTTCATTGGTGTAATATTTCTTTGACTCCTTTTGACTTAGCTCGTTCTCCTTCCTAATCAAGTATGTCACATGCTTTGAATCTAGTCTTTTGAATTCTTAATTTTTGCACGGGAGCGCTTGGGCACATCCAACATGATTTGATCCAACCTTAAAAAAACAATACTTGAATGGGTTAATTAAGTGATGTAATTTGATTTAGCATGGTTATGCTCGTTTAAAATTGAATATCCATGCTCCTGAGAACGACTATGCCTCTACTGCACGACCATGCCCCCTGCTTAGCATGACCATAAAAAATATATATATTTAGAAGGATCCATGCCCAAATCGTTCATTCATAATTGATATAATTTTATACTAAAATAATACATTATATTAATTATAAATTACATTAATTACAAATTACATTAATAACAATATATTGATATGTTATAAATATTAGTGTAAATTATTTGTATACAAAATTTAAATAAATTTTAAATTATTTAATTTTCACCAAATTTCGTATGGCGATGTCCATGACAGATGAGATTAAAGTCATAAAAAATAAAAATATGATGTTAAATATAGTATAATAAAAATTTATCTACATCATAAAGCATGAAAATTTAACCAAAAAATTATAGACTTTGTTTCTGTAAGGATCCTCAGATTTAGTTCCATACCATAATATGTCATCAAAAATAATATATTTTCTTGCATAAATAATTAATAAAATTTTACAAAATTTTGAATTCTAAAGCTTCATATTATAATAATAAAATAGATTATTTATTCTTTAATTGATTAAAGTTAATTATCCAAATATAAAACTAAAAAATAAAATAATATAATATAAAAAATATTGATCATAAAATTCTACATTTTCTTATTAATATTTTAGAAAACTATCATACTCTCATATAATTCCATTATTTAGAATATATCTAAATATAATAGAGAAGAAGAATAATATATAAACTAAAATATCTATGTATACAATTTTATATAAAAGGAAAGGATAAAAAAATTTATAACCAATCTCATAAAGTACTATCTTGTTCCTCCTTTTAGATAGAGCCAATCAAATTTGATGTCTCTGTAAATAAATTATAAAATTTTGTAATATATATTATATATTTTCAAATGGTTTATATAAATGCATTAAATCATAATAAAAATTTATCTATCAAATAATTTTTAATTTTTTTAAAATAGTATAATAATATATATTATACATAGAAGGATAATATAACTTTTAATTATCTCAATTATTGCATAATAAATTATTTAATAATATTTTTATGAATGAGAATTAAAGAATTTTAGAATAAGATATGATAATTTTAATCCTAAATTATAACTTAAAATAATATAAAATTGTATACTTCACTACTTGTATCTATTTTAATGAATAATCTTTTATCACATTAAGATTCAAAAGTTATTTTAATTTTGAGATTAAATTATATTTTAAGAGAATATTTAACATATATTTATTATAAAAATTAAAAATAAAATATTTAAGATACTTTGGATTCATATTTTATGAGTAATGTAATGAAAATTCAATATAATTATAGTTAAGAAAAAAATTAATATGTAGTCTACACACAAAAAATTTATAATTGTGATTATGATTATGTAAGATTATAAGTCATGTATAAATAAATATTATAAATTTTACAAAATGCAAAAAAACATATTAATACATAATACATATGACTTAGTTTATAAAATAAATCAAATTTAGTTTTAAAATCATAACACCATAATAAATAAAAATACATAATCGATGTTATTAATTAATTAATTAAATTATTAATCTATACACATTTTCTATAATTAGGCTCACGATAAATAATATTATAATTATATAATATAATTATAATAATTATGTCAAAAATATAATAATCTTAACAATATATACAATATATGATAATTAGTATAAAATAGACAAGATTTAATATAAACAAAACCTAAAATTAATTCCATGTTTGTTACATAGTAAGTAATTGAAAGAGTTTTCCATATTATAACATCACACATAATACATGAAATATTAAAATAAATAGGTTAAAATAATTCTAAGAATATACTTAGTTAACTAAATCAATTAATTTTAGATTGATTAATATAAATTAGTTAAAGTGTATAAAAAATTAAATTATTATATCAAAATTATAAAAATTAAAAAATATACTTTTGAAGTGGGTGAATTGTTAGACCAATTCCAACATCTAAAAACATAAAAAAGAGTAATATACCTATAATTTTGATTTGCAAAATTTTTATTGGAGCATCTAAATATTATGAAACTTTATACGTTTGATCTTATGAAGTAGATAAATAAATTCTCAATCAATTTTTAAATTAATTGATTAGTTAATGAAAAAAGATAGATTGAAAAAGAAACTTTTAACTAATTTATGAAAAATAATTTGTTTAATTCTTCTTCGATTTGCATCAAAATTATGTAAAAGTTTAATATATTGGTAAATATTTATGAAAAACAAAGTCTTCAATAAATTTTGGAGACTATTAATTCTTTTTGAAATAATTTGGATAAAAGATTATATCACCAACAATCCCAAAATTGTGAAAAACAACCACAAAATTCTACCCACATATATATAATTAAATATTAGGTATATGATTTATAGTTTATAAGGGAATAAAACTTTTCAAGAGAATCATTAGGAAAATTTAGAGATCCTAAATATAACTATATGAGTATGTTTATATTCTGTTTTTGTTCATTTTTAACTGAATGACTAAAAATCGTAAAATTTATCTACGTTTAGCTCTAATAACAATTATTAAAATAATTAAGAATGATAATTAACAATTTAATTATTGCTTAGAGATATATATTATGGTATATATCAATAAAAATATAAAAGATATAATTAAAACATGTACACTTATATTGAGAAGATGAAAAAATTAAATATATGCTCTTTTTCACTATGACTGAGGTGATCAAAATATATGTATCTTATAATTCATGGATAACAACTTATTAACCCATCAATAAATACTAATAATTTTTCTATATACTCAAATTCAAATAACCTAACCCATAAAAATCTATTCATTCTAAAAATCTTTTACATCAATATATATAATTAAAATATTAATATTATAATTAATATAAAGTAACTTATACTAATAATTAATTAATACTAATCTAATAATTAAATATAAAATTAATTTTAAAAATATAACATTATGAGCAAATTCAAACCCAACAACAAGCTTGAATCGAAGCACTATCCTTCTTTATGTAAAATTTGAATTACAAATTATAATATTTCTTTCAATATGTAAAATTTGAATTACAGATTATAATATTTCTTTCAATTTGTATTCGGATGGAAAATTTTAAAGTTTTAGTCATTCTTAAATAAAGATTAGTAATTATTTAAAAAAATAAAAAATAAAATAATTATAATAATAATTTAAAAAAATAACATAATATAATATATTAAAAGTTCTCTCTAAATAGATATTATTTTAAATTATTTTTATTTAACATAAAAATTACTTAAATAAATATCTATAATATTTTTAAAACTTTTTTATCATCTAAATATATAAAATTTAATAGTTTTAAATTAATATACCTAAATACAAGGTGAAAGTTTTGCTTAGGCCATTGAAAAGAGCCTTCATAAGTTCATTCTTTCTAAAAGGTTTATTTCTATTTTGGTTTCTTTAATTTAGATTATATAAATTTTTGTAGTTAATTTTTTTTAGTTAATTCAATTTTTTTATTTTTAAAATTTAGTAAATTTTATTTTGATCAATTTTTTTATTATCTAAAACTCCTAAATTCTAATTTTTTTATTCAATTTTTATAAATTTAATTGATTAAATTATTTTCTATTAAAATTAATCAACCAAAAATATAAAATTCCATAAAAAATTTAAGAATTCAAAATTTCTCCTATATAAATTTCGATCTCACATCTTATAAAATTTTTCAAATTTTATTATGTTTTCACTATATTTCTTACTTCTTAAATTTTTAAAATTATTTTATATTTTAATTCAATTACAAAGTCCCCTGCCCTAAAATGGACAGAAAATAGTAATTGAGAGTTTTAAGTAAAAAATTAATAAAAGGACCAATTTTGCATAATTTTAAAATAAAGAACAAAAAAAACTTGAAAAATAAAAATCACTTGCAATGTAAACTAAAATAACTTAAAATGAAATTAAATGTTTGTAAATAGGTAAGCAAGGCAAGTAAAAATAATAATTCTTTTGATGCAGTTTTTATTGTTCACATGTGACATGTAAGTGAAACAGAAACATTAGCTAAAATAATTACTATTTGTCAACAAAATTGAATTTGAATGAAATTCTCTATTTTGTAAGTTACATCAGGGGTCTATGCTATGAATTTCTTTTGTATGATTGATTCACCATCTCCTCTTCTCACTAGTTAGTTGGTGAGGCAGAGGAGAGGTAAATGTTCTAGTAACTATGTATGTGTCATCAATTATAACTAGAACAATTTTAGAGGCTACATTTTTGGCCTGCTTTTATCTGGGGAATGACTTTCTTCTGTTTCTTTCCTTTTGTTATTGATAGGTTGTTCTTCCTCATCCTTCACTTTTGATTTCATCAAATGGGGCCTTAGCTTGTTTACATCTGACTGTTGAACTGGTTTCAGAAAGAATTCTTCAGCCCCATCTTCTAGGCATCTGATCAGACCAAAAATTATTAAGACCTTGTTAGATTTCAACTTCAGTCATGTGATGACTTCAAATTTTGTGAATTTTTTTTAAAAATTATTTTCTTGATATTAGATTTGTGTAATAGAATGCAATTTTCCTCACCTGTTGATCCTTGATGGGACATTCTCTGATGACATAATCACCACTGGGATGTCTTTAAGAGATTTAGATTTCTGCAAATTGATAACTTCTTGTTATTTTTCTAGCATCAAACCAGAGAAGATAGAAGCAATAGCAGGTTGTGATTCACATCACAGAAATGGTTTGAAATTTGAGTTATATAAATGTGTTTTTTTGAAAAATATGTATCACATTTATTTCTGGAATCTGTTCCCATCATTTCAAAATTTTGACTTAGCAGAGGGAGAACAAAAATTAAAATTCAGAATACAACAAGGCAGAAGTTCTGTAATGCACAAAAATTTTGGATTGAATAGAAAATAATGAAATTCCTTTGAGTTACAAACTAGATCCTTTTCATTATCAGTCTTTAAAAATATCCCAAGTGTTTACCTTTATCTTTTTTAGCAGATCATAGCCTGTCATTCCTGGCATACAGTAATCAGTTATGATAAGGTTTACTTCTATATCCTGCAAAAATAAATTTAATGATTTAGAACATAGATCATTATAAACTTGCCTACCTAAAAGAAGTTAAACCATATGTATTTGTATTTAGTAATTTAGCAAGAGAATTGAACCTGATTAGTTTCTGGAGCAACAGAGGGAAGCTCATTTCTTTGCTCATCTTCAACCAACCCAAGAAACTTCAAAGCCTTACTACCAGAATCCACAGCAGTAACTGTGATTACAAAACATACCAAAATGAATTAGACATCAAATTAAGTAAACCCATATTCCCCAATTCAAAATGTAACATAAAAAACCAAACAAATAAAATCATGTATGATCTGTGTGACCATTTAGCAACATAGCAATCAAAATCCATCTTTTGCCAAAGAAACAAAAAAAAAAAAATGAAAAGAAGAGAAAAATAATTACCATGAAAGGAAGAGGTTTTGAGGAGCCTCTCAATCAACATTCTATCAATAAGGCTATCATCAACAGCCAAAACATGGAACTGTGCCTCTACTGCCAAACCCATAATTTTTGATTGATGATAATGTGAAAGTGGAAGCCAAAACAGAAGAAGAAAAAGAAGGAAGAGAGTGATGAATATGAGGGTGGCATACACATTTTAAAAAGGAACACATCATGGTCAAGAAGATACAAAATCCACCTTGGAAATCTGACAGTTTGGAAAGCAAGATCCGACAGATTTCATCCAGAATCTGCAAGATCTTCTAGGTTGATTTTTGAATTGAAAAACAAGCAAAGAAGGTGCTGTTATTGTACCAAACTCAAAATCTGACTTGTTCATTAATATTATTATTATTATTAGTATTCTATTTGACCCTTTTGCTTATGGTTAAAGACAAACAATTGGGGTCTGGTAACACTGTTATCTTCACTCCTTTGCCTTTTCACGGGACCAATAGGTCACTCTTTAGAATCCTATGGTCTCCATTCTATTCCATGCACGTGCATTACTTGCTTAGCACTAAGAGACCCACATACTTGTACAATTACAAGCCAGTACAAAATGTTATTTTCATCCACATTTATAAAATCTTTTGTCCTTTCTCTACTTTTAAGAGCCAATATTGACCATTACCCTATTCAATTTTCAAACTTCTCCAACGTTGCTCTTTCCTGAAACATTCCTCCATTTTTTCAGTATAAAATTTGTCTACATTATTGTCTAATTTTAAATTATCATATAATTAAAATTATTAATTTTTATAATAATTTTTAAAATTAAAAAATTAAATCTCTTAAAATAATTAGAGAAAGAATTTAGACAAAAGTGGTAGTTACAAGAATTTGATATTCCAATATTACCCTCTCAAATTAAGCAGTCATAGAAAATCCCCCTTTGTCTTCTCTGTTTCAAAAGAAGCATTGTTCTGTCATTGGCGTATAATTGACTTTCCAATTATTCCCCTTTTATCTGGTTTTTTCTTCTGAGGGGTCAATATTTATTTTTTTAATTGATATAATTGGAGCATCATCATGTGAGTGATTAAACAATTGAAAATATTTCGCAATTCTGATTTTTCAATGCAAATCATCTGATGGCATAAAATAGAAAAAAGAATCTTTTCAAAAAAAGAATCATTTCATTGTAATATTTGGCCAAATTCTTGTGCGTCAAACCCTCCCCAGATGGAGGGGTTATGAACCCATTGGACCATTTATAGAATCATTTGAGATATTTTTAATCTTTTCGTTCGAAGCAAATTAAACTTTTAATCTTTTCGTTTGATGCATTTTGTAATTAAAATAAAAATATGCAGTAAATTATGCTAAACAATTGGTTGATGGATTAGTTATCAAATCCTTTAACTTAATTGGGGGATGTGAGTTATTTTTTGTTTATTAGGCATGTGAAAATTAAAAATTACTGCAACATGATTGGCCATGTTACCAACATCTAATAATAATAATAATAATAATAATAATAATAATAATAATAATAATAATAATAATAATAATAATAATAATAATAATAATAATAATAATAATAATAATAATAAGAGCAGCTCTAAATTTTGTCGACGTTTTTATTTTGTTTAAGTAAATTATTTTAATTTTTCCTAAAAATCAGCAAGATTTGTTTGACACATAAAACTGAAATGTTCGGAAATATAAATTTTATATTTAAATTATACAAAAGTTACGCTCGGATGGAAGCAAAAAAATAGTTAGCAAGAATTTTTTTTTACATTATATTTGGATAGATGAAAAGAAAATAAGAAGAAAGTAGAAATATAAATAATTATGTATTCTATATTATGATAAAAATTCATTAGCCTACTTAAAATTTATTTGGCATAGAATAAGAAGATATTAGGGTAAGGATTAATACGATATATAATTAAGTATAAGAAAATAAATCCATGAATCTGTTTTAATTATTATTTGCAATCTAATGAGAAATTAAGATTAGCATTTCGTGTAAGCTAACCTAATAGGCCAAGTCTATTTACTTAAAAATGTTCATAGTTGGATTTTAATTTTTTTTTTATTTATAATGAAAACAATAAAATTTTAATGTAAAAACTCATGAATACTATCTCAATCTTACAACTTTACCAATTCTATAGTTTAAATTAAAATTTGAGATTAATTTATGATTAATTAGGATTTTTTTAACTTATTAAAAATTTTATTTTTTTATATTATTAAAATTTATTTTTATTCCCTTTTTTATTACCTTGTACCGATTTATTTAATTTTCATTTGTGATTGATTTGTAGTGTTGGTTCTATTGCCAGGTTGTCATACTTTTTTAGATAACTTTATTTTTATCGGTAGGATATAGATAGGGTGAAGTTCTTATTTTTTCCTTTTTACTTTTCTAGTTTTAAAATGATTTTAAATTCTATTTCATCTTCCACTCTCATATCAATTAGCATGGGAGTCTAGAATTTATTATTTTTTAGTCTTTATCTTATTCTAATAATTAGATGTTCTTTATCTTTTATTATTTTTTTACATTATTATTATAAAAATAAAAAAATACTCAAGTTAAAATTACAAAATAAAAATAAAAATAATGCAATACAAAGTATTTCAAAAAAAAATGAGAAAACAAAAGAAATAGAAAAATATGATAAATTTATCATTTAAAAAAAGTTGATACTTTTCTTTTTAAATATTTATGTTTCTATTGATTTTTTTTTCTTAAGTTCTTTTTTAGTTTTATTGTTATTTTTGATTCACCATTAAAATTATCATTATCATCATATTCTTATTATTTTTTATTGCGTAAAATCATCAAAAAAGTTATTAATTTAAAATATCTTAAGATAAAATTAAATAGTAAAAAATAAAAATCATGAAATTATTAAAGGAAAAAGGATTAAAAATAATTGAATGAAACTCAAGTATTTAAACATTAGTTTTGAGTGTAAACAAATGAATTTATAAGAATAAAATAGAAAATAGGCTAATCTTAAGTTTTTTGTGAAGACTTTGAATGAATAATTTAAAATCTTAAATTTTAGGTTGGATAATTTAAAATTTTTATCCAAGTTTAAGAGTTTTAAAGGCTAAACTATCATGAAAAATAAGAGAAGGAGTATTTGGTGGGAAGAAATTATAAAAGGAGAAAAGATAAATGATAAAAAGATGTAACAATAATTTGGATAATATGAAGATAGAAATTCCTTCATTTCAAGAAAATAATGAGCTTGAATTGTATTTGGAGTGGGAGAGAAAGGCTGATGATGTATTTGGTTGTCATGACTACTCAAAGAAGAAAAAAAAGTAAAACTCGTAATTATTGAATTTACTGATTATGCTAATATTTCATGAGATCAATTTGTGATAAATAGGCATAGAAATGGTGAGTTGACATATTCAATCACAAATATATGAAGGTTGTCATGAGAAGATTTGTTCCAAGTTATTACCATAGAAATTTGCACAAAAAATTTCATAGTTTAATTCAAGATTCCACGAGTGTAGAGGATTACTAAAAAGAGATTAAAATAGTCATAATCAGAGCCAGTGAAGAAGAATATTGCAAGGAAATTATGCCTAGGTTCATCAGAGGTTTGAAGAGAGATTGTAGATGTGGTGAAATTATGATATTATATGGAGGGGAAGGATTTGTTACAAAAAATAAAAATAAAAAATGGTGGAGAAATAATTAAATTCTAGATATTATTTCAAACTCTCTTCATCTTCAAGATATTCATTAAATAAAATTGTAAGAATAACAAAATTTCTTCAAATCCTAAAGAAAATTTGAAGAACAAGCATTTATTATTAGTTCTAAAAGTAAAATTGAAACTGATACATCTACACAATCACCTAGCATTAAGTGTTTTAGGTGTTAAGGGTTTAGACATATTGCTTTTAAATGTCCAAAAAAATTATCATTGGTTTTGACGGATAATTATGACATAGGGAATGTGAGCTCAAGTGATGATGAAATTTCGTTGTTGGAGGATGATAATAACGCTAAAGTTGTTGAACCTATGTATGAAAATATATTTGTTGTTAGAGGTTCTCCCAATATTTAATTTGAGAAAAATAATGATGTCAAGCAAGGTGAGAATATTTTTCATGCAAGTTGTCACATAAATGACAAGATATGTAGCATGGTTATTGATAATGAAAAATATACTAATATTTCTATCGCCTTGTTGCTTGAGAAATTGAACCTTCCAATAAAAAATTTGCTAATACATATACTTTAATAAATAAATGGTTATAAAGGCATAAAGGTGACCGTGCAGGTATTGATAACATTTTTCATTTGAAAATACAAGGATGAGGTTCTATGATGTTTTACTTATGCATGTCAGACATTTGCTTCTTAGGTATCTATGTAATTTTGATGGAAAAGTCATTCATGATGGACACAAAAATAGATATAACCTTACCATAAATAATTGCACCATTGTATTAACACTTTTTAAATAAATTAAAGCATTCAAATTAGAATTAAAAGAGAATGTAAGTTTAGAGAAGATACTTCAGTATTCTAGTAAAAAAAGAAAAAAAAAAGGTGTGGAAATAAAAAATAAAAAAGAGTATAATAAAAAATAATAAAATAAATGTATTTGCAAAGAAAAGATAAGATAAGAGTGGTTTGGTAACAAAAAGAAATTACTTTTACTTATGTATAAGAACATTTATTTCATTAATAATCTTAATTCTTCTTTGCTACTGGTGTTGATTCTTCATTACAAAAATTTGTTGAATTTTTTTCTAAAGTGTTACCTCAATGATTACCTCCTTTAAGATATATTGACCATCAAATTGACTTCATATGTGGTTTTTTAATTCTAAATAGATCAACCTATAGAAAAATATGATGATAATAAAGATATTAATGAATGGTGATGGTAGTGGTTCTCGGGTATAACTATGATTAATGATGGAAGTATTGATGGTGATAATAACAGTAACAGTGACAACAAGAAATAATAATGGTAATAATAGTGAATAATGATAAAAATAATGATGATAATAATAATAGTGACAATGGTACAAGTGGTAGGGGTGAGTGTGTGGTGGTGGTCTTGATGATAAATTGTTTAAGGTAGTAATGATAGCATAAATGATAAAAGTAATTGTAGGTTAAGGTGTAAATAAGTTGAGTATTTGAAGTTCAAGCTTAACTTGGGAAAATAAAATAATGCTTAAGATTGAATTATTTATTTAAAAAGCTAAATTTAAAGCTTAATCTTAATTTGGTTAAAAAATTTTAAGCTTAAGCTTACTCATTATCTTATTTTCTACTTTTCTTTAATGTTTTTTATCAATTTTTTTAAATGTGATTTTATTTATTATATTATTATTTAACACGTACCTTCATGCTAAAAAAAAATAAAGTAATATAAAATATAATTTTATACAGAAGATAGTTTATATTATAAATTAAATCTTTAATAATGAACATAATGGAACCCATTCATTTAAAATATAAATTTTGAAAATTAAAATTAGATATACACATAAGTTATTCACAAGATATTAATCTCACTTTTAAAAATCTTGAGTTTAGCTCATTTAAATAATCATATTTATCTTTAAATTTAAATTTATTTATTTAATAAAAAATAAATTCAAATGAGAATTTAATATATTTGCCTACAATACTTACAAACAACTCCATTTATTTGCACCTCTAATAATATAGATAAGAGGAGGTGCATTAGAAATATTGGTGATTAGGAATGAATGTGAGGATTATTTATGTTAAAATAATGATGATAGAAACAATAATGATAATAATAGTAATAATTTATTATTATAAAAATATTTAATAATTATTCAAATATATCTATATTAATATTATAATTATTAATAATGTTGAAAGAAAATAGGTAAAACACGAAAAGAAGTTGAATGAAATGTTAAAACTTTTTCATAGAATAAAACATAGAAATATACAAAGTGCAAAATAAAAATAATATAGAGAAAATCTTAAATAAACGATATATACTAGTTTATCCTAATCAACTAAAAGCTACATCCAGGATTATCCACCAAGAAAAATTTTACTGTGTAAAATTTTTACACACAAATTTATAGAGACAACACCAAAGTATTAAGTGTAAGTTATAGACAGATGTAAATTTTATGCAATAAATTTGTTTATCTTTTATCTATAAATTTTTTATTATACGAAAGTAGAAAAAGTAGTTGTCTAGAGTGAAGAAGTATTTTTGAACATCTTTTGCATATCCATTAATACATGATCTTGTGTTAGGCAACTAAATCTTCCTTTTATTCAGGAATAGTTGTACTTTGATAGTTGTATCTTATACCATTTTCTTTTTTGCGTTAGACATTATTTTTTCTCTTTTATCATATGATCTTGTCTTAAATAAATTATTATTATTCTTCTTTTTTAACATAGACCAAGAAATAGACATTGCAATAGTCGAGGCTCACTAAACATACTTGTATAATACGTTTTTTTCGTTAGACTGTTATTATCTATCACTTAATAGATAATTTGAATAAAAATTAAACTAACATAACAAACTTAATCATTCAATATATTTTTGTCATTATTAATATATAGAAATTTCTAAACTTTAATATATAGAAACATGAGCAGTAGCAATAATGGTAATCACAATTATAAGCATCAAAATCAAGGAGAATAATTACAGAATGTATGAATAAGGCTATAGATTATAAATTAAAATGTAAGAGTTAAAAATTAAAGATCATTAATTTTAATTATATTAAAATTTCATAAAATTAGAGCTTAGAATTGTAATGGTAAATGCAAGAGATCTCTTAAACATTATAGTTACAATTCTAAGTCAAATTTCAATTTTAAATCTCAAATTTATGCTTTATTCCCGTGGGCAAAAAGATTGCTACAACCTATAGAACAAATTTAAAAATTATGAACCAATAATGTTTGATGTTCTAAGTAATACTTGTGTGATAAACTATTAAAGCATTTAAGAGTTTCCTAATTATATAATTCAAACAATTGTTTCGTTTGGTTCAACATCTGTAAGGTTTGAACCTTCATTTATTTAGGTACCATTATTGGTAATTCTAACAATAATTTGGATAAAAATTTGAGCACAATGCCATAGGAGGTGACATTGGCACCATTCTCCCATTGATAGGAAAGTCATTTTTAGGAAGTTAGAGTAAAAATGTTAGGTTGAATTTTATGATTATAACGATAACTATGACATGTAAGAAAGAAAAATTGAAGTAAATTAAAGAAATCATAAGAAAAAGATTGAATTATAATCTTTTCTAGCTTCATAAATAAAAATAATAATTTTAATTTTATGTTTATACAATTGTTTAAATATTTAAATGATTATAGAAAGATAGTCAATTTAAATCAATTAATTATTATTATTTTCCATTGAATTGATGTAATGATCTTTTCAAGAATTAAAATAATTTTTAAATAAACGAAACATTTTAAAAAAAACTTTTTCCATAATACATATATTCTTCACAAACTTTTGAGAAAATAAAGTGATATGATTTATAAAAGGTTGATTTCTCTTTTCTAAAAAAAAGAGTAATTTATAAATTATTAAACTCAATTAATATTTTTCTTTCATAAATTGGTTTTCTTATCAAAAGATGATTAAATAAATTTTATGCAGGTTTAAATATATTTTTCAAATTAAATTTAAGTATTAAAACTTTTAATATATTAAAATAATTCAAAAAAGAAACATAAATATTGTACAAATCATTTATTATAATTCACATTCAAACAACCAGAAGAAACGTTCAATGCCCACCACTTATAAGAATTTTGTTCAATTCGAATCACCAAAATTAATAACTAAATATTTTTTAATTCTTAAAATTGGATCATAAAAACACACAAACATTGAGTATCTTTTTCTATACTATCTTTCTAAGATTAGACCAAATAAGATACAATTCAAATTAACAAGCTCAATTTACTAATAAAAACTCTTGATACATAAATAACAAAGAGAGATTAGTAAAACACTTATAAACACTCAGATATATAAAATAATGAACTATTGGGTTAATAAATTCTTTTCTAACACTACCACTTGTGAAAATTTGTAAAGAAGTGATTCATAACTAAGATATTTATTATAAACTATAATTGAGATTAAGAGAGTAAAGGAAAATGCTTTATTTTAAAAATGACATTTTTTATCTTAGATTTATGATAACATATTTTTTGCCTTTGTTAATCTTTACAAAAGATCTATTTTATATAATTTTTGAATCAAACTAGTTTTTTTTGGTTGTTGGCATCATCCTTATAGGATGTTTATTATTTTTCAATCTTTTACAATTGTACATATCCTTTTCCTACATGTGATATGATGTAGCCTCAAAATAGAAGAAAATTGGATATAATGGAGGTGAAAGTCACTGTATCAATGAAGGTTAAGGATAAGGAAGTTCTCCACCTTCACGCTTAGGTGAGGAAAATTCTCACTCAAAAAATTATAAATTCTATTATGATCAAAGAAGCCCAAAAATGGCTACAAGGGAGCCTATATATAGGTAGGGATAGAAGTGAACAAGATTGTCTGACAGTGGCTTACAACTCGACTTGTCTAAGCCTAGTTTAACTAAGTTTTTTTAATAAATAGATAGACTTAGACTTGTTAAAAATCTTTTTTAGGTAAACAAACCAAGCTTAAACTTACAAAAAATCCTGTTTAGCCTATTTAGAGACCTATTTATCTGTTATTATATATATATATATATATATATTAAGCCTATTTAATAGCCTTTTTTATCTTATAGTCTTTAAGTTTACAAGCCTTTTTAATCAATAATTTATATAGGCTTTAAGCCTATTTATTAGCCTTTGTTGGAATGTAGGCTTTTAAACAAGCTTGTAGGTCTTGTAAACTTTAAATCACTTGATAAAAAAAATATTTTAACAGGTAACAAGCCTAGACTTCGACCTCAAAATTTTTAAACATGTCAAACTTAAACACTCAAAGCCTAACTCGATTCGACTTACTTTCATCCCTCTATATAAGCATACATAAGGTGACCAAGGAAAGCCTTTGAATCTGCTTCTTAAGCAAGCGTATGAACTTGATTTTGGCCCAAGTGATAAGCCAATCTCTACCTTCTATGCAACCCTATAGTTGGGCCTAGATGGGCCTAAAATATTACATATAAAATACACACAAAAGGTATCCAAAGGCCTATACATATAGGATCCTCTAGTAAGTACAAAAAAAAAACCTAATCCTATACTAAGGACATTTAAATCACACAAGTATATAAGAGGTAAAGGCTTGAGGAAGGTCCTTCTTCAAGCTAGGTAGGGACTTTATCTCTCTTTGTAGCTTCTTGGTCCTAGACCTTGTAATGGGCCCAATAGGTCTTCCAGTGGTGACATCTTCATCATCTTCTCTCCCTTCGATAGTATTTATCCTCGAATGTGCAATATCATTAATTCTTGTAGGAAAAAGAGATAAGTCAGAAACATTAAATGTCACAATTACATCATAGTCACAAGGAAAAAGATCAAGGCGATAGGCATTAAGGCTTATTTTATCACCTAAAAGGAACCATCACCTCTAGATTGTAATTTAGATTTCCTAAGAGAGAGAGAGAAATCTTTCTTTCCTAAGGTGAAATCATACCTAGTCCTCAGGTTCAAAAAGGATATTTATCCTTTCTTTATATGCCAACCTAGCATAATGGATCATTTTTTTTTTCAATGGTGGCTTTTACCTTAGTATGAAGATCTTGGATGAACCTAACCTTTTGTTTTCCATCTTTGCTGTGGTGGTGGGAAAGATCAAGAATAGGCATTAAGTATATAAGAGTAAGGGGGTTAAAATCATAAACCACCTCATAAAGGGAGTTTTGACTTATAGATTGGGGAACATTGTTGTATGAAAATTCAACATGTGATAAATAATCCTCCTAAGACTTAACATTTATCTTTACCATGGTTCTTAGAAAGGCAGAAAGAATCCTATTCACCACTTTAGTTTAGCCATCAGTTTAAGGATGGCAAGTAGTGGAGAAAAAAAGTTTAGTTCCTAGCTTACCCCAAAGGATGATCTAAAAATGGTTAAGGAACTCAATGTCTCTATTAGATACTATACTCCAAGGAATACTATGTGGCCTAACTACTTCTCTAAAGAAGAATTTTTCCACATTACTGGAATCATTTACTTTGTGGGAAGGTATAAAATGTGTCATCTTACTAAATCGATCTACTACTATAAAGATAGAATCCATTTCTCTGAGGTTCTGTTAACCCTAGGACAAAGTGCATGCTAATATCTACCTTAAAGGGAGTCATCAATGGGTAAGGGGATGTATAGGACAAGAGGTTTAGTAGTTGATTTCACCTTCTTATAGATGATGTATCTTTGATAGTACCTAAGGACATCTCTATCCATATATGGCCAAAATAAGTTTTCCTTAAGTATGGCCAAAGTATTTTGGATGCAAAAATTTCCTATTAAACCTCATTCATGAGATTCCTTTAAAAATAGGTTGCTCATGGATCCTTTAGGCACACATGACCTATTTTTTCTAAAAAGGAAATCCTTATGCCTAAAGTAGTCATTACATGCCTTAGACTCACAACTCTTATAGAGTTTCCCAAACTCTATATCCTTTGTATACACGTCCTTAAGATGATTAAAGCCTAGAAGTTTAGTGATTAGGGAAGTGAGTAGGATGGATCGCCTAAAGAGAGCATCTCCAACCCTATTATTATCATATTTCTAATGTTTAGTCACATAAGGAAATTTTTTATTTTACCTTAAGCCTTAAGGTACTTAAGTGATCCATGATTACTATGAATTATAAACTGTTCAAATAACAAATAATGTTTCCAAGTTTGTAAGGTCTTGTGAAGAGCACAAAGCTCTTTATCATATGCAAGATAGTTGAGAGCATCCATTTTAAGTTTCTCACTAAAATAAGCGATATGGTATCCTTTTTGTAAGAGAACTGGTTCTATACCCATATTGGAGACATTACACTCTAGCTCAAAAGATTGATAATAAAGCTAAAACAAGTTCCTCAACAAGCCTCTACTTCAAAGTATCAAAGTCTTTTTGTTGTTTTTCTCCCAAAGTGAACTTAACATTTTTTTAACCAAATAATTGAGTGAAGAAGCTAATGTACTAAAATATTTGATAAATCCTCTATAGAAACTTTCCAACACATGAAAATTTCTAATATCTCATGCATTCTAGGGAGTTGGCCAATCTTAGATGACCTTGAATTTTTCTTGATCTACTTGGACCCCATCTTTTCCTATCATAAACCCTAGGAATACCAGAGGATATAATCAATAAGAACATTTTACTAAATTTGAATCTAAGTTCTCTTCTCTTAAGACTAAGAGTACTTCCCTCACATGTCTTACATGCTCCTTAGGTGACCTGGAATAAATAAGAATATAATCAAAATAGATTTTCCTATAAGGTTGCTAAACACATGATTCATGAGTCTGATTAAAGTGCTAAGCATTGGTGAGGTCAAATGGTATGACTAGCCACTTATATAAATCAAACTTTGTCTTAAAAGAAGTTTTCCACCCATCCCTTTTCGTCATCCTAGTATGATGGCATCCATTTCTTAAGTATATCTTGGAGAAGATGCAAGACCCATGTAAATCTTCTAATAAGTCATCTGACCTATGTATAGAGTGTTTGTACCTAATGGTTATTGGGTTAATGGTCCCATAATCAACAAACATTCTCTAACTACCATTTTTTCAGGACGAGCAAAACTGGTACACCATATGGATTAAGCCTTTCTCTTACCTACCCTTTGGGTAGGAGTTCTCCTACTTATTTTTGGATTTCCTTGGTCTTTTCAGGATTACTCTTATAGGCAAGTCGATTAGGTAGGAAAAATTATAAAATTAGGTCATTTGATGCTTTATTTCCTAATAGGATGAAGTTCTATTAGTATTTATTTGGGGAATATATCCTAAAATTTGTCATGGAAAGGTTGAATCATCTTAAGGATAATCTTAGATTTTTGGAGCAAGATCTGCTTCTTAGGCAATATGAGGTAAAAAGTCTTCGTAGCTAGCAAAGTTTGCTTTACTTTCCTAGCCTCCACTATCAAATTACTAAGGAAAAATACCTCCTCCTCAGAACCCTTAGTTTTCTTATCTTTTTTCTTTATTTCCATCCTCTCTTTAGCCTTTTTCTTCCTCATATGAACATGGTCTTTACAGACTTCACTAGGGCTTAGAGGAACAAAAATTATCTTTTAGGAATTGAACAGGAATGAATATCTATTGAAGTGTCCACCATGACAAACATCCTATTAAATTTTCATGGCCTTCCCAGGAGCATATGGTTTCCCTCCATTGGGACATCACAAGTAATATTATCCTCATAATTTCTAATAATCTCAAGATTAAAACAATTGTTTGATAATAAACATGATGTAAAAAACATTAGATGTCATGCAAATGAAAGGTTAATTGATGGAAATAATCAATCGAATATTTTCATGTTTTGAAAATGAGTCAAGAAACCTAAGACATGGACTTACAATAGATAAAATGAATCTGTATGGTAATGTAAGTAGTAAGCATATTTAATAGCTTGTTCTTTTGGTAAATTAGAACCTTCCTCTAGAGTTGTGCATGAAGTGTAAATACATTAAGTTTTCTATGTTGATTTTCGAATCACAACAGGCAGGAAATGACATAGATGTTTATCTGGATCCCCTAATTGAATACTTAAGAAATCTATAGCAGGAAGGTGTGGATGTGTTTGAGGGTATGGTAATGAAAATTTAAAGATGCATGTTATGCTCTTTTGCACTTCTAATGACTTTTCAACATATGAAAATTTGGGCAAATATAATGTTAAAAGGCATAAAGCATGTCCGATGTGTGAAGAAGGCACAAGTTACTATTAAATGCATCATGGAAAGAAGAAAACTTACCTTAGTCATTGGATATTTCTCAGGCTTAATCATCTATATCGTAGATGAAGGAAAACTTTAATAGGTTTCCAGAAAATGGAGTTGCACCAAAGGCCTTAACTGGAAAGAAATTTTATGAATGGGTTAAAAATATCAATGTTGTTTTCGGAAAAACTCAAAAGAAGCCTATTGAGAGAAACATATGGAAGAAAAGATCAATATTTTTTATCTTCCATATTTGCATAATCTCAATGTAAGGCACTGTATTGATGTGATGTAGGTGAAAAAAATGTGTGATAATATTACTGGAACACTCCTCAATATTCAAGAAAAGATAAAGGATGGTGTGAATTCTTGACTAGATTTGGTTCAAGTGGATATATGAGAGGAGTTATGCCATAGTTTGTAGGTAAGTAGACATATTTTTCCCTAGCATATCATATATTGTCAAAAAAAGAGAAAAAAAAATTTGTGAGTGCCTACATATAGTTAAAGTGTGACAAGGTTATTCTTTAAATTTCAAAAGGTTTGTCTCGATGAAAGATCTAAAGTTAGTTAGTTTAAAGTCCCATGATTCCATGTCTTGATGCAATAGCTACTATAAATGGTTATTTGTGATACTTTGCCTATAAAATTTAAATGCACTATAACTAGGTTGTGTTTATTTCAAAATGTAATATATATCAAATCCATTGATCCTTTGAAATTGGATGAGTTGGAAAATGCAACTTTTAATGTATTGTGCCAATTAGAGATGCATTTTCCTCCATCATTTTTTAACATTATGGTTCACTTGGTTATCCATATAGTGAGGGAGATTGAGTTATATGGTCCAATTTATTTATGATAGATGATACATAAAAATATTAAAAGAATATTTCAAGAATTCACACCGTCCTGAGGTATCTATGATTGAGATATACATTGCAGAAAAGACTATTAAGTTATATACAAAGTACTTGTTAGAGGTGGAATCCATAGAGCCTCCTAAGTCTTGCCAAAATGGAAGACATTGAGGAAAAGGTACATGGGATATATCTGTTAAAAGCATAGATTGGGAGAAATTCCTTCAAGTATATTTGTATATTTTAAATAATACCAATGAGGTTTAAGCTTACTTATCTACTGACAAAGCCATTATCAGGAAAAAAAAATTGAATGAGTAAGAAATAGTTGTTGAATAAGCATAACCAAACATTCTTAACCTAATTTAACGAAACCATTAAGAAGGATCATGATGCTTTTAATACATTGAAATGACTAGCAAATGACCCTAATTTTGATGTCATATGTTGGAGTGGATATGATATCAATTATTTTTCCTTTGACATAAAGCCTCAGGATGATAAAGTACAATGAAAAACAATGGAGCTATGATGGAAACTAAGTTAGTGCACTTTTCCAGATCCAAAGATAAAAACCATGATGTGGAATCTATATCTTACTTTGGAGTAATTGATTACAAGTTGATGAATTGGAGTTTACATTAGTTGACCTTTATAAAGTAGCTTATAGATAGGGATGGAAATGAGTCAGGTCGTCCAATAGGGACCTACAACTCGACTTATTTAAAGCTTAGCTTAGCTCGACTAATTTAATAAATAGATAGACTTAGACTTGTTAAAAAACCTTTTTAGATAAATAAGTCAGACTTAGACTTATAATAAAGTCTATTTATCTTTATATAATATTAATATATTTACATAATTTTTTTAAAATTAAAATTTTTAATTTTTAGGTTAAAACAAAAGGAATCCTATATTTGTTACATTTTCCAATATTTATAATAAAAGTTGTATACATTACTTTAATTTGAGAATAAGTGCTCTATATTTTACTTTAATTTTTATGTGTATCTAAACTTATACATACATGCATAGGTGCTACATGCATAGGTGCTACATGCATTTTTTTTCTACATGATATTGTATTTGTATATAGTCAGTGTTCAATATACATGCTCTAAAATTATATAGTTAGGCTTGTGAATCTTTTATCTTGTAAGATTTAAGGTTTAGGTCTTTTTAATCGTTCATTTATATAGACTTTAAGTTTATATATTAGCCTTTTTTGTATTGTAGGCTTTTAAACAGACTTGTAGGAATTATAGGCTTTAAAATAGGCCAAACGTTGATAACATAAAAAACCTATGACAGGTAACAGGTCCAGACTTAGGCCTTAAAATTTTTAAACAGATAGCTCGACTTAGTCTATTTTCATCCTTACTTATAGGGATGACCCTTTTATCATGACCCACCAAGAAAAATAAGTGTTTTATGTCAAATATCCTTCCAATCAAGGATGGTTAGTAGTTCTTCAAGAAAAGACCATGATTGGTAGTATTACACTACTGATATGACAAATATTGATATTTCTCAAACTCTTTTCTCATCAAGAATAACTAGTTTCAATGAAAAAAATAAAATTGATGATGTACATGCTATTAAGGATGATCATCATGAAAGGATATGGAAAAATGTTGCTATATGAATACTGATAAGTGTCCAGCATGACACTTATTTGGTGCCCTTTTTAATGAAATAACAAGCATTTGGAACATAGATGATCAAGGATTCATAGAAAATTAAGTGAAAACTGAGTATTCCTTGTAAATTCTGCAATATACAGTTTTTAAAGCTTTTTGTGATAAATCTTCTTAATTTTGAAGTGTTTGTAACTATGAAAATTTGTCACAAGATCTTGCGTTGGCAACATAAACCAGGGGCGTGATGAGCACATAAAGCTAGAGAAGATTGATGCATTCTATTACTTTCTATGTTGGCAACGAAATAATAGCTATGTTGGGCATGTATTATGCAAAACAGCAGCTATAAATAGCCCAGACCTCCAGAGCAATACATCTTTTTCTTTTAGTTTTTTCTCTCTTGGCAGTTAGAGTGATTACATCTCATTTCTTCTTTTTTCTTTTGCTAGTTCAGCTTTTGGAAGGGAAATCTGCAAAGTTGAGGGATCAACATGCAGAATTCATCCAGCTTGATGGAGCTCTTCCTAAGCTTTTCTTCTTCTCCCTTTTCTTCATTTTTTTCATGTGTAACTAAATTTTAGTTAGGAAAAGATGGAGCTGAATCTGAACTTATGTAATCTGGAATTGTTGCTTTAATTCAAGCTCATTCTCTTTAAATTGATTATTCTCCTCTGTTCTTAATGCTTTTATAAGCTATCTACTTGTAGATTGATTTTAAATTCTATTCACAATTGGAAGATTTGAGTATGGATTAGAACTGAGGTAAATAACATAGCTACAAATACTCTAGAAATAGAGATCGATAGTTGTGAGGTCCTGAGAGTTCCAAAACTTAGTGCTTGCTCTAGTTAGGAATTTCTAAGGAATTAGGGTTTCTAATATGGGGAAAATGTTGATGAGTCAAGGAATTGTCCTTCAACTAACTCAGTGAATTTGACCTTCAATTAGATTTTAAAACTTAAATTAGAGTAACAGTTAAGATTGCTCAGGTGAAGATGAGGTGAACTCTAACCCTAATGTTTTAATTGTTATCTCTTTGTGAAGTAAGTTCTAGATTTTCCAAACATTAAGTACTGGTTGGTTATTTTCATTCATTTTGAAGTGTTACTACTTATAAATAGAATATATAACTTGTAGCTCATTTACATTTTCACAACATCAAATCATACATAATCTTAGTTCAAATAGTAGAATAATAAGGAAGTCACTACTTGACCCAAATCCCTGCAGAGACGACACTCTCTCACCTTTTATTCTTTAAAAACGATAAGGTACACTTGTCTTCCATTTTTGAATCAACAAATATAACAAGTTAGTTATTTATTTTTATGATCATCAATGAAAATTTATTGATATTTATTATTAAAAAATAGTTACCTATTTTATATTGATTGAAGTTTCTAACTTATATTTTTTACATGTTTCAACAGGCACATGACTGACTCATCTGAAAACCCTCCTTCACAAAGTAGGTTTGATAATCAATCTCAACATAAGAAGGGAAGATGAGTCACACGACTAAGGGAGTTAACCCTCAACTGAAGTGGTGAGTAAATGATTCCTATAGAGTTTTATAAGCTCACTAGGAATCCTTTAGGGCCAAATAAAATAGTTTAAGAGTAGAAAAACTAGTATTCTAAAGAAGGATTGGAGTGATATAGAGCTTTAAGTGAAGGATCAAATTTAAAAAACTATCATGGTATATCACTTTGAAGCATTGAACTTATCAATATCTTTATCATTTAGTAACTAACTACATCTTTTGTGTTATGTAGCTTACTTATAATGTGTTAAATAATAGCTTGTTGAAGAGGAAATAAATTTTATTTGCAGGTGAACATTGAAAGGGCTTCTAAGATATATCTAACTAGTGTGTGTGTGTGTGTGTGTGAGCCACTAAAAAAGATGTCTCCTCGTGAAGAGTATCAGTTTCTTAGAGATGAGACCTGGCAGAGATGCAAGGATCTTGTATTCATTGTATGTATGTTTACATATTTGTATTTATTTTTATTTGACTCATGTTCTATCTTTTATTTATAATTCATTTGATTTATTATTAAAGGAGAAAAGAAGGCTAAGGAAATTTCTACAAAAAATGCTACCCTATAGATTATCTCATGAAAGTTATGAGTTGCTTGAGGAAAGACTCATTGAGCAGAAGTTCAAAGAGCGTGAGCAATCATCTCAAGTATATTCATATACATTTCTATCTCCACCATCTCCATCCATATGCCATGAGAAATTCAAGAGAGCATGACAAAGGTATTTAATAAAGTATACATTTGAGCTATCTTGCATTATTGCTCAGAAAATTTCATTTAGTAAGTATTTATGAGTTTAAGCAATTTTTTTACAAGTATACTTTAAAATATACATTACTGATAATGATAATTTATGTTTGTAAGATTCCTTGGTTGAACAAATCTTGCAGGGAACCTTTGTTCTTGTTGGACGAGTAGATATTCTCAATACTACTATTGGAAAACCAGAGCATCGAGGTCATGTTCATGTTGTTGGACAAGGTGTAAGGATATGATAGTACTTTGGATTATCTTCCACTACACATGGTTTGAAAGAAGGACTAGTGTCAAGAAATAAGTTGGAGTCCATGACAGAAGACATAAGGTAGGGATTTGGGAAAAAACTTTGAGAAAAGCTTAGATAGGAGCTCATTTAGGAGCTTACATCTTTGGGACTTTCCTAAACACATACACAAGATCACCCCTCCCATTTTCCTAAACGCGTGAGCAAAAAGGAGAGTTGTGCTTCGACCAATGATTATCATTAGTTGCTGCTACAAATGATTATCAGTTATATGTTGATGGTCAATTTTGTTTAGTGGCTATTGGGAACGTCCATAACTTAGGCTCAATCATACATCATAAGCAAAATGATGATGATAGCATTAAGATGGTGATTGAATTGGTTGAAGATGCAAACACTCATATTCCTATGGCTACTGAGAAGGTTCATATAGTGGGGCAAGTCCCAATCATTCCATTTTATTGTTGAGAAGACTTATGCAGCAGGTTCAACCTAAGGTATTAAATACTTTTACAATTGTTTGACTATGTTTTTCTTATGTTGCTAATCAATATATCATTTTTTACTAATATTTCTAAATACATTTTAGGAGATTGATGTCGATGCTAAAAAAAATTTCTCACCCAAACAAAAGAAACCTGAAACTAATCTACTTGCATGTTTATTCATTCTTGCTGTTAACGTGGGCAAACACCCTTTGCAATTCATTATAGAAGCTAATGTTATAGGGAAACCCAATTCTATACCCATCTATATTACAAGGAAGGATATCTTGGAGTTAGTTGTGGGTAATAATCTGTTATGTGTATCAGCTTTACAATTATGGTTGATGTAAGTAAATTTTAAATATTTCTTGAATTAATTAAGTATCAAATTATAATTTTTTAAAAATATTAGGTACTTGCATCTCATCTACATACAAAGAGAAAACTTGGACCTATATGGATTCCTTGACCTAATTCATATCCAAAAAATCAGAAACAAGCTAGCTAACATATAGGATTACATTTATAGTAGATTAGATATTGAAAAAGAATATTACTTAGTACCTTATTCTCATTCATAATTCAAAACTTGCAATTTTACTTAAGACCATAAATTATATTTCTGATTTTGGTTAATTTTCATCCAAATTTTGTAGGACCCGTTAAAAATTAATCATTATTTCTCCGAACCCGAATGTTGTTGTTTTTCTATGCTTACTTGGCAAAAATCGAAGA
Organism: Canavalia ensiformis; assembly: GCA_026541065.1. Lineage (NCBI taxonomy): Eukaryota > Viridiplantae > Streptophyta > Magnoliopsida > Fabales > Fabaceae > Canavalia > Canavalia ensiformis. Next base: position 451,376 of record JAMKYM010000909.1, on the reverse strand, counting down.
TAAACATAAGGGATATTATTGATGTGTAAGTTGTTTTATCGTCTTTATATTTATACATATTGATTTTATTCTTATATTTAATTTGGTTCTTTCATTATAGAGCAATGAATGTTTATCTTTTATTAAAAAAGACACATTCAACAAATGTTAAAAAAGTTTCATTGATAATTCCACATGTAGGCAGTTTATTAAAAACTTATTCAATTATTCTTTTATATTTTTGTCATTGTATCAATACTAACTATATGTTTTAATATTATTTTGTAGTGCCAAAAATATACTAGGAGTACCGAGAGTGGATAGTATGTCATGAGACATATGTTTCACATTATCTCAACATCTATTATTGATTCATGGACCGAGATAATTACAATTATCAAAATTTTATAATTTTATTTCAACTCATAATATCATATTTTTCTAATTTCCTTGTAACATTTTCAAATATTTCAAAATTCATATCCTATAACTGAAGAAGATTTTGATGATGTTAGAAGATGTTGGAAGAATATAAGTTAGAGATAGCCAATTTGGCTTGAAATTTTGAATTATTTATTTATAAAAATTATGTATGATAACTCAGAATTATAATATATATATAATATCTTTACTTTGGATAAATATTCATTGTATTGTGGTTTCTAATATGTTGTTTAACTAAATACGCATGATATATTAATATTAAATCTTGTAATGTACTCAAACAAATAGATTATAAAAAAAATAGGACTTTTATATTGGTTATGGTCATAACCGATGTAGAAGGTAACACTTTCTACATTAGTTGAGTGGATAGCTGATGTAGAAACTTACTTTCTACATCGATTGCGGAATCGATGTAGAAAGTATAACTTTTTATATCCCTTAAATCTACATCACCTAAACATCTGATATAAAAAGTCTAAAACAATTGATATAAAAATTTTTTTTTCACTGGTACTTTTATATAATTTTAGGTGAAGTCATATATTAAATTTAGCTTAAAATTCTTTATTATTTTAAATTATTAAACCAAATAATGACACATGGTTATTTTTTCATTAAATAACCTTCATTATAAATATAATACAAAGTAGTTAAAATATTCACATATTATTATTTAATGTAAAAAATTTAACAAAAATATAATAAACTTAATCTTATTAAATTTTATTTATTGGATAGTGGAAGGCACCCACAAAAGGCATAAAAAGAGCATTAAAGATCCTCCATATTTTCTCTCCTTGAAGTCCTTATAAAAAATAGTAAAACAAAAGAAAAAAATCCATATTTGACATGATTTAGCACCGTCCACCTATATTCATAAAACACTTCAAAAATATTCCTATTATTACTTGCAATTTTTGAACAAAGAAAATTGATAACCCCTTTTACAATTTTTGAACTGTTAAAATTGAAAATTCTCTCATGAAATACAACTACCCAAGTTTCAAGTACACATAAAAGCTATATTATTGTGGTGACATACAACTATCCAAATCTCAAAGGACTATCTTGTTGTAGTTGTGATTGTGGTTATGATCGTTAAACTCATAAAATCTTGTTATTTATAAGAGTTTTCTACCTATTCTTTCTTCAAGTTATTAGATGTAAAACTTGGATAAATAGTATTCAACATTATCTTTCAAAAAGATCCATGCTTTTTCAACAAGTTATTCTTGTAACATCTTAATAATGATACTTGTTTTACACTTAAGTTGTATCACGGATTCACTACTAGTTTGTTACTACATGACGCGGGAACTTCTTTATGAAATATTATTATTAGAAATATGGTATAGTTTTTTTCAAAACTTATATTGAAAGTGAGATCCTTGTTGTAGTAATTATTGTAGCAAAAAATAAATGTTCAGATGTTGTCACTCGCGTCAATTTTAAAAATTTGCATTCATTTAATTAATATAATATGCATTCATACATAAAAAAATATGTACACATTATTTATACAGATATCTCATATACATGGCAAATATAGAAGTTTAAAGTTCGTAGTGAGTCCTTTAAAAAAACAAGAGCATTGGTGTTCTTCATAAGTTATAGTCATCTAGAGCAAAAGTACAAAGTTATTCAAAATTGAATGAGGTCCATTATATCTCTTCCTGCAATTCCGTTTCGTGATCATTAAATCTCCAATCCATGTTATTTATTTCCACTTAGAATATTGCCACCTCAAAGAGCATGATCAGTCTCTGGGAGAGAAATGGGAGGTAGGAATCACAAATCATAATTTCTCAATAGACATCTATCCTAAGGTTAGTAGCATCATTTTTAATCCAGCCACTTCATTTTATTAAGAAAATGTGATAGGTATACAAGTTCAATTAATACTTTATAAAATAATAATTATTTGAAGTGGGTTATTTTTAACAATGGCAGAAATTATTAACACCTACATTTCATACATGCTCTGAATTTTCTTTTTCATAAATTATACATAGAAAAAACTCTCATGCATTCTTTAGATCACTTTCTCATCATAGCATATATATTATTTGACTCTTACTCACACTATGTCTTTACCATAATCACTCTCATTCTCTAATCCCCCTCTTAGAGACAATTTCATTCAAGACATATTCTTAATAATTTAGTCAAACAATATCTTTCACTTGTCTACTACTCCATCTTCTGATATAGGATATGAGCTCATTCTGGATGATCACCGCCATCATAATTTTGAAATACCTACGGCTTTTCCATAGATGGATTTATTTGAGACCGTAAGGCTTCACATAAAAGGTTATGTACCTTTTGGTTACCATAGAAGGACCTATGACCTTATGAGTGTGCCTAAGTCACAAACTTAGAACACTATGAGTGGTTTTAAGTTTTCACATAAGGTTCTTCTTTAGTGATCTTTTAATTTATTAGGTTCCATTTTTAAGTCTTCATAATCACATGCATGCTCAATAATTAGCCAATATAGTATGCACATATAACATCCAAATCATTCAATTCTCACATAATTCATCAACATTTGGAACCGTAATTCACATCATTTATATGCATTATTCAAGAGAGCACATAGTACACTTCCACATGAATAAACATACTCAAGAGTCATCATGATAAATAGACATAATTAGTTATCCAAAAACTTACTTCCTTAGTGAAAATATTTACTTGAGCATGATTCTTAAATTTTTGGACAGCATGCACACCTTTTTTAAAATTGTCCAATTTGTCTACATTCTTGGTGTTTTAAGATAATTTTTTCATAGGAAATCTATGTCACTCATTTCTTCTAAGTTTCTCTCAAACTTTCCTTTTCTCAAGAGTTTGTTTACTAAATCTTATTCGTTAAAGTTTAAGACTCTTTGGTCAAATGACCTCTTGCCAATTTCATAAATTTTGTTCATCTTACTTAGTCTTTAAGACCAAATTTATAATTATAACTTTAATGCTTAAGAAAAATAGTTTAACTATCTTGGATTCTAGATTTGTCTGAATAACCTTGATGTCCTTTAGAGATTTATACCTTATATCTCTTTATTCTTAAAAGTTGTATTCTTCAGATTTTTGACTTCATTTTTTAGACTAATTAATTAAAAAATTTTGTAGCTTCATAACCTTTTTTTTTTCGATTTTGTAGCTTCAATACCTCTTTTTTTTTTCAAGTCATGACCAAATGGTCCATGCGAATTTGAAAGGTCACTAAATTGTGTTTCTTACCTCAAAAATTTATTTTTCTTAATGTCTTACTTTAGGAGGGTTAACTAATTAATTTTAGAATCTTTTTCAACCTTCTTTTCCCTAACTTTGGAGCTTGGTCGAATGGTCATAACGAACTCACCAAAGTTTCTTAATTAAATTTTTATTCCTAAATTTATGTGTGATCTTATGTATTAATAATTATGCAGATTACTAATTATCATGGATTAAAAATTTTAATCGTTTTATTTTCCATCTTATGGTCATGGCTGAATGACTTATACTTTCTCAAAATTCCACTTTTATTAACTTCTACTACGATAACTCTTAGATCCATGATCAAGAGATGTATTAACATTGGATCTTGACTTAATTCCATCAAATCCTTATAAATCTTTGTCCTTAGTCCATGTCTTTGTCCTTGGGGAAAAAAATGAGAATTTTCTTCCACCACTTGTCCATAAATCCTTATCTACACCTCTTTGTCATAAAGGTCCAATCTTTAACCTTCCAAATTTATATTTTCTCTTTAAAGTTTTATTTTTATGTCCATAAAAGTCCAGATCTAAGAATTTTAAGTATTAAAGGTTAATCTTAACTTAGCATGAGATCGGTAACAAGCTTAAACTTTTGGAAGAGATAAAACAACACATAGAAATTTTAAACTCAAATAAGACAAGTCTTTCAAGATCTTCTCAAATATAGAAATATCCACCATCACTTGAGCATATTTCAAGCCTTAGTTAAAACATCTCTAATCTTCCCAAAACCTTTAAAAATTATTTTCAAAAAGATTTAATCGATTAAAATGCTGAAGTTCTAATAAGCACTTTAAATCATTAAGACTTTATTTTGGACTCTTAAAAATCATTTAAAAAGTAGAAATACTTATTTCTTATTTCAAGAGTCTATGGAAGTTTTAAACCAAATAATACTCTTGGAGTTTAAAGAAAAGATCCACAAAGATGAAGAAGATTAGGTAAAAACACTTAACAAAAGAACTTAGAAAAATTTAACCGTAGAATATCCTACTTGTTGAAGCCTTAAAATTGAAACTTGATGGATTTAGTGATGGAGAATCACTCTCTTAATGGTCCCATATGAAATTTCTTCAAGAGAAAAGAAGGAGACTTGCTTGCTTAGTGTTTGAGCTTAAACTTCAAAGATAGAAGCTTAAACTTAGTTAGATTTTGTCTTAGTAAAGTTTGGAGATGAAAGGTTAATTTTGTAGATTTGGCTAAATGTTTGGAGTAAATTTTAATGAAGTAAAATGATGGGTATAGTAGCTTATCAAATTTGGTCATCTTAGGTAAATTAGGAATTTAATATTAACCAATGATAAAATGAAAATTTCACATATAGTTTATCTTTTTATAATTAATTATAAATCATGAAATCTTATTTTTTAGGTTAACCATGGTTAGATTAACCTAACCATGGTTACATATAACCTAACTATAGTTAAAATTTAACCTAATCATGATTAAAGTAACTTAATCATAGTTAATTTTCTCTCTCCTCTTAATATTTTTTCTTTTAGTGTTTAATGCATGGATGATTCAACCTCTGCATGTCTATCCACTCTTTCTTTTCTAAAGCAAATGTTTGTTGATAAATATAGGTTATAGGTCTTTTCCAGCAGTTTTTGATCTGCCCAAGCTGTTAGAAATATTTTGATCATTTTTCAGTAAAGTTTATAAACTTCACTCTTAAGGTTCAAATTATCATAATCCTTCTCAAATCATTTCTAAGTCAAACTTGTTTTCTATAATAGTTCTTATAGGAACTAAGGTTTTTGGTAAATGCTCTAGTCATTTACAAATAAAATTTTTATCTTTTATTTATTATTAATTATTGATGAATTATAAATTTTTTTAAAAAATTTTATATTTTTATTTTGAGTTATCTACATTTCATCTATTGTTATCTTAGTTTAGGATATTTTTATAATTTATTAAAAAAAATAATTTTTTTAAATTTTAATTTTTATCTTTATTTTTTCTCTAATTTTTGAATTATAAAGTTTATCATAAAATTTGTTGGATGTTACAATTCTATTTTTAATTTTACTTTCTTCATTATAAGATGACTTTTGGTTAGAATTGAAGATTAAATTTAAAAAAAGTATAAAAAATAAAAATAAATATTACTTTCTAAAATAAAATCATTTTTATGTGCATGAAGGAATTAACTCCTTATGAATATGCTTATTATTTTTAGGCAGGTTTGACTAAATAACATCTCCCCATAAAATGAAATGACATTGAGTGGAGACAAAGGTGAATAATAGCAAGAAAATAATTGATAATATAATTTTATACCGATAATAAAGATAAGAATGATATTCCAACTAACTCTGGACCAATAAACAAAACGCAATGCAAGTTGCAAAGAAAACAAAGAGATTGCGATAATGTGGTTGCCAAGATCAGCTATTGATTTCTCGTTAGAATCCCACCAGATCCCTATCAAGATATGGTGACTCAGGTGCCACCTTTCCTTATTGGCCACACCACGTGCCTAGATATATATAATTGGAAATTTCTTGTTTTATAATTTTTTATAATTAAAAAAAGATAAAAAAAAATGTCTTTGATAAATTTTGTCTTTTTTTAGTATATTTTTTTTTAATTTACACTTTCTTTTTATTAAAGATAACACATATGAAATAAAATTATTATCAACAACAAAGTTGTTTATTTAAAATTTAAATTTTATATTTTTTATTAAATTAAATCAACTATCGCTAATTAACTCACGTATTTAATATTTAAAAAAGAAAAATATGATAGTATGGATGATGTGAAATGATAAAAAAAGTTATATATTATAATATATATTATTGTATGTTTGTTTTATAAGAGTAATATCTGTATATAATTTTGTGTACAAGAGGCCTCTCCTGCAATCCTGCATAAAGTCCATACATAATGAAATTTCATCACTATGTTTATATATGAATTGGGTGGCTGTTGCTGATCTTGTTTGGACTTTGGAGTGTATATATTTAATTTGATGCAGAAATAGACATAAGAAAATAAAATAAAATTACTTTTTGGTTTGGCTTATTCCAGTGGTTTAGGAATATGAGTTGTATTGTATTTTATTATTGTTTTGATTTGTTTCATTCTCATACCGGCTAAAAGAGTGAGATCAGGGATATTTTATCCTTGTCTTTTTCTTATGTAATAACAACAATTAAAATTAGCTATGAGCATCTCAAGTTTTGATTCATCTATAAAAGAAAAGAATATTTGAAGTATATTCTTCATACATTTTTAGTGGCAGTGAGTAATATAGCTGATTAAATAACCTCTTTCTCAATTCACAACTAATTAACCCTACAAATGCTTGGCTTAAATACATTTTTTTCCTTGATTATCAATATTCAAAAGTTATATAGTATTTACTCTCAACTAATTTAACTTGAGTTAAGTTTATTTATTTAAATAGATAAGATTTTCCTAGAACTTTTGTTGTGCCCATATCCATCAAATAGAATCATAAAACAAAATAAAAAATTATTATCATAATAAATTTGGGTATGTTCTTTCTTTCCTAGACTTATTAGTAAAGAAACGTTTCTTTTCAAAACGAAAGTAAAGAATCGTTTAAAAAAGGAGATAAAATAGGTGATGATTTAAAATTTAAATTTTAAACTAATATAAGTACAAGCATTGAAGGCGAGCAACTAATTAAATGTTTTAATGGTTGGCGGCTAGATGTACGAAATGTGAATTAATTAAGATCTAGCTTAATTTTGAAAAAGCAAACAAATATTTTGGAGGGTGAAAAATTATCTTAAAAATGACAGGTGACATGAAATTTATTAGTAGAAGTTTTTTTTTCTATATAATATATATCAATTAAGCATATATTAAATATAAATAACAATAATAATAAATAATAATTTTTACATTAGAATTTAAATCGATTTAACTTTTTTAAGATAATAAAAAATATCTGTAATGCTGAAAAATAACAACAAATAATAATAATAATAATAATAATAATAATAATAATAATAATAATAATAATAATAATAATAATCTCTGTCATAAATTTAATTTAATTTAATTTTTTTCAAAACGGACAAAAATATTTATAAAGCGGGTCAGTATGCTATCACTTTTATAAGAAATGGCCGATGTTTATTATCCAGTCCTGTACAATAATTTGAGGTGGTTCTTACTTTTATGTAATCACATTTTTTTATTTTGTGATACAAGTTTTAAGAATTTTATATCAAATAAATTATTTTAATTTTAATTTAGTTATTCAATCAGATAAAACTTTTAATTTTCTTAATTTTTTAAAATAAAAATTTAAATTTCTTTACACTGAGTATAATAAGATATTTATAAGTCTTTCTTATTAATTAATTTAACTAATTTTAAAGTTATTTTTTAAAAAGATAAAATGATTATAATTTTATATTTTAATTCATATTTTTATCAACACAATATTTTTAAAATTAATATTATATATATTTCACTAATATTTATAATCATGTTCATTACATAAATTAATAAAAGTTTTATCACTTCACCGATCCTGATGACTATAACTTAGGAGGCTAATTTAACCTTATTTCAATGAGTAAATAAACCACTTCTAATGGATATCAGAAAACACACAAAAACTATGAAATAGGATAAATATAGTAAAAGTGATGAATCAAGGATTCAAGCTTAATTTTAATTTAATTTTTTTTTTACTGACTTGATAAAAAAGTAACACAACAGAAATAAAATAAATATAGTATAAGTAATGAATCAAGGGTTCCCATCAATGCGTCCTTATGCAGCACAAACTTCATATTAACCTTTCATAATATAAAGAAAATTTTTATTTTAAAATTAAATAAAATTAATGTTGATAAAATAAATGAAATGTGCCAAAATTAATTTTAACTATAATATTTTGTTGAAAGGTATATTTTTCATTAAAATATGTAAAATTTTATTTTTTCAATTAAGTTGCAATCTTGGAGAGAAAGAAGACACATTATACCCTAAACCCTGTGCCCCATGCATGCGCAGCTAAATCACGCGTATATACACATTCATTAAGGTTACCAAAAGCACGTTCGTTCTTTTTATTTGCATCTCATTTCTTTTCCTACGCACATGCTTCCAAAATCTTTATGGGTTAGGTATACTCCAAAGTCAAAATCAACACAATTATTTTTTGTTTACAAAATTATCTATTTGCCAATCATCAAAAGTCACCACGATCACAGGATCAAATCTTCTTTAATTATATTAGACGTTGAAAATTTAGATTTTAAATCAACTTCTTTTTGAAGATTTTAGCTTCCAATGATTTAATTGCACCAGTATTTGTGATGAAGCAAAATAAGCTTTTTCTTTCATTCTATGAATCCCATGCTATGTATTAATTTGAAAATCTTAGAAGCCTACAGAGTTGTGCAACATATTTTTGTTTGGTTCTTCATAGTTGAATCCTTCTTCATCCTTTTCTTTCTTTAGTATATTAATTAAAATAAATTTGATTGAAGAAGTATCACAATCTTAAAATATGAAATTTGGAAGACCTGATTTATTTAATGTGTATTTTATACTTAATGGTTGAATTAATAAAATATAATATCTAAAAAAATTACTTTTAGATGATAAAAATGTTTACATGAGTTAAATCTTAAAAGCTCATTAAAATTAAAGTATACTTTAAGGTTCAAAATATTTTTTTAAAGATATTTATAAATTTTCCATCAACAAAAATATGTAAGTTATTACGTGCTTATATTTACAACTCAGCTGAATCAAAGTATGACTAATATGATTTCATCACAAACAATAATTTTTAAATGTACACACCATTTAATTCCTGCCTCGAACACAGTTGAGACATCAAAACATGTCATGTTGATCCATTAAACAGCTAGTTGTCCATGCATTTTATATAAGAAGGTAAGAAAAAAAATAGAGCCTTATATAATTTTTTTAAAACGATAAAGAAAAATAACTGAAAGTAAAATTAAACCTATTTGTTAAAGAATATCACGTAGAAAATTATATATATATATATATATATATATATATATATATATATATATATATATATATATATGGGTAATCGGAAGAAAAGAATTGATGTTAATTACTTTATGTTTGTAACGAGTAAGAAAAGAAAGTTAATCCAATCAAATTTCTTGACGACATAGAAATGCATCGCAAGTTCCAAAGGAAACAAAACGAAGGGAATAATATAACTGTGAAGATAGCTAATTTATTCTTGTTAGGCCCCTCCATCAGATCCCCATGAGAGATATGGTGACACAGGTGCCACTTTTTTTCTTAGAGTTCAAACCACGCACGTGCCAGTGTTAATTGTATGATAGACATGTCTCTTGTGTACCAAGCCCCACTTAATATAACTTTGATCAAATATATAAATATGGTTGTCTTTGTTTAATATTGTTTGGACCTTTTATTAATGAAAAAATTGTTGTCATATATTAAAAAAGATGGAATGAAATTAAAAAGAGATAGAAAGAATATATATATATATTATGTGATATAAGGTGAGATATAAAAAAAAGGTTGTATTATTGGAGTAGAAATATTGTTATAAAAATATATGATAATCAAAAAATTTTAAGATGTGTGATTAATTAGAAGGATAAATATTGACAAAGGAAAATTAAACTAAGTAATAAACTTGATGCATATTTCTGTTTGGAAGTTGATCAATTCCAATGGTTTCGGATGAGTGGTATTTTATTGATTCTGGTTTCGATTATGTCATCCCCGTCAAGTAAAGGAGATTCTGGTGATGAAATATGTAAGCAATTAAGTTATCATTGTTGTTCCTTTTATAAGGTGAGAAAGCTCTTCTCTTTTATGGTTATAGTATAATATAAGAATTATTTGTAACTAGTCCTCCACTGTAATTTACATTAAAAATTTGTGCAATAATAACCAAACTGTCATATCTGTCTATAAAATGTGTTAAGTTTTCAATTAGTTACTAACTTTAACAAATTAATTATAGAAGTTCAATCAAATTGTGGGATTTAAATCGGCATTTAGCATTGTTTGGTAAACCTGTATTTGATAAGCATCGAATTAGTTTGTCTCTTATTTATAAGTTAATGAGGTATTATATAAATTTGTTGCAAGCTATCCCAATCACGATATATTAAAAAAAAAATTAGTTGATTTGTGTATATTTTTTATTTGCTGTAAATATTTTATATTATTTCATAACTGATTATTAAAGACAATATTATGTATAATTTGATAATTATAGTGAAATCTGATAATCATTGCATAAAAAGAAATATCTATTACTGAAATGGAAGGAGCAAGTAAGATTTCTTATAAAGGGGAAGATACAAAGATATACAAGGATGGAAGTAAGAAAGAACCATCTCCTATGATTTGAACGCTAGCGGCAATCCTAGAAACGTAATCGAGCAGGTAAAATTACGTGGAGAGAACTATGAAGAATGGTCTCAAACCGTGAAGGTGTCACTATGTGCCTGGAGAAAGTGGGGCTTTCTAGATGAAACTCATGAGAAACCATAAGAAGGTACACCAGAGATAGAGGATTGGTCGACGATTCAATCAATACTAGTCTCATGGGTAATGAACACAATTGAACCAAGTCTATACTCCACTATCACACACAAAGAAGATGCGAACGATCTTTGGGAAGACATCAAGGAACACTTCTCTATCGTGAATGGTCCTAGAATTCAACAATTGAAAATCGAACTCACTGAATGCAAACAACAAGGGATGTTTATAGTGGAATACTATGGCAAGTTGAAAGTTCTTTAAGATGAGTTGGCAAATCATGAGCTAGTATTGAGGTGTTCTTGTGGAGGCAGAAGTGTGACATTGGGTTGCATTTGAATAAGGTAAGGAAAGAAGAAAAGGTGCATCATTTATTGATGGATTAGATGATATGAGCTATGACATGGTGTGTCTAATATTTCGGCAATAGATTCCCTACCTTCTCTCAACAGAGTATATGCAACTTTAGTACAAGAAGAGAGGAGGAAGATTGTGAACACTGAATTATGTCCGAGGATAAATTTAAAACCCAAAATAAATCATTTTGTTTTTTAGTCTAAAATCAAAAAATAAGAAAAAAAAGAATTGAAAAAGAAAGAAAAATAATTTTTTAGTTAAGAATTTAGTTAGAAAGTTAGTTAGATTAGTTAATGATGGTTAAAAATTAGTTAGAGAAAAAAGAAAAAAAAAAGAGAAAAAGAAAAAGAAATAAAAATAATTTTTTAGTTAAGAATTTAGTTAGAAAGTTAGTTGGATTAGTTAATGATGGTTAAGAATTAGTTAGAGAAAAAAGAAAGAAAAGAAAAAGTAAAAGAAAGAAAAATAATTTTTTAGTTAAGAATTTAGTTAGAAAGTTAGTTGGATTAGTTAATGATGGTTAAGAATTAGTTAGAGAAAAAGGAAAAAATAAAAAAATAAGAATAGAAAAAGAAAAAAAATAAAAATAAAGAAAATAATAAAAAGAAAACAAAAAAGATAAAAATTAGAAAACAAAAGGGGGAAGCTTCTTTACTTCTAAAAAATTTTTTCCTTTCTTTTTTCCTTTCCTTTTTTGAAATTTGATCTATAAATAGGAACTTTCATTTAGTTCAAGGGGATTCTTCATTTCTAAGAAAGATTTCAGAATTTTTAAGGAGGGAGAGAGAGGAGCACTTTGGGATCATTGAAAGGGGAGGCTTTTAGATTTTTTCTAAGAGGAGCACCGAAGAGACTTTTGAATTCTACATCCAATTGAGCACCTTCTTGGCCTCCATAGAACCAGTTATTCATCAGCTTCCAAGATGCTATCAGGTGGCATTCAAGAACATCAATGGAGAGGTTAGATCTTGCTTCTATTTCGTTTAATTTTCTTGCGTCTTCTTGGATTTTTGAGTTCATCTTCGTCTCTGTTTTCATTTTCATTTTTAATCGGTCAAATGATCTCCGATTTCAGTGCTTTTTGTTGCGTTCTCTTCTTCTTTCTTTCTAGTTTCTGAAATGATATTATTTGTCTAATTTTGATCTGAAATGAACTCTCTAGGACCTGATTACTGAAGGATGTTCGTCCTGATGTGCAAATGAACCTAGCTTATTTGATTTGTGCATACCTTGCTCATTTCTGGTCTGATTTTTGTCAAATTTGTTTTGTTTGATTTCTATGGTCTATATCTTTTAACTTTTTGGTTTTAATTTTTCAGATCTACCAAAAAATATTTTAAAAAAATTCTGAGATTTGAATTCAAATTTTGGCGCCAAAAACTCGGTGTTCTTGAAGTTCATTTTCGTCTCTGTTTTTCATTTTTATTTTTGATCAATCAAATGATCTCCGATTTTAGTGATTTTTGTTGCGTTCTCTTCATAGTTTTCTCTAGTTTCAGGAATGATATTTGTCGCAACCATAATTTCGACGAGACGACGAACTCTCTAAAATTTTGAAAATGAATTTGTTTTGAATTAATGTGGAGCCGCCACCAAATTTTTATTTAAGGGAAAAATATTTGGAAAAAACCCTGACTCGAGAATGAGCTTCTAAGTCCGGAAATCGGTTACAAGTAGGGAAGGTGTTAGGCACCCTACTCGCCCGTTCCGAAGAACGGTACCCTTAAACTGAGTGTGTGATTTTGAAAATTGTTTGATCCCTTTAATTAGTGTGAAAAATATTTACTTGATGGAGGTTAGCCTGACAGGACTTGATCCTGCTCCTACGTATTCCCCGGTGCAATGGGAAACTCAAGGCTTACGTAGTTCTGGTTTGTGAAGGCTTGACCTTCGAAGAGTGTTTTAAAGGAATGTTTGACGATGTTACCATTTAGAAAGGTTTTTTTTTATTTATTTTTTTATTTTTGGAAGGGATATTTGGTCCACTCATGCCTGAAGGCCCGAGGCGGCTAAAAGGCAGCACGAGGGACCCATATGAACTATTAAATGTTGAACAGCAGGTAAACCACCAGTTCCCCGTTTAGAGCCCATTGCGTGAGACCTAGAATCCTGATATTTGTAAAAAGAGGTTTTTAAAGAAGAAGAAAGAAAATTATTTTGACTATCAGAAGCGTAGAGTGTTTTTGGGAAAGAAGCAATTTTATTGGAGGTTTGGGGATTTGTTAGCAATTATGGAATTTTTGGGGATTTTATTAGCAATTATGGAATTTTTAGGAATTTTATTAGTGATTGTGGAATGTTTGGGGTTTTGTTAGCAATTACGAAATTTTGGGAAATTTTTGGGGAAAGGCAAGGGTAATATGGTCATTTGGAGAGGTAGGGACAATTCTGGAATTTTTGGAAAAGGCAAGGGTATTTTGGTAATTTGAGAGAGCAGGGGCAAGGCTGGAATTTTTGGAAAAGGGCGAGGGTATTTCGGTAATTTGAGAGAGAAGGGGCAAGGCTGGAATTTTTGGAAAAGGGCGAGGGTATTTCGGTAATTTGAGAGAGAGGGGCAAGGCTGGAATTTTTGGAAAAGGCAAGGGTATTTTGGTAATTTGGAGAGAGCAGGGGCAAGGCTGGAATTTTTGGAAAAGGGCAAGGGTATTTTGGTAATTTTGATGGGTGGAGTTTGAAAAAATTTGGAGCATCAAAGTGTGGCAGCCTGGGTTCAAAGGCGGGTCAAGAGGGATGCACTAGGGAATGTCAACCACTAGGCCTAATGCTCTTTTGAAGTATACGTGGCCTAAATTTAAATTTGGATTAATTCTTAGGGCTTTCATGTTGTATTGCATTCAGTTTTCCAACTAGCAGAGTAGGACCATTCATCTTAGCCTTCAAGAGAGGCTCATCATCTTTCTTACACATGTTCGTTCAGATATGACAAGGATTTCCATGGCTGCCCTTGTGAAATTTCACCAATCACATAAGAGAACAACATGCCATGCGACGGGCACGTGGCCGCCACGATTTGCCATTTTTGTTATTATCTTGCTGGTGAATACAAGTGAATCGAGCACGAAGCGTGCACCAAGGGCAATACCACCTCAAAGTCTCTCTGCTTTCAAATTAAACACAGGCCTGCCCAGGATGTAAGGCCCCTGAATCATCAGGTTCTCTGTCTCTGGTATTAATCACCTTCTATCCTTAGTGCCTCCAGCCTTGGCCTTTACTATCGAGTTGCTTTTTATCCTAGAGATTTCTTGAAGATATAAAGTGCTTGGCGAGAACATACCTTGATCCGAGATTGTTTCCAGGTTACCTATATACAATTTCACTATGTTCCATAGCGGGTTGGAGACCTCCAATCTGCCGGAATCCAAGTGCAAGACCCAGGCTTCCGGTGGATTATCACTTGCTTACAAAGCTGTTCAAGCTTAAAATGTCATAAGTACATCTAATCCTGCTTTAGTTGAGCAATCAGAATCATCAGGGAGCTCAATATCAGCAGCTCAGGTTGAATTCAAATCATGCACAGGTTTCTCATCTATCAAGCCAAAGCCTGAATATATGGGATAAAATCTTCTAGAATCCTGCAGGCCCTTTTGGATTTCAGACTTTCTGTTGGATTGTCACCTTCTCAGGAAATAGCCCTCTGATGTAATTGATATTGAATAAGGCGATTCAGATCGGGTCCTCATCAATGAAGTGAGTCTGCTAGATGGTTTCAACTTCCTTGGCATTAGAAATCACGAGGTTTTGATGCCTTCACCAATATACTCACTAATATCAAACACCAGCATTATCGATTTGGGGCTTTTCGGTGTAGATTTCAACAAATCTATCTATCCATCAACAACATTGTGACCCGGAGCTAGAGCTTATTCTTGAATCGGAAGACTTGGGATCGATGAGGCTAGCTACGGAAGACAATGTTAGCTCCCTAAACCCGGAGGATTGTTTCTCGGTGCGGAGAGCAAGGATGTTTCCGGAACTGACTAGAGCTTTTGAGCAACCTAAACTTGAGTGACCGAAATTTTTTTTTTTTTTTGGTAGTGCTTGTTGTTTTACTGCCTAATTATCTGAAACTATACCCAGAGCATTATCAGCTTAGGACCCCTGTCAAAATTCCCTAACAGACTCATGTGGTTTCATCATAAGAAGTAGGAAGGCTCGAACCTGTTCTATTAGAGTTTTAAGTAGAGAAAATAGGAAGTTCTATCATAAAACCTCTCTACACAAACTCTCTTAGGTGGCTTCATGCTAATGATCAAGCTATTCTCAGACTTGCCTAAGCTATTGCTCTTTCAATGGAGAGCTTCAAAACATAATCAGAGGAGGCCAAATCAGTTTATCAGAATGGCATATAATGACAGGTCTAGATGCACAGTAATGGAATTAATCTGCAAAATTTTGCAGATCAAATGGCTTATTGGCTTACTAGATTGGTGAACCAAGGAATTATTGGGCGCTGTTACAAGGTACAGCAACAAATCTTCCCTCCTATCCGTATTGTAATTATTGTAATCACCTCATACACATTGTTTTGCTTTATTATCATCATTCAGTTCAGTCTGTACACTCTTATCATCAAATTAATCTTACTGGTCACATTGTATCAAGTATGGCTTAGTTGGGACATCCAGATTTATCATAACAATGGTCTCAGGTCAATATGTCTCACTAAATGAGATATGAACTACTCATGATTATATCAGATTTGATAACAGGTCCATGATCATGATTTGTAGTGCTATATCACATCCATTATGCATGGGTCTCAGGTGTAAGAACAAAACTTCCAGATAGAGAATTGGACCATCTTATGCATCATCATGCTAGTGACAAAAAATCAGGTCCTAACCATTTCAGACTATTTACCATTCACAGCGAATCTTAGATTAAGATCCTGGCGAGCCTTATTCTTCACGATTTCTTTATTACTGAGAATCTAATGGCATAAATCAAGTGAACATTATATGCAAATCTTGATTAAATGCTTTTACGGATTAAGATGTGAGATTATGATCATTGTTCAGCGACATTGATAGAGTGTCGAATATGCATGAGTGTTACGACCAGTGTGAGAACCTAAGCGTATTTTCAAAGCGATTACGTGAACTATAACGACCTTTGTGAGAACCCAATTGCATTTTCAGAATTCTTGGACCATTTCTGTGAAAGCATATTAGAGAAATGCTCCACAGATATACGTATAAGGCTGTGTTTCATATGAAATTATTAAGAATTCAATCAATTTCTAATTGATGCATATGCCTATCGAGATCATACAACAAGTATCATCATTCTTACCAAGAAATGGCGAGGTTTAATCAAATAGATGCTAGTTTCGGAGTTCGAAATGATATATAAGAGAATCCGGATATGGCGACTGTGTAAAGCTTAAGCCAAGTGAATGACGCGTGTTTGAACACTGCGCAAGGGAAGAATCCGAAAGGCTATCCAGAGAAAGCGAAGAAGAAGCCGTCCCCTCAGAGAACACCTTTTCCCCTCTTTAATAGCTTCGCTCCTTGAATTGCCAAAACAAGAAAGAACTATCCTAATCGGCCAAGAGAATCCCAAAAGAATCTAAAAAAAGTCCATCAAAACTGGTTTCCTTCTCCCGATGATGGGAATCTGAAAGAATAGATCCTCATCTCCTCTCCCGATCCCCTGCTAATCGAAATTCTTCCCCCCTTTCTTCCATTTTCAGTAGCTCCTCAAGAAAAAGATCCCCCCAAAAAACCTGTTGTTCAATCCGCTTTTCGGTTAAAACCGTTTTCCTTTTCTTCTTTTTTTTGTTTTATTTTCTTTTCTGTTATTTGTTTTCTGTTATTTGTTTTTTTTACATTTTCTGTTATTATTTTCGAAATTCCAGATTTATTTTAATTTGTATTTTTTTTTTATTTTCCTTTCTTCTTGTTTTGTTAGTTAATTTTGATTAGGGACCAATTTACAAATTCATTTTTATTTTTATTTTTCAGAAAAACTTTTATTATTGTACATTTGTTTATCATTGTCCTGTTTTCTGTTTAAATTGTTTGTCTGTTTTCTTTTAAATCTTTTCTTTAATTATAATTCTAATTTATTTTAAATTTCTTTTATACATTAACCACCTTAGAATAGGTCTCGGACATAATTGGGTGTTTACAATATTATTTGTCTAATTTGGATCTAAAATGAAATTTATATCACTAAATTCTTAAGTATGTTCATCTCGATGTGTGAATGAACCTAGCTCATTTGATTTGGGCATAACTTGCTCATTTCTTGTTAGATTTGTGTCAAACTTGTTTTGTTTGATTACTATGATCCATATATTTCAATTGGTTGGTTTTAAGTTTTAGATATACCAAAAAATATTTTCTAAAAAATTCTGAGAATTGAATTCAAATTTTGGTGCTAAAATCTCTTATGTTCTTGAAGTTCCTGTGTAGATCTTGTCCTTTTAAACTTGTTTAGGTATTAGTTTCCATGTGTGGATCCTTCTATATGTATTTATTTCTGATTTTTTTATGTTTATATGTCCTCCTTTCTAAATCAAATCTTCAAAAACTCCATTTTTCTAAACAACAACTTTCAAAGCTTTAAAAGATCTGAGATCTCACGCAATAAACTCCAAAGTTGAAAGTGCAGCATATCCTGTTTTTCGACGTTTGGAGAATCATATGAATCGTCGTTCGACCTTCGCTTGCCTTCGATTCTGTGCATGTGGATTGAGGATCTTTTTCTTAATCTCCTTTCAAAATTACTCCTTTTCTTACAAAATAATTTCCAAAATTCCTAAAAAACCTTGGTTCTCACGCAATAAGCTCTAGGTGCAAACTGGTAGCATATCCTACTGTTTGACATTTAGAGAGTCATATGAGTCTAAGTGCAACCTTCGTTTGTCTTAGACTTTGTGCATATGTGGAACTGAGAAGACTTTTGAAAACTAAAATTATCCAAAACTCTTCTAAAACTTCTTCAAAAACCTTGGTTCTCACGCAATGAGCTCTAAGTGCAAACTGGTAGCATACCTACTCTTTGACATTTAGAGAGTCATATGAGTCTAAGTGCAACCTTCGTTTGTCTTAGACTCTTTGCATATGTGGAAGCGAGAAGACTTTTGAAAACTAAAATTATCAAAACTCTTCTAAAACTTCTTCAAAAACCTTGGTTCTCACGAATGAGCTCTAAGTGCAAGCGTAGCATACCCTCTTGTTTGACATTTAGAGAGTCGTATGAATCTAAGTGCAACCTTCGTTTGTCTTAGACTCTGTGCATATGTGGAACTGAGAGGATGTTTAAAGGCTAAAATCCACCAAAACTCTTCTAAAAACTTCTTCCAAAACCTTGGTTCTCACGCAATGAACTCTAGGTGCGGGCGGTAGCATACCCTACTTGTTTGACATCTAGAGAGTCATATGAGCCTAAGTGCAACCCTCGTTTGCCTTAGACTCTGTGCACATGTGGAACTGAGAGCATATCTAAAAACAAAATCGCTCAAAGCTCTTCTAAAAGTTCTCCAAAACCTTGGTTCTCACGCAATGAACTCTAAGTGCGGGCGGTAGCATACCCTGTTTGACATTTAGAGAGTCATATGAGTCTAAGTGCAACCCTCGTTTGTCTTAGACTCTGTGCATATGTGGAACTGAAAGCATATTTGAAAACCAAATAGCTCAAAATTCTTCTAAAAACTCTTCCAAACAACAGAACTACGTAGCCTTGAATTTCCCATTGCACCAGGGAATACGTAGGAGCGGGATCAAGTCCTGTCAGGCTATTTTCATACAAACCTATTTACTTTTATTATATTTAAGGGATCAAACAAATTGCAAAGAAAATCACACACTCAGTTTAAAGAACGTTCTTGAACGGACAAATAGTGGTGCTAACACCTTCCCTATTTGTAACCGACTCCCGAACCTAGAATTTCATCCTCAAGTTAGGATTTTTCCAAATGTTTTCCCTTAAAATAAAATTTGGTGGCGGCTCCACATACAATTAAATTCTTTTTTAAATTTCTAGCGAGTTCGTCGTCTCGTCGGAATTACGGTTGCGACAAAGATGATTAGCGGAACCAAGGAAGACAAAAGAAGCATAATGGGATTGACAATGAAAACTAGATACAAGAATAAAAACTGAAATGAAGTAAAGCACCTCGTATGCTCTAATTGTAGAAAAATAGGACACGAGACAAAATAATGCTTTAAAATAATTGGCTACCCGAAATGGTGGGGTGATTAACCTCGAGAAGAAAAAGGAAACAACTACAAGATCTTGCATAAGCAAGGAGGACGCTTGTGAGGGGGGTTGACGCACGTGCAAACACAACACAAGCTACCATGGAAAATCAAGTGATCACGAAGAAGCTAGAGGAAGTAAAATGACAAGACTTAGCGGAAAGTAATGACAAACACTAATAAAGATGTTAAAAGACCATAAGGGAAGTAGAATCAAAAGAATAACCGGTAAGGAAAAATATATTGTGTGGATTATAGATAGTGGAGCCTCTAATCATATGATAGGGAATTTAAGAAATCTAAGGGATCTGCAGATTGTAGAGGTGTTCATAATGAGGCTACCGAACGGAGAAGAAGTTCTTGCAAACAAAAAGGGAACAATCATTCTTGGTGGAGGCCTTAAATTGAAAAATGTTCTATATGTGTCAAAACTGAGATGTAATTTAATTTTAGTATCATAATTATCAAAAGATGCAAAGTGTATTGCGTTATTCACTCATGAGTTTTGTACTCTACAGGATCCCACTTCGAGGATGTTGATTGGAGTGGGTGAACAGAGAGATGGCCTCTATGTCTACCGTGATGCTTGCAAAACCACAGCATACCAAACCAGAGTGGAGAGTAGAGTTGATCTATGGCACAAAAGGATGGGACATCCTTCCTACAAAGTGGTGCAAATGCTGCCTAGTTTAAGCCATGATTGTAAACTTGAAAACATGAATAAATTATATGAAAAGTGTGTGAAAGATCAAAGAAAACACGACACAAGTTTTCATTGAGTGGTTTTCATGCAACAAACATTTTTTATTTAATACATTGCGATTTATGGGAACCTTATCGCACCCCTCATCTTGGGGTACATCTTATTTTTTAAAAATAGGTGATGATTATTCACGAGTAGTATGGATCTATTTGTTATGTGAAAATCAAGAAGTGTCAAGCATGATGATAAATTCCTTTGCTCTTGTTGAAATGCAGTTTAATAAGTGTTATTTGATAAATTTTCTCTACAACATCGTACCTTCCTTGCTACAATAGGAGAAGAATATGAACCTGCACATTTTCATGAGGCATTACGTGATGTTCAATGGCAAGAAGCCATGAGTGTTGAACTCAAATGACTCCAAGACAATAGTACTTCAAACATTACAACTCTATCATTGGGAAAGAAGATTCTTGGGTGTAAATGGATTTATCGCATCAAATATCATTCCGGGGAGGGTTGAATAGTACAAAGCACACCTAATTATTTTGGGTAATCATCAAGTTAAGGGGTTGTATTACAACAAGGCGTTCGCCCAGTTGCAAAAATGGTACTATCCCCCTTGTCTTAGTTGTGACAAGGATTGAGGACTTCATCAAATAAATGTTCATAATGTCTTTCTCATAGGGATCTTGAGGAGGATGATTATATGAAATACCTCCACGGCTTTCACGTGGCTTTCACGTTACCACTCATGGGATGGTGGTCAATCTTTAAAAAATCCCTTTGTGAACTTCAACAAGCTCCACGATGCTAGTTCACTAAACATTCCCTGCTGCGCTCCTTTAGTATGGTTTTAAGTAGTGTGCCTCGGGTCACTTATTATTTGTTCGTTATCATTAAGATATTCAGCTCGTCGTGCTTGTCTATGTTGATGATCTTATCATAGCTAGTGATAATTCTTTTGTCATTTAGTAATTCAAGGACTACTTGCATAAATGCTTTTACATGAAAGATTTGAGGAAGCTAAAATATTTCCTAAGAATGGAAGTGGCTTGCTCTCCTACGAGATTTTTTCTAAGCCAATGCAAATATATGCCTTAGATATTATAATGGAGACAAGCATGCTTGGTTCTCGACCTATGGCTACACCTCTTAAAGAAAATCACCATCTACCACTAGTAGAAGGATCTTTGTTTTCTGATACAGGACAATATTATCACCTAGTTGGATGTCTCATTTACTTATGCTTTACTCGCCCAAAACTCTACTACAGTGTTCACATTCTTTCTCAGTTTATTCAATAGCCTCGCAGAACAATGGCAAGCCGCATTAAGAGTATTCACTATCTAAAAGGTTAGCTTGGACAAGGTACTTTACTGTGTCGGGCGAATGATTTCACATTGCACGGATGGTGCGGTTCTGGTTGCGCAAGTTGTCTCCTTACTCAAAGATCTGCCACTGGATGACTTATTCTCCTTGACAACTCACAAGATCATAGAAGATTAAGAAACAACATACAGTGTCACGATCCTCAGCAAAAGTAAAGTATCGCTCCATAGCCAACATTACTTGTGAACTAAAGTGGTTGAATGAACTATTAGCTAGTCTCGGTATCTCACACATGCAGCCCATTCATCTCTCCTGTGATAGCGAGGCAGCTCTTCATATTTCTAAGAACTTAGTTTTTTATAAGTGTACTAAGCATATTGAAATTGATTTCCATCTTGTTTGTGATATCGTCCTGTAGAACCTCATCCTTCCTTCCTATGTACCAACAAACACTTAACTTGCAGATATCTTTACTAAAGATTTCAGTACAAGTTCGTTCACTTCAATGTTGGAGAAGTTGGATATTAACAATTTACATGCCCCAACTTGATGGGGGTAATGAGATATGATCTAAATCTGTTGCATATCAAATCATATTAGTCACGACATATTAAGAAACAAATTCTTTTTTGTTTTAATTAATTTGGTGTATCATCTTTTTATTTACCATAAATATCTTATATTTTCCCACAACTAATTATTAGGGACAAGATTCTATATATATGGTGAAAAATCATAACAATAAATGACAAATTTTTTTTGGCATAAATATAACATTTTTGGGGATTTGTTAGCAATTATGGAATTTTTGGGGATTTTATTAGCAATTATGGAATTTTTAGGAATTTTATTAGTGATTGTGGAATGTTTGGGGTTTTGTTAGCAATTACGAAATTTTGGGAAATTTTTGGGGAAAGGCAAGGGTAATATGGTCATTTGGAGAGGTAGGGACAATTCTGGAATTTTTGGAAAAGGCAAGGGTATTTTGGTAATTTGAGAGAGCAGGGGCAAGGCTGGAATTTTTGGAAAAGGGCGAGGGTATTTCGGTAATTTGAGAGAGAAGGGGCAAGGCTGGAATTTTTGGAAAAGGGCGAGGGTATTTCGGTAATTTGAGAGAGAGGGGCAAGGCTGGAATTTTTGGAAAAGGCAAGGGTATTTTGGTAATTTGGAGAGAGCAGGGGCAAGGCTGGAATTTTTGGAAAAGGGCAAGGGTATTTTGGTAATTTTGATGGGTGGAGTTTGAAAAAATTTGGAGCATCAAAGTGTGGCAGCCTGGGTTCAAAGGCGGGTCAAGAGGGATGCACTAGGGAATGTCAACCACTAGGCCTAATGCTCTTTTGAAGTATACGTGGCCTAAATTTAAATTTGGATTAATTCTTAGGGCTTTCATGTTGTATTGCATTCAGTTTTCCAACTAACAGAGTAGGACCATTCATCTTAGCCTTCAAGAGAGGCTCATCATCTTTCTTACACATGTTCGTTCAGATATGACAAGGATTTCCATGGCTGCCCTTGTGAAATTTCACCAATCTGTGACGAACAACATGCCATGCGAGCAGGCCTGTGGCCGCCACCAGTTTGCCATTTTTGTTATTATACTGACCTGGTGAATACAAGTGAATCAGAGCACAGAAACTGTGCACCAAGGGCAATACCACCTCAAAGTCTCTCTGCTTTCAAATTAAACACAGGCCTGCCCAGGATGTAAGGCCCCTGAATCATCAGGTTCTCTGTCTCTGGTATTAATCACCTTCTATCCTTAGTGCCTCCAGCCTTGGCCTTTACTATCGAGTTGCTTTTTATCCTAGAGATTTCTTGAAGATATAAAGTGCTTGGCGAGAACATACCTTGATCCGAGATTGTTTCCAGGTTACCTATATACAATTTCACTATGTTCCATAACTGAATTGGAGACCTCCAATCTGCGGAATCCAAGTGCAAGACCCAAGGCTTCCAGGTGGATTATCACTTGCTTACAAAACTGCTTCAAGCTTAAAATGTCATAAGTACATCTAATCCTGCTTTAGTTGAGCAATCAGAATCATCAGGGAGCTCAATATCGGCGCTCAAAGTTAATTCAAATCATGCACGGTTTTCTCATCTATCAAGCCAAAGCACGAATATACGGGATAAAATCTTCTAGAATCCTGCAGGCCCTTTTGGATTTCGGACTTTGTTGGATTGTCACCTTCTCGAAATAGCCCTCGATGTAATTGATATTGAATAAGGCGATTCGGATCGGGTCCCTCATCGTGAGAAGTGAGTCATGCTAGATGGTTTCAACTTCCTTGGCATTCTGAAATCACAGGTTTTGGTGCCTTCACCAATATACTCACTAATATCAAACACCACTGTTATCAGATTTGGGGCTTTCAGTGTAGATTTCAACAAATCTATCTATCCATCAACAACATTGTGACCAGGAGCTAGAGCTTATTCTTGAATCAGAAGACTTGGGATCACGATGAGGCTAGCTACGGAAGACAATGTTAGCTCCCTAAACCAGAGGACTGTTTCTCAGTGCGGAGAGCAAGGATGTTTCCAGCAACTAGAGCTTTTGAGCAACCTAAACTTGAGTGACCAGGCAACTGAAAGTTTTTTTTTTTTTTGGTAGTGCTTGTTGTTTTACGCCAATTATGCGAAACTACTTACGTTCGAAACATTATCGCTTAGGACCCCCTCGTCAAAATCCCCTGACAGACTCATGTGGTTTCATCATAAGAAGTAGGAAGGCTCGAACCTATTCTATAGAGTTTTAAGTAGCGAAAATAGTAAGTTCTATCATAAAACCTTTCTACAGCAACTCTCTTAGGTGGCTTCATGCTAATGATCAAGCTATTCTCAGACTTGCCTAAGCTATTGCTCTTTCAATGGAGAGCTTCAAAACATAATCAGAGGAGGCCAAATCAGTTTATCAGAATGGCATATAATGACAGGTCTAGATGCACAGTAATGGAATTAATCTGCAAAATTTTGCGAGATCGGATGGCTTGTTGAGAAACTAGATTGGTGAACCAAGGAATTATTAGGTCTTTATTACAAGATCGACAACAAATCTTCCCTCCTATCCGTATTGTAATTATTGTAATCACCTTATACACATTGTTTGCTTTATTATCATTATTCAGTTCAGTCCTGTACACACTTATCATCAAATTAATCCTACTGGTCACATTGTATCAAGTATGGCTTAGTTGAGACATCCAGATTTATCCTAACAATGGTCTCAGGTCAATATGTTTCACTAAATGAGATATGAATTCTCATGATTATATCAGATTTGATAACAGGTCCATGATCATGATTTGTAGTGCTATATCACATCCATTATGCATGGGTCTCAGGTGTAAGAACAAAACTTCCAGATAGAGAATTGGACCATCTTATGCATCATCATGCTAGTGACAAAAAATCAGGTCCTAACCATTTCAGACTACTTACCATTCAACAAATAATCTTAGATTAAGATCCTAGGCAGCACTATTCTTCCCGATTTTCTTACTGAGAATCTAATGGCATAAATCAAGTGAAAGTTATATGCAAATCTTGATTAAATGCTTTTACGGATTAAGATGTGAGATTATGATCATTGCTTCAGCGACATTGATAGAGTGTCCGAATATGCATGAGTGTTACGCAATTGTGAGAACCTAACGTATTTTCAAACGGATTACGTGAACTATAACGACCTTTGAGAACCCCGAATTGCATTTTTCGAATTCTTGGACCATTTCTGTGAAAGCATATTAGAGAAATGCTCCACAGATATACGTATAAGGCTGTGTTTCATATGAAATTATTAAGAATTCAATCAATTTCTAATTGATGCATATGCCTATCAGATCATACAACAAGACTGTCATCATTCTTACCAAGAAATGGCGAGGGTTTAATCAAATAGATGCTAGTTTCAGGTTCAGAAATGATATATAAGAGAATCCGGATATGACTGTGTAAAGCTTAAGCCCAGTGAATGACGACGTGTTTGAACATCTGCGCAGGAAGAATCCGAAAGGCTATCCGAGAGAAAGCGAAGAAGAAGCCGTCCCCCGGAGAACACCTTTTCCCCTCTTTAATAGCTCCTGCTCCTTGAATTGCCAAAAACAAGAAAGAACTATCCTAATCACCAAGAGAATCCCAAAAGAATCTAAAAGAAAGTCCATCCAAAACTGGTTTCCTCCCAGATGATGGGAATCGAAAGAATAGATCCTCATCTCCTCTCCCGATCCCCTCTAATCGAAATTCTTCCCCCTTTCTTCCATTTTGGTAGCTCCTCAAGAAAAAGATCCCCCCAAAAACCTTGTTTGTTCAATCATTTTCGGTTAAAAACCGTTTTCCTTTTCTTCTTTTTGTTTTATTTTTTTTTTACATTATTTGTTTTCTGTTATTTGTTTTCTGTTTTCTGTTATTATTTTTCCGAAATTCCAGATTTGTTTTAATTTGTATTTTTTTTATTTTCCTTTCTTCTTGTTTTGTTAGTTAATTTTGATTCAGGACCAATTTACAAATTCATTTTTATTTTTATTTTTCAGAAAAACTTTTATTGTCTGTTTCTGTTTGTCTGTTGTCTGTTTTCTGTTTAAATTGTTTGTCTGTTTTCTTTTAAATCTTTTCTTTAATTATAATTCTAATTTATTTTAAATTTCTTTTATACATTAACCACCTTAGAATAGGTCTCGGACATAATTGGGTGTTTACAGTTTGCCCCTCTTTACTTATTTTCTTACCAGATAATGTGAGAAGCGATTCTTTGAATTATCGTGGTAGGAGAATGAGTAAAGACGTGAACACCTCATGTCCGAGACAGGCTTTTCGAAAAAGCTCCAGGAATGACACTAGAAGCCTTGAGCTTAGAGTGAATCCCATGGGTGCATGAAGAATGGTGATGGAGTGACTTTACCGGCTTTGTGTGTTGTCATACTGAAATTATATGAAGCTAGAGTATGAAGACCTGACAACATTGGCCTAAAAGAAGTAAATCTAACTACAAGGTGGCCTGACAATATAGGCCTGAAAGCAGTAAATCTAAACTATGGCGGCCTAACAACATAGGCCTGAAAGCAGTAAATCTAAACTATGGCGGCCTGACAACATAGGCCTAAAAGCAGTAAATCTAAACTACGGCAGCCTGACAACATAGGCCTGAAAGCAGTAAATCTAAACTATGGCGGCCTGACAACATAGGCCTGAAAGCAGTAAATCTAAGCTATGGCGGCCTGAAAACATAGGCCTAAAAGCAGTAAATCTAAACTATGGCGGCCTGACAACATAGGCCTAAAAGCAGTAAATCTAACTACAAGGTGGCCTGACAATATAGGCTTTAAAGCGAAAGAAATCTAAACTATGCGACAACATAGGCCTAATAGCAAGGAATCTAAGCTATGGCGGTCGACAACATAGGCCTAAAAGCGAGAAATCTAAACTATGGCGGCGACAAACATAGGCCTAAAAGCAGAAATTTAAAACTTGATGGTGGCACGACAACATAGGCATGATCACGAAAGGCAAACTTGATGGTGGCGACAACATAGGCCATGATGCACGAAATTGAAACTTCATGGTGGCTTTGACACTATAGGCCATGATCTGAGAAATTAAACTTGATGGTGGCACGACAACATAGGCCATGATGCGAAAGGCAAACTTGATGGTGGCGACAACATAGGCCATGATGCGAGAAATTGAAACTTGATGGTGGCCCGACACTTATAGGCCATGATCGAGAAATTAAACTTGATGGTGGCGACAACATAGGCCATGATCTGAAATGCAAACTTGATGGTGGCACGACAACATAGGCCATGATGCGAGAATTGAAACTTGATGGTGGCCGACACTATAGGCCATGATCTGAAATTAAACTTGATGGTGGCCTGACAACATAGGCCATGATGCAGAAATTTAAAACTTGATGATGGCCTGACAACATAGGCCATGATGCAGAAATTGAAACTTGATGGTGGCCTGACACTATAGGCCATGATACAGAAATTAAACTTGATGGTGGCCTGACAACATAGGCCATGATGCAGAAATTGAAACTTGATGGTGGCCTGACACTATAGGCCATGATACAGAAATTAAACTTGATGGTGGCCTGACAACATAGGCCATGATGCAGAAATGCAAACTTGATGGTGGCCTGACAACATTGGCCATGATGCAGAAATTGAAACTTGATGGTGGCCTGACACTATAGGCCATGATACAGAAATTAAACTTGATGGTGGCCTGACAACATAGGCCATGATGCAGAAATTGAAACTTGATGGTGGCCTGACAACATAGGCCATGATGCAGAAATTAAAACTTGATGGTGGCCTGACAACATAGGCCAGTGAGCAGGAATGTAAAGATGTAATGCTTTAGCCTGACAACATAGGCCAGTGAGCAATAATGTAAGGATGTAATGCTTTAGCCTGACAACATAGGCCAGTGAGCAAGAATGTAAAGATGTAATGCTATGGCCTGACAACATAGGCCAGTGAGCAAGAATGTAAAGATGTAATGCTATGGCCTGACAACATAGGCCAGTGAGCAGGAATGAATGAAACACTTTACCTTGTACTTTGATAGTTATTTCCCTTGAAGAGGCTTGGGCAACCATTTTGCCCCAGTTTGGAAATTTCTTGATAACTGAGAGACGTCTTGATTTGAAAGGATTTTGGGCCAACGTTTTGCCCTAGTTTGAAGGGTTTCAATAAGCTTGACTTGAATTTTTCTGGGCAACCTTGCCCTATTGAACTCAATTGGAGTTGAGGAATTGAGGATTGCCTCAACTTGGATTTTCTTGGGCAGATGTTTGCCCCAGTTTGAACTTGAATTTAAATTTTTCTTGGGCAAATGTTTGTTCCAATTTGGACTTGATCCAGAATCTGAGGATGAACTCAGATTGAGCTTTTGTGGGCAAGCGTTTGCCCCAGTTTGAACTTGAATTGTGTGGGTAAGCATTTGCCCCAGTTTGAACTCGATTCATCATTTGCGGATGACCTCAAATTAAATTTTGTTGTGCCAGCTTTTGCCCCAGCTTAGGCTTGATTCAGTTTTAATTACGACTGATTAGGAAAATTTTACCTGGATCTTAATTACTTTTTGAAAGATGCGATGTTTGAATAAAAGATGTTTATGTGCTGTCTGAATGAGTGAGAAGAATATGATGTTAATGATGCTTGAATAAATGCGGAAATGATGCGGGGTTCTTATTTTAATGCTTGAAATAATTTTTTGATGAAACAGATGTTATTGAATGCAAACCATGAAATGGTGTAAAATTTTTGTTACTCTTGATTTTTTTTTATTTTTATGACACATCCTTTCTCGACAACCTTATAGTTGGTGTGACAGGAATCAAAAATCAAGACGAGCTAGATTGACTTAAGTCCGGTATTTTGGTCAATCTCTTGGCTTCTTGATCAACTTTGGAACTTTCTTTTCCAAGATATTTGAGACCCAACAATGGTCAGCAGTATTGAATGATACACACTCCTTTTGTTTTGGTGGCTTCGTGGCTGGTAGGACGATGATTCTTTTGGAAACGATCCTGTCATGTCGCAATGGTGGAGGATTCATCTGACTTGTCATGATTTTTTCGAAATTAATCTTTTTTAATTTTTTACATTTTTCACATCTCTTTTGGCGCGTGCGCTATTAAGGCGTGCAAAGTGATTCTGGATGGTTAATGAAAAGTATAGAGAAAGTTTGCAAAGGATGTTTGAGGTAGTGTTTGAAAGAAAAAATGACAAAAGGTGTAGGTTTGATTGCCCAAATGGCACCTTTTGATGAAGAATGTCAGTGCTGCTTTTCATAATCTTGATTGTTAAATCGACCAAACTTGAGAAATGGCAAAATTTTGCCCCAGTTTTAGGAACATATGAGGTGCAGAAATGTCATGTTGTCTTGGGATTCTTGGATTGACCTTAATTTTTGCCTGGGTTGTTCTTTTGAGTTTTTAACCCAGCAGGTCTTTCGTTTCGCCCTAACTTTTGCCTAGGTCGCCCTTACGGGTTTCCGACCTAGCGGGTTTTTGTTTGATTATGCCCTAACTTTTGCCTAGGTCGTTCTTGATTGTTATTGACCTAGCGGGCCTTCTGCTTGATTGCGCCCTAACTTTTGCCTAGGTCGTTCTTGATTGTTGACCTAGCGGGCTTCTATTTGATTATGCCCTAACTTTTGCCTAGGTCGTCCTTAATTGTTGACCTAGCGGGCTCTTGCTTGATTGTACCCTAACTTTTGCCTAGGTCGTTCTTGATTGTTGACCTAGCGGGCTTTTGCTTGATTGTGCCCTAACTTTTGCCTAGGTCGTTCTTGATTGTTGACCTAGCGGGCTTTTGCTTGATTGTGCCCTAACTTTTGCCTAGGTCGTTCTTGATTGTTGACCTAGCGGGCTTTTGCTTGGTCTTAATTGAGGTTGGAAACCGACAAGACCTTTTTGATCATGACTTTTGTTGATATAATCTTGAACTTTAACCCTACTTTTGCCTGGATCGTTTTGGCTTAATCCAGCGGGCTTTCTTCTTTTCCTTGAATAGTTGTATTTTGACCCTGATTTTTCCTGGATCATTTGGTTCCTAATTCAGCGGATCTTATCGTGTATCCCTAATTTTGCCTGGATGTGAACTTGATTCCAGCGGGATGTTTTTGTTTGACAAGACACTTTGATTGGGGATCTAGAATCCCTGGTTGTTATTCTACTTCCTCATTGGGCTTTTTCTCTGAGTTTGATTAATCCGACATTCAAGATTACTCATTACAGCACTAGCATCCTCATCAATTGGTATTTTATTGCTTGGGTATAGGGATAAGAAGTGGGTTGAAGAGATAAAAAGAATGGTAAATTTTTAGAAGTAAAGCTAAAATGTAAAGCACGTGCTCAAGTGATATGAAAAATGTAATTTAGTATTTATTCATTGCTGTTTATTTACAAAAGATTAACTTTTGAAAAAATATGACAATTTTGGATGATCTTCCTCAATAGCTTGACTTGTGCGAGGCAGCTTATTGTGTTGCTCCCATTTCTTAGCCAGCGGATGAGCTCTCATGATTTGGCGCTTGGATTAGGAGCGATCTTCTCAAAATCTAGCCGTTTAGCATCAATTAGACTTTGCACCTTGCGTTTCAGGACCTGGCAGTTTTCTGTTGAATGACCAATGTACCCCGCATGGTAGTTACATATGGCATTTGCATCGTACCATTTAGGGTATGGTGGTTCTTGTGGTTTTAGCGGGTATGGAACCACTAGAGAGTTCTCGATTAGCTGAGGTAGTAGTTCAGTGTAGGTCATGGGGATGGGATCAAACTGGACAGGATCCTTCTCCTTCTTTTGGTTTCGGCTAGAATTTGAGCTCATGGCTTGTGTTTGGACCGTATATGGTGCGGGCGGTCGGATTTGTATTGGATAGTTATAAGCTGGGTGGTAGGGTGTTTGGTAGGTGGTAGCGATGTAGGGATATGTTGTGTAAGGTGTGTGTGGTGTATACGGTGGTGGTCGGAAGCCAGTTGGACCATACTGTGCCATTTGAGGAATGTATTGGCCTTGATTGGGAGCCACATTGTAAGCTTCACCTGTCCTCCTTTTTTCTGTAGAGGCGTCAACTGTCCTTGTGGCGTTGTGCATGATTTTTCCTCGACGCATGCCACCCTCGATCCTTTCTCCAATGATGACATCGAGAAGCTAGAAGTCACACAATCATCTTGTCATAGAAAGGATCTTGGAGTGTGTCTACGAACGTGCTGACCAGCTCTTTTTCGGATAGAGGAGGTTGTACTTGAGCGGCTAACTCCCTCCATCTTTGAGCATACTGCTTGAAAGTTTCATCCCCATTTTTGGCCATATTTTGGAGTTGGGTTCGATCAGGAGCCATCTCCAGGTTGTACTGATATTATTTGAGGAAGGCCTCAGCCAGATCCCTCCATGAATGGATGTGGGTCCGCTCTAGCTGTATACCGGTTAGCGCGATCCCGGTTAAAATTTGTCTTGAAAGAAATGGACAAACGGTTGCTCGTCGTGCATGCAAGGAGACATCTTCCTGCAAAGACATGGCCAGGTGGCTCTTCGGGGCGCTAGTTCCTTGATACTTCTCGAATTCAGGAACCTTGAATTTGGGAGGGATTACTATGTCCGGAACCAAGCATAGGTCAGCTGCATTTCTGGCTTCATAAGTACTCCCCTCAATTGCCTTGATTCTTTCCTCTAGGATTCTCCATTTTTTAATGTCCTCATTCGAAGGATGACGTGTATTCCTGGGCATAGGGTAAGGTTGGAAAAATGGTGTGTGCACAGGATGAGGCCCTTGGGTGAACATAGGGTGCGTTCCCCCAACGGCTGCTTGGTAGGCTTGTGAGGTGGTGTTTAGTGGTAGGTTATGTGTTTGGGCTTGTGTTTGGGCTTGTGTTTGGTTATATGAGGGTGCATGCCCATGAGGAAACCCATGATGAACTCCTTCGGTTGGCGGAGGCATAGTTGATGGTGGAGTGAAGCCAGGAGGGTATGATAGGTCAGTTGTTTCTTTCGGCAAGGATTTCATCTCCTCCTTCTGTTTAGACTGCTGGATGGCCTCTATTAGCTTGGCCACTTGCTCTTTCAGTGATTTGACCTCATTTCTCAGTTCCTCATTTTGTCTCTCCAGCTCATCCATGACTTTTGATTGTGCACAAGTCCTATAAGGATGTCGAGGAAGTTGTATTTTTCCAATTTTTCTGTTAAAGTTTGAAAATTAATTTTTTTAAAAAATAGTGTGAATGCAAAAATCCTGAATGATAAAAAATGTTGATGCACAATGAGTATGAATATGTGGAATGATTTTTTTGAAATTCTATGAATGAATGAATGAATCAATGCTTTATGCAAATAATTTTATGATTTTTGAAGCTTGACCATTTGAAAATAAATTAGAGTTGTTTTATCTATTCATCTTTTTGATGATAAATTCATGATTGAATGAATGTTATGCATGAATAAGTTTTAGATACTTGAAGGTTGACTATTCGAAAATAAGTCAGAGTTGCTTTATTATTTTAAACAAATTTATTTTTTTGGAGTTTTGGTATTTTTTATTTTGCTAGAACAACCTTTAGTTTTGTTTAGAAAAAAAACTTTTTAGTTTTGCTAGAATCTTTTTAGAAAGCATTCTTTAGGTTTTCGAAATTTCATTTTCTCTTTTTGAATCTTTTCATTTTTTCAATACTTTCAAAAGATTGTTTTCCTAAATTTTCTATTTCTAAGACATCCATTTAAGTTTTCTTTAGAGTCTTTTCAATATTTTCAAAATATTTTCCTAATTTTTCCTAGGAATTTTCTCCTTCTATTTTTGTTTTCTTGATTTTTATCTTGATTTCATTTTTGTATCTCCCCAATTGTAGCCTTCAAATCACTTGTATCTTGAAAGGGGTGTGTGTGCCCTCTTTATTTCTTATGTAGGTTACCTGTCTTAAGGATCTATGGCCTTTTATATGAACCTCTCAAAGGTGGTTAATAATCCTGGGGTATAGAGGTTACTAGAGCCAAGTTCCAATCCATAATGCTAGCCACAACAGTAGAAGTAGCCACTAGTTGTGAGGCATTATGAATAGGACGCACTCTAGCTAGGATTTTCGTGATAGCCACACAGGACGTAGGCCCCAGCGTGACACCACTAGATCCCTCTATCCTAGGTAGCACTCAGACCCGGGTGTAGGGCCCCACTCATCATAAATGCATATGCAATGTATGAGGGCACATAAATTTGGGATACCTGCAATTGGGGAAATTACACAGATATATATAGCAATTTATTGTTTGTCTATCCTAGGGTTATACAGAGAATAAACAAACAGACAACAACTAAGTAAACAGATAAATAAATCGTGCAAAAGATACAAGAAAGAAATCGTGCAAATAAACAAGAAATGGATCAACTATGACACACTCAATTGAATGGGCTTGACTCTCTAAATTCCCCAGCGAAGTCGCCATCTGTCGCAACCATAATTTCGACGAGACGACGAACTCTCTAAAATTTTGAAAATGAATTTGTTTTGAATTAATGTGGAGCCGCCACCAAATTTTTATTTAAGGGAAAAATATTTGGAAAAAACCCTGACTCGAGAATGAGCTTCTAAGTCCGGGAGTCGGTTACAAGTAGGGAAGGTGTTAGGCACCCTACTCGCCCGTTCCGAAGAACGGTACCCTTAAACTGAGTGTGTGATTTTGAAAATTGTTTGATCCCTTTAATTAGTGTGAAAAATATTTACTTGATGGAGGTTAGCCTGACAGGACTTGATCCTGCTCCTACGTATTCCCCGGTGCAATGGGAAACTCAAGGCTTACGTAGTTCTGGTTTGTGAAGGCTTGACCTTCGAAGAGTGTTTTAAAGGAATGTTTGACGATGTTACCATTTAGAAAGGTTTTTTTTTTTATTTTTTTTTTATTTTTGGAAGGGATATTTGGTCCACTCATGCACAAGGCCCGAGGCGGCTAAGGCAGCACGGGGACCCATATGAACTATTAAATGTTGAACAGCAGGTAAACCACCAGTTCCCCATTTAGAGCCCATTGCGTGAGACCTAGAATCCCACAATATTTGTAAAAAGAGGTTTTTAAAGAAGAAGAAAGAAAATTATTTTGACTATCAGAAGCGTAGAGTGTTTTTGGGAAAGAAGCAATTTTATTGGAGGTTTGGGGATTTGTTAGCAATTATGGAATTTTTGGGGATTTTATTAGCAATTATGGAATTTTTAGGAATTTTATTAGTGATTGTGGAATGTTTGGGGTTTTGTTAGCAATTACGAAATTTTGGGAAATTTTTGGGGAAAGGCAAGGGTAATATGGTCATTTGGAGAGGTAGGGACAATTCTGGAATTTTTGGAAAAGGCAAGGGTATTTTGGTAATTTGAGAGAGCAGGGGCAAGGCTAGAATTTTTGGAAAAGGGCGAGGGTATTTCGGTAATTTGAGAGAGAAGGGGCAAGGCTGGAATTTTTGGAAAAGGGCGAGGGTATTTCGGTAATTTGAGAGAGAGGGGTAAGGCTGGAATTTTTGGAAAAGGCAAGGGTATTTTGGTAATTTGGAGAGAGCAGGGGCAAGGCTGGAATTTTTGGGAAAGGGCAAGGGTATTTTGGTAATTTTGATGGGTGGAGTTTGAAAAAATTTGGAGCATCAAAGTGTGGCAGCCTGGGTTCGAAGGCGGGTCAAGAGGGATGCACTAGGGAATGTCAACCACTAGGCCTAATGCTCTTTTGAAGTATACGTGGCCTAAATTTAAATTTGGATTAATTCTTAGGGCTTTCATGTTGTATTGCATTCAGTTTTCCAACTAACAGAGTAGGACCATTCATCTTAGCCTTCAA
Organism: Canavalia ensiformis; assembly: GCA_026541065.1. Lineage (NCBI taxonomy): Eukaryota > Viridiplantae > Streptophyta > Magnoliopsida > Fabales > Fabaceae > Canavalia > Canavalia ensiformis. The sequence continues at coordinate 416,264 of JAMKYM010000909.1, read as the reverse complement.
GAGAGGCTCATCATCTTTCTTACACATGTTCGTTCAGATATGACAAGGATTTCCATGGCTGCCCTTGTGAAATTTCACCAATCCTGCAAGCAGAACAACATGCCATGCGAGCAGGCCTGTGGCCGCCACCAGTTTGCCATTTTTGTTATTATACTGACCTGGTGAATACAAGTGAATCAGAGCACAGAAACTGTGCACCAAGGGCAATACCACCTCAAAGTCTCTCTGCTTTCAAATTAAACACAGGCCTGCCCAGGATGTAAGGCCCCTGAATCATCAGGTTCTCTGTCTCTGGTATTAATCACCTTCTATCCTTAGTGCCTCCAGCCTTGGCCTTTACTATCGAGTTGCTTTTTATCCTAGAGATTTCTTGAAGATATAAAGTGCTTGGCGAGAACATACCTTGATCCGAGATTGTTTCCAGGTTACCTATATACAATTTCACTATGTTCCATAACTGAATTGGAGACCTCCAATCTACGGAATCCAAGTGCAAGACCCAAGGCTTCCAGGTGGATTATCACTTGCTTACAAAACTGCTTCAAGCTTAAAATGTCATAAGTACATCTAATCCTGCTTTAGTTGAGCAATCAGAATCATCAGGGAGCTCAATATCAGCAGCTCAGGTTGAATTCAAATCATGCACAGGTTTCTCATCTATCAAGCCAAAGCCTGAATATACGGGATAAAATCTTCTAGAATCCTCGCAGCCCTTTTGGATTTCGAGACTTTCTGTTGGATTGTCACCTTCTCAGGAAATAGCCCTTTGATGTAATTGATATTGAATAAGGCGATTCAGATCAGGTCCCTCATCAGCAGAAGTGAGTCCTGCTAGATGGTTTCAACTTCCTTGGCATTCTGAAATCACAGGTTTTGGTGCCTTCACCAATATACTCACTAATATCAAACACCACTGTTATCAGATTTGGGGCTTTCAGTGTAGATTTCAACAAATCTATCTATCCATCAACAACATTGTGACCAGGAGCTAGAGCTTATTCTTGAATCAGAAGACTTGGGATCACGATGAGGCTAGCTACGGAAGACAATGTTAGCTCCCTAAACCAGAGGACTGTTTCTCAGTGCGGAGAGCAAGGATGTTTCCAGCAACTAGAGCTTTTGAGCAACCTAAACTTGAGTGACCAGGCAACTGAAAGTTTTTTTTTTTTGGTAGTGCTTGTTGTTTTCTGCCTAATTATGCAGAAACTACTTCTGTTCAGAGCATTATCAGCTTAGGACCCCTGTCAAAATTCCCTAACAGACTCATGTGGTTTCATCATAAGAAGTAGGAAGGCTCGAACCTGTTCTATCAGAGTTTTAAGTAGAGAAAATAGGAAGTTCTATCATAAAACCTCTCTACACAAACTCTCTTAGGTGGCTTCATGCTAATGATCAAGCTATTCTCAGACTTGCCTAAGCTATTGCTCTTTCAATGGAGAGCTTCAGACCATGATCAGAGGAGGCCAAATCAGTTTATCAGAATGGAATATAATGACAGGTCTAAATGCACAGCAATGGAATTAATCTGCAAAATTTTGCAGATCAGATGGCTTGTTGGCTTACTAGATTGGTGAACCAAGGAATTATTAGGTGCTGTTACAAGATGCAGCAACAACTCTTCCCTCCTATCCGTATTGTAATTATTGCAGTCACCTCATACACATTGTTTTGCTTTATTATCATCATTCAGTTCAGTCCTGTACACTCTTATCATCAAATTAATCTTACTGGTCACATTGTATCAAGTATGGCTTAGTTGGGACATCCAGATTTATCATAACAATGGTCTCAGGTCAATATGTCTCACTAAATGAGATATGAACTACTCATGATTATATCAGATTCAATAACAGGTCCATGATCATGATTTGTAGAGCTATATCACATCCATTATGCATAGGTCTCAGGTGTAAGAACAAACTTCCAGATAGAGAATTGGACCATCTTATGCATCATCATGCTAGTGACAAAAATCAGATCCTAACCACTTCAGACTACTTACCATTCAACAGCGAATCTTAGATTAAGATCCTAGGCAGGCACTATTCTTCCTGATTTTACTGTTACAGAATCTAATGGCATAAATCAAGTGAACAGTTATATGCAAATCTTGATTAAATGCTTTTCTGGATTAAGATGTGAGATTATGATCACTGTTCCAGCGACATTGATAGAGTGTCCGAATATGCATGAGTGTTACCAGAATTGTGAGAACCTAACTGTATTTTCAAAACTGATTCTGTGAACTATAACAGCACTGTGAGAACCCAATTGCATTTTCAGAATTCTTGGACCATTTCTGTGAAAGCATATTAGAGAAATGCTCCACAGATATACGTATAAGGCTGTGTTTCATATGAAATTATTAAGAATTCAATCAATTTCTAATTGATGCATATGCCTATCAGATCATACAACAAGACTGTCATCATTCTTACCAAGAAATGGCGAGGGTTTAATCAAATAGATGCTAGTTTCAGGTTCAGAAATGATATATAAGAGAATCCGGATATGACTGACCTGTGTAAAGCTTAAGCCAAGTGAATGACGCGTGTTTGAACACTGCGCAAGGGAAGAATCCGAAAGGCTATCCAGAGAAAGCGAAGAAGAAGCCGTCCCCTCAGAGAACACCTTTTCCCCTCTTTAATAGCTCCTGCTCCTTGAATTGCCAAAACAAGAAAGAACTATCCTAATCAGCCAAGAGAATCCCAAAAGAATCTAAAAGAAAGTCCATCCAAAACTGGTTTCCTTCTCCCAGATGATGGGAATCTGAAAGAATAGATCCTCATCTCCTCTCCCGATCCCCTGCTGATCGAAATTCTTCCCCCCTTTCTTCCATTTTCAGTAGCTCCTCAAGAAAAAGATCCCCCCAAAAAACCTGTTGTTCAATCCGCTTTTCGGTTAAAACCGTTTTCCTTTTCTTTTTTTTTTTTGTTTTATTTTCTTTTCTGTTATTTGTTTTCTGTTATTTGTTTTCTGTTTTCTGTTATTATTTTTCCGAAATTCCAGATTTGTTTTAATTTGTATTTTTTTTATTTTCCTTTCTTCTTTTTTTGTTAGTTAATTTTGATTCAGGACCAATTTACAAATTCATTTTTATTTTTATTTTTCAGAAAAACTTTTATTGTCTGTTTCTGTTTGTCTGTTGTCTGTTTTCTGTTTAAATTGTTTGTCTGTTTTCTTTTAAATCTTTTCTTTAATTCTAATTCTAATTTATTTTAAATTTATTTTATACATTAACCACCTTAGAATAGGTCTCGGACATAATTGGGTGTTTACAATATTATTTGTCTAATTTGGATCTAAAATGAAATTTATATCACCTGATTACTGAAGTATGTTCATCTCGATGTGTGAATGAACCTAGCTCATTTGATTTGGGCATAACTTGCTCATTTCTTGTTAGATTTGTGTCAAACTTGTTTTGTTTGATTACTATGATCCATATATTTCAATTGGTTGGTTTTAAGTTTTAGATATACCAAAAAATATTTTCTAAAAAATTCTGAGAATTGAATTCAAATTTTGGTGCTAAAATCTCTTATGTTCTTGAAGTTCCTGTGTAGATCTTGTCCTTTTAAACTTGTTTAGGTATTAGTTTCCATGTGTGGATCCTTCTATATGTATTTATTTCTGATTTTTTTATGTTTATATGTCCTCCTTTCTAAATCAAATCTTCAAAAACTCCATTTTTCTAAACAACAACTTTCAAAGCTTTAAAAGATCTGAGATCTCACGCAATAAACTCCAAAGTTGAAAGTGCAGCATACCCTGTTTTTCGACGTTTGGAGAATCATATGAATCGTCGTTCGACCTTCGCTTGCCTTCGATTCTGTGCATGTGGATTGAGGATCTTTTTCTTAATCTCCTTTCAAAATTACTCCTTTTCTTACAAAATAATTTCCAAAATTCCTAAAAAACCTTGGTTCTCACGCAATAAGCTCTAGGTGCAAACTGGTAGCATATCCTACTGTTTGACATTTAGAGAGTCATATGAGTCTAAGTGCAACCTTCGTTTGTCTTAGACTTTGTGCATATGTGGAACTGAGAAGACTTTTGAAAACTAAAATTATCCAAAACTCTTCTAAAACTTCTTCAAAAACCTTGGTTCTCACGCAATGAGCTCTAAGTGCAAACTGGTAGCATACCCTACTCTTTGACATTTAGAGAGTCATATGAGTCTAAGTGCAACCTTCGTTTGTCTTAGACTCTTTGCATATGTGGAACTGAGAAGACTTTTGAAAACTAAAATTATCCAAAACTCTTCTAAAACTTCTTCAAAAACCTTGGTTCTCACGCAATGAGCTCTAAGTGCAAACTGGTAGCATACCCTACTGTTTGACATTTAGAGAGTCGTATGAATCTAAGTGCAACCTTCGTTTGTCTTAGACTCTGTGCATATGTGGAACTGAGAGGATGTTTAAAGGCTAAAATCCACCAAAACTCTTCTAAAAACTTCTTCCAAAACCTTGGTTCTCACGCAATGAACTCTAGGTGCGAACTGGTAGCATACCCTACTGTTTGACATCTAGAGAGTCATATGAGCCTAAGTGCAACCCTCGTTTGCCTTAGACTCTGTGCACATGTGGAACTGAGAGCATATCTAAAAACAAAATCGCTCAAAGCTCTTCTAAAAGTTCTCCAAAACCTTGGTTCTCACGCAATGAACTCTAAGTGCGAACTGGTAGCATACCCTGTTTGACATTTAGAGAGTCATATGAGTCTAAGTGCAACCCTCGTTTGTCTTAGACTCTGTGCATATGTGGAACTGAAAGCATATTTGAAAACCAAATAGCTCAAAATTCTTCTAAAAACTCTTCCAAACAACAGAACTACGTAGCCTTGAATTTCCCATTGCACCAGGGAATACGTAGGAGCGGGATCAAGTCCTGTCAGGCTATTTTCATACAAACCTATTTACTTTTATTATATTTAAGGGATCAAACAAATTGCAAAGAAAATCACACACTCAGTTTAAGGGTACCGTTCTTCGGAACGGACAAATAGGGTGCCTAACACCTTCCCTATTTGTAACCGACTCCCGAACCTAGAATTTCATCCTCAAGTTAGGATTTTTCCAAATGTTTTCCCTTAAAATAAAATTTGGTGGCGGCTCCACATACAAATAAATTCTTTTTTAAATTTCTAGCGAGTTCGTCGTCTCGTCGGAATTACGGTTGCGACAAAGATGATTAGCGGAACCAAGGAAGACAAAAGAAGCATAATGGGATTGACAATGCAAACTAGATACAAGAATAAAAACTGAAATGAAGTAAAGCACCTCGTATGCTCTAATTGTAGAAAAATAGGACACGAGACAAAATAATGCTTTAAAATAATTGGCTACCCGAAATGGTGGGGTGATTAACCTCGAGAAGAAAAAGGAAACAACTACAAGATCTTGCATAAGCAAGGAGGACGCTTGTGAGGGGGGTTGACGCACGTGCAAACACAACACAAGCTACCATGGAAAATCAAGTGATCACGAAGAAGCTAGAGGAAGTAAAATGACAAGACTTAGCGGAAAGTAATGACAAACACTAATAAAGATGTTAAAAGACCATAAGGGAAGTAGAATCAAAAGAATAACCGGTAAGGAAAAATATATTGTGTGGATTATAGATAGTGGAGCCTCTAATCATATGATAGGGAATTTAAGAAATCTAAGGGATCTGCAGATTGTAGAGGTGTTCATAATGAGGCTACCGAACGGAGAAGAAGTTCTTGCAAACAAAAAGGGAACAATCATTCTTGGTGGAGGCCTTAAATTGAAAAATGTTCTATATGTGTCAAAACTGAGATGTAATTTAATTTTAGTATCATAATTATCAAAAGATGCAAAGTGTATTGCGTTATTCACTCATGAGTTTTGTACTCTACAGGATCCCACTTCGAGGATGTTGATTGGAGTGGGTGAACAGAGAGATGGCCTCTATGTCTACCGTGATGCTTGCAAAACCACAAAGATACCAAACCAGAGTGGAGAGTAGAGTTGATCTATGGCACAAAAGGATGGGACATCCTTCCTACAAAGTGGTGCAAATGCTGCCTAGTTTAAGCCATGATTGTAAACTTGAAAACATGAATAAATTATATGAAAAGTGTGTGAAAGATCAAAGAAAACACGACACAAGTTTTCATTGAGTGGTTTTCATGCAACAAACATTTTTTATTTAATACATTGCGATTTATGGGAACCTTATCGCACCCCTCATCTTGGGGTACATCTTATTTTTTAAAAATAGGTGATGATTATTCACGAGTAGTATGGATCTATTTGTTATGTGAAAATCAAGAAGTGTCAAGCATGATGATAAATTCCTTTGCTCTTGTTGAAATGCAGTTTAATAAGTGTTATTTGATAAATTTTCTCTACAACATCGTACCTTCCTTGCTACAATAGGAGAAGAATATGAACCTGCACATTTTCATGAGGCATTACGTGATGTTCAATGGCAAGAAGCCATGAGTGTTGAACTCAAATGACTCCAAGACAATAGTACTTCAAACATTACAACTCTATCATTGGGAAAGAAGATTCTTGGGTGTAAATGGATTTATCGCATCAAATATCATTCCGACGGGAGGGTTGAATAGTACAAAGCACACCTAATTATTTTGGGTAATCATCAAGTTAAGGGGTTGTATTACAACAAGACGTTCGCCCCAGTTGCAAAAATGGTACTATCCCCACTGTCTTAGTTGTGACCGCTGCCAAGGATTGAGGACTTCATCAAATAAATGTTCATAATGTCTTTCTCCATAGGGATCTTGAGGAGGATGATTATATGAAATTACCTCCTGGCTTTCACGTGGCTTTCACGTTACCACTCATGGGATGGTGGTCAATCTTTAAAAATCCCTTTGTGAACTTCAACAAGCTCCACGATGCTAGTTCACTAAACATTCTGCTGCGCTCCTTTAGTATGGTTTTAAGTAGTGTGCCTCGGGTCACTTATTATTTGTTCGTTATCATTAAGATATTCAGCTCGTCGTGCTTGTCTATGTTGATGATCTTATCATAGCTAGTGATAATTCTTTTGTCATTTAGTAATTCAAGGACTACTTGCATAAATGCTTTTACATGAAAGATTTGAGGAAGCTAAAATATTTCCTAAGAATGGAAGTGGCTTGCTCTCCTACGAGATTTTTTCTAAGCCAATGCAAATATATGCCTTAGATATTATAATGGAGACAAGCATGCTTGGTTCTCGACCTATGGCTACACCTCTTAAAGAAAATCACCATCTACCACTAGTAGAAGGATCTTTGTTTTCTGATACAGGACAATATTATCACCTAGTTGGATGTCTCATTTACTTATGCTTTACTCGCCCAAAACTCTACTACAGTGTTCACATTCTTTCTCAGTTTATTCAATAGCCTCGCGAGGAACAATGGCAAGCCGCATTAAGAGTATTCACTATCTAAAAGGTTAGCTTGGACAAGGTACTTTACTGTGTCGGGCGAATGATTTCACATTGCACGGATGGTGCGGTTCTGGTTGCGCAAGTTGTCTCCTTACTCAAAGATCTGCCACTGGATGACTTATTCTCCTTGACAACTCACAAGATCATAGAAGATTAAGAAACAACATACAGTGTCACGATCCTCAGCAAAAGTAAAGTATCGCTCCATAGCCAACATTACTTGTGAACTAAAGTGGTTGAATGAACTATTAGCTAGTCTCGGTATCTCACACATGCAGCCCATTCATCTCTCCTGTGATAGCGAGGCAGCTCTTCATATTTCTAAGAACTTAGTTTTTTATAAGTGTACTAAGCACATTGAAATTGATTTCCATCTTGTTTGTGATATCGTCCTGTAGAACCTCATCCTTCCTTCCTATGTACCAACAAACACTTAACTTGCAGATATCTTTACTAAAGATTTCAGTACAAGTTCGTTCACTTCAATGTTGGAGAAGTTGGATATTAACAATTTACATGCCCCAACTTGATGGGGGTAATGAGATATGATCTAAATCTGTTGCATATCAAATCATATTAGTCACGACATATTAAGAAACAAATTCTTTTTTGTTTTAATTAATTTGGTGTATCATCTTTTTATTTACCATAAATATCTTATATTTTCCCACAACTAATTATTAGGGACAAGATTCTATATATATGGTGAAAAATCATAACAATAAATGACAAATTTTTTTTGGCATAAATATAACATTTTTTAGTTGTTTTTTCATAAATCTATTGTTCAAAGTAGCATTGAATAAAGAATCTCAATTTTTTTTAAAGAAAAAAGTTTAATGAGCTCACTTTTTCATTTGAAAAGAAGTTAACATATAAATCTAATTGTTTCAGTGATTATATTGTATTTTTTAGTAAATTATGTCATGAAGAATAAAGTTTTATATAGTTTTAAATTTTCATGCTTTTTAACAATTTTTCTATATTTTTTGTAATGATCAGTTAGCTTAGTGAATATATTTGTTAGATTTGTACTTTTTAAAAGGATAGTACATATAACCTTCTTAACATTTATGGAGTAGGAATAAAAAAAATTTATTAATTAAAAATTTTTGAAAAAATTATCTTATCTATTATTTTAAATTTAAATAATGTATTAATAAAATTTTTGAGAAAAATCTTATTTTTTTTAAATTTAAATTTTATCACTATAAAGATAAAGATGAAATCACAAAATTTTTTAAAAATAAAATTGGAGTAAAAAAATAAGAGATGTATAATTTTATCTACTACTAATAAATTTGTTTAAGTTAGTTGCAATTCGAAGTTAAAATAAAAAATAAAAAAATAAAAAAAGTAAAATAGCCAAAACAAGCAAGCACATGTTCAAAGATATGATTTGGATTTGAAAAAATTAAAACTTTAGTTTTACTTTTATTTTATTCAACTTTTTTCTGTAATTCCTATATAAAATTTATTTTAACCAATTACAAATTATTTACTTTAATTTTATCACTATCTAATGATTATATAATAATAATATTTTTTAAAAAAAAATAAAACTTAACTTGAATGATCATGCAAAATAATAAATAAAAAATAATAACAAATAAATTAGATTTATTAATTTAATTAGCTAATTAAAAATCTAAAATTAAGATTGATCCTTTAAATTTAGGTTTAATTTATTTCATAGATTTATTAATTTAAGAATGATATGATCTTTTATTATTTAATTAACCAAAATTTATAAAAAGTGATCAAGTTTTAAGAAAAAAAAATAGAGCATATGTAAATGAAAGAAAAAATATACATTCATAAAAAAATAGAAAATAAATCTGATGATTAAGAGTTTAGTTGTATATAATAAAAAATAAACCTATCTTATAAAAATATCTATAATCCTGTTTAGAGAGAAAACTAGAAAGGATAAACCTCTATTATCAGATGTTTCAGATTTTAGGGAGTGATAATTTATGTTGGTGAGATCATGATGCTGAGGGAGTGCCCTGCTTTCCTTTAGAGAAATCCTATGAGAGAGAGAGAGAGAGAGAGAGAGAGAGAGAGAGAGAGAGAGAGAGAGAGAGAGAGAGAGAGAGAGAGAGAGAGTGAAAAGGTGGAAGAAGAGTAAAATAATGGTGGAATATGGAGTGTCTATTATCTATCACATCTCTATCTTTTTTAAACTAGTGTTCCTAGCCGCTTACTGATACTAAAACTTCTAATTTGAAACATGTGTTGTGAGTTGAACATCATAGTTTCATATCTGAGCACGACCATTACAAAACGATTCCTTTCACTATGACATATTGAAAATATACATGGTTGTCATACGTGCTCAGTTATGCATAACTGTGTCAAAAATAATCCTAACAATTTTTGGTGATTCTAAACTTACATAAATATATTTGAGGAATTAAGCATGGGTGTGTTGAATTCCTATACAAACTTACTCCAATGGTCATACTCTAACTTAACATCTCCAAATTAATGCTTCTAATATCCTCCTTAATTCACCTTAATCCTTTATAGCTAGTAATTTAGGCTTGTTGTTAACCTTCTTAATTGAATCCTTTCTTTTTGGGACCTTTATTAAGTTGATATTTTCTATTTTAACTATTTTATCTTATTTGATTTTTGGCTTCACATTTTCATTCTTATCAGAAATTTAGAATCAAGTTCATTTAAATTAATTAAAATACAAAATTATTAAAAAGAAAGTTTAATTATTCATAGATAAATTGATAAAATACCAATTTAAAAATAAAAATTATGTTTTTCATCCCATAAGATGCATTATATTAATAAAAATATAAACTTATCCTTAATTATATATATATATATATATTATGAATAAATAATTTTTTAATTTTAATTATAAATAAATATTTTTTCTTTAATATAATTTAGAATATTAATTTACATGATCATTATCTTATTTGTTAAAAAATATTTTAAATTTTTGAAAATTTTTGTTTTTTAATTTTAAAAATTTTTCCTTTTTATTATTTGTTTTTAACAATGTTGGGCACATTGCGGTGATCTGGGAGAATTGGGAAATGGGAGCATGGACATAGTTACTCCAACGAGTTAAAGGAAATAAGGATGGACGAATAATGAGAAATCACAACCTATCCTTCGTGCACAGGTGCCATTCTTAGTAATTATTAAAGAAGTTATTTTAATGTGTTTTTTTAGCATCGATATTCATATTATCTAATAATGTTGAACATTTCAATAGTTGTTATTCATTTGAATTTTATGGTGGTTAAAATTATCATATAATTTAAATAAATAAAATCTATTAAAATATTTAATATTGTTGAATGTTTCGAATATTTTTTTTCTTTTAAAATAAGGTCTGACAGGCAATTGGATTAATGCAAAAAAAAAAAATCCTTTCATATTTTCTCTCTCATAATAAGGGTAATATTTTTTATCAGGTAATCAAACATGAGTTTAGCCGTTCTATTAAGTTTAAATGCCTTTGCTTTTAGCCTATTTTGAATGGAAAAAATAATTGAAATTGGAATAGTAGTTAAAAGTGAATATTTAACTGAAAGGTTTTAGTAAATGGCTAAATATTATGAAGCTAGTTTTTTAATTAGAAATGTTTAGCATAACTAACTGTTAAATTAATTAATAAATATTAAATAACATTAAATAATATGTTTATAAAAATTTTATATAATTTTTTATTCTGTAAAAAATGGGCATTTGAAGTTTTAAATAAATTTGTTTAATTTATATTTAATCTTGACATTTTATTATTCTTCTTTAAAAATTAAATATTTTACTAAAAATAAATAGTTTCAATAATGTAATATTAAATAAAATGCCATATTTGTGGGGGTAATAAATGTCAATTTTATTAAATTATTGAGAGTAAAAATAGTAAAAAATATACTAAGAGTGGAGTATATTTTAGTCTTTAAAAAATTGAAATTGATTATATTAATTTTTAAAATATAAAAATTACTATTTTAATCTATACAAAATAAAAATATCAAGTAATTCAATTATTTTTAAAGACTAAATTGATATTTAAAAAGGATTTAAATATATTTTAATTTTTATAAATATAGTTAATTTTAATTTTAATTTTTATAAAAATTGTTAATTTTAATCTTTATAAATTTCTTTTAAAGTGAATCTTATTATCAGTTAGCACACATCTAGTTATGTCCACCAATACTAATGCTGCATGTGACATAAAATATTTAAATGTTTGATATACAAAAAAAATATAATAAAAATTATTTTAAAAATGATATAATGTGGAATTGTTACATAGGCAAGTATGTGGGTATATTATACAATATGTTGAACCATATTATTGATGGGGAGACAACTTGAGAAGTTGTATGCTCTAAAAAATGAAGCCAAGAAAATGCACTTGATGAAACAAATAATGACTATGAGGTGTCAAGATGGTTCATTTCTATATGATTGATCATTTGAATATTCTTCAAGAAATTTTTGGTAAGCTTTTAGCTATGGATAAGAAATAGCTAGAAATTCAAGCTTCAATTTCATTCTAGGCTTCTTGCTTGAGTCATGGAGACATTTAGAATGTTATTTACTAATTGTATTCTAGAAAGCAATAAGAAATAGAATGTGTCAAAAGAAATATTTTTGAATGAAAAGATGGGAAGAAAATAACAGGGTTTCACTTCACAATAAGAAGTTCTAGTTACACAAGATAGGGGAAGAAGCAAGGAAAGAGTGAGTCAAATAAACATGCTAATAACTTTTGAATGCCATTATTGTGGCATGAGAAAGGACATTAGAAAAAGTGAGACATGGAATAATGATGACAAGGTTGAGCATGATGCTGCTGCAGCTGCTAAAGAAGATTATTTTATGGTTCTTCATGATGGCATCATAAATTTCACATGCAATAGTTTGTACAAGACCAGACATAGCCAAGGACAGCTGTTATTTCTGATACTAAATTATTGATCCTTTCTTACCTGGATTCACATTGTGTTAATTTTGGCTATGTTATCTGAAATTATATTAATGTTAATAATTTGCTCATTTTCAATACCAAGCTTATAGTTGGCATTATGTCAGCAATTGATTCTTAGTTTAACGAATCTGAACTTGAAGTAGTATTATTGCATTAAGTATCTCTGAATTAAAAAACAAGGGGTGATGAGCTCATCACTTTGCAATGTGAAACAAAAAAGCTGGAATTTAATTATGCTTGTATTTTATATTTCTTCGTAAACTATGTTGTGAGTAATAAACTAAGCTTCAATTTTAGATTTTCATACTTTTAAGTAGTGATGTTTTAGGATTTTGCAATGAACTGGCTTCTTTGATGTGTTGTTGGTTTAGAACATATTGTAGCAGCATGGAAAGCAGTATTTTTTATTGCCTTTTCAAAACAATGTACATTATTGTTTCTACTTCCTCTTATTTCTTTTTTATTAGAATAAATGCTTAGCTTTAAAAAGATATGGTAATTGATGTATTCATTTGAAATAGATTGGACTATATTTCCTTATGCTATGTGCTATTTGAAAATAGTTCTCCTGCTACCTATTGTTGAAAGTTTTGAAACATATCACCAAAAATTTCATATTTTATTGCAAGCTAGTTAACTTTCTCACATCTTTCTTTTCTATATTTATTTTACATCCATTTTTTCTTTTGATTTTTGACTGTAGGCTAAAAGATATCATCTCCTAGAGACAATTCTATTTAAATTGGATAGGACTAATTGTAAATGATAATTTTTTTAAAATTTTTAATGAAACTACATATATTAAATTTGAACTTAAATTCAACCTCGAGTTAGTTGATTTGCAAAATTGATGGTAAATTAAGCAATTTTGATTGATCAAATGTATTTGTAATAAAAATTGAATTAATATTGATGACTAGGCACAAAACATTAGCTAATAAGTGAAATTAATGATGAGGTCTTAACAAATTGAATTATATGTTGAAAATTATATTTATGAACTAGCACTTTTTAGTTTACATTACACCCCAATTAAACGTTTTAAAGTTGTTCAATTTTTTCCAAACATACCCGTGGCTGAACTTGGGGTGATGTTTAAGTTTGGATTTGCAGTTTCTTTTTTGTAATTGGGTGAAACTTTTAAGTCTATGATTATGTGGCAACTCAATCTTGGGTTGCATTGAATATGAGAAAAGCTCTTCTCATCTTTTTACGCTTTAAAAATTCATATTCTCTTATTTTAGGGATAATTTTTATAACATTATTTTGCTTAATAATAATTTTATAAAAATGTTAAATTTTATCATTTTTTTAACTGTAAAATAATTTTTTTATTATTATTTAGATAAGTTATTAAAATTTTAAACAAATTCAATGCTTCTTTAAATAATTTCATTTGAACATATAATAATTTTATTTATTATACATTAAATCAAAATTACTTAATAATAAATATCAAATCTATTTTTAAAGTTAATAAAATTTTATAAACTTCATTTATATAATAAAATTTTTAAATTTTAATAATTAATTATTAAATTTAATGTTTTAAAAAAATTATTAAATGAAATAATTTTAATAAAAATTATTTGAGGCCAAATCACTATTCAATTGCTTCTAGAAGTTCAGTTGTATTGCTCTTGTCTTTTCAAGTAGCTAGCACCCTGGACTTATACTGGGTCGGGCCATGTTCCTTTATGGGCTTTGGCCCATTGGTAATTGTTACTTTCAAGGAATTGAAAAAGAAAAGAAAGGGAATTGCTTTTTCATCCCTTTCTACCAAATCATGTTTATGTTTTAATCTTCATATATCTTATATTCTTCTTTTCTGTCGAAAATATATTTTAGAATTAAATTTTTAGAATATATTTTTTATTTTGAAATTTTAATTTTAAAATATAATAAATATATTTTAAATTTTTAATTTTTTAATATAAAAAATATTTTAAATTTTAAATTTTATTTTTACATATTAAAATTTATATTAACTTGAATATTAGAATTTCTTTGCAGATGTCTTCTTTGGTCACACTCATGATATCGAATCTCTTTATTATTATTCCTATTGAACATATTTGTGATTCTTACTCGGGTATGCATATTTTCGGAAATATTTTAATTTAGTAATGATTCTTATATAAATTATCATCCATTTATTTATATTTTTTATTCAACTATTTATAGTTTTTTTTTAAAAAAAAACAGATTAAATAATTTACCATTAAATATAAATTGATATATAGTCCTATTTATACTTGTGAAATTATTTTTCCATTTTAATTTTAGGTACGAATCCGAGCAAATAATTGACTGAGACAACAATGGCTGCGAAGGAATTCCTGAATTAAGAGTAGAATATAATGTAACTTTGGTGAGTTCACTTTGAACAGAAATACAGAAAAGTATGATCTTGACTTGTTCTATTACAATTACGTACCAAGCTCTTTTATGGAAAATGAATTTTTCTGACATTCTTGATTTATGCAATTAGTGCAATTATTTAATTATGTTATGGATATTTTTAATTTAAATAAAATTTATAAATAAAAATAAATTAAAAATAATGAATATTTTATTATTAAGAAATATTAATAAAACTTAAATAGATAAAAAAATTTAAATTAAAAAATAAATTTTAAATTATGATAAATAACAATTATTTATATGATATATAAAAATTTAAAATTTATTAAAATTATACTAATCTTAAGATCTTAGTTTGTCTAAAACTATATTTATTTTAATTTGTTACATTGTATCAGTATTTAAAATGTAATTAAAAATAATATTTAAAATAAATAAAAAATTAAATTAAATATCTAATGTAGAAATTAGAGTAACTCCTTGAAACACTGATTTCAAGAATGAGAATTCAAATTTAATATATAAGATTAAATTAGAAAATGTAGGTTTACATTTCATAATGTTCTATGCATTTCTTTCTCTTGTATTTATTTATTTAATTTTTCTAGTTTTTTATAAACATATTTTAAAATTCATATTTACCATTTATGTTTATGTTATATTTATCTTTTTTGAAAATTATTAAAATTACGCTGTTTTAATTTATTTTAAAAAATTACACCTCCTCTTAAGAATGATTTTGGCATGAGAAAACTTAAAACTGTTATTTTAAATCCCAAAAACCATTATTAGTTAATTGTTAAAGTTATTTTGTAATCAGAAAAGAAGTTATTAATTGGCCGAAGAAGTAATACACTAATTAAAATTAATTTATTTTCTTAAAAAATTGCTCCATTATTTTACTGTAATTTTCTATCTTAGGAATTACCTTATTCATCTTATTAGTTGACTTTATTATTAATTAAAAAAATAAACAAAGTTGATTGTCAAAAAACTTAATAAGAAACTATTCTTTTATTTTACTTAACGTTTCAACAATATCGTATTGTCCGATTTAGATTGTTATTTTAAAATATTAATAAAGTATTAAATTTTTTCCTATTATACATTTCTAATCATTATTATTATTATATTTTTAAAATAACCCTTATTATATTTACACGTACTATATTTTTTTATGTCAATTTTAATAGATTAAAACAAAGTACAATTATTATGTCATATTATATTTTTTTAACATTTAAAAAAATATTACAAAAATATAAAAAATATTATCTATTAATTTTAATAGTATTTTAAAAAGTGTTACGTTTAATTAATATCATAAAATATTATTTATAACATTTAAAAAATATTATAAAAAATATAAAAAAATATTATCTATTAATTTTATTAATACTTTTGAGAAATATTGTATTTAGTATATGTTAAAAAATATAATATGTAATAATAAATTATTCATACTTCCTAAAAATTTTATAAATTTAATTACACCTTTTTTAAATTAATAGAACTAAAATGCAGGTCAAAGTTGAAGGGGTAATTTATATTTTTTTTCTTTAATTATAATATAAAAAGTCAGTTTTCATAATTTATACATTTCAATTATTTACTATTTTAAATATCATCTCTTAAATATTTTTATATAATTTTAAATTGTAAAGTTATCGTGCATCGTAAAATATGCTTACTATTTTAATAAATAATTTAGTATTTTTAGAAAATTAAAATATAATTCAAATAAATTTTGATAATTTTATTAAATTATCTGATTGCTTTAAAGGCTCATGTTTTAAAATTTTCTTTCATGTATTTGTGTGGGCTTTTATTTCTTCTTTTAATATATATATATATATATATATATATATATATATATATATGTCTTATAGTTTAGTCCTTTGTTATTAATAAATTTTTTAGAGATATCTTTTCTTTTCTTTATGATTCTCAAAATCATAATCCGTTAATTAAATATTTTGTAAGCCATTTAAATTGATATAGTGACAAAGAATTAAGATATTTTACATAAAATTTTATGTTCAAATCTTATTATTTTTATTATTGTAAAAAAAATTATGAACACTTAGTATTAATAAAAATATATTGTTTATTGTTTTTGATAAAAATACATATCCTAATAAAAATTTGTAATTAAGATTAATTTTAAAACATATTATAATTATATTGAATAATTAGCATTAAATTAATTTTACTTTATTTTAAAATAAACAAACTCTTGTAATAAAAAAACAAATAAACTCTTAATATCAATTGTGAGATTTTAGAAATCGAAATGGAACTATTGGAAGGTCAAAAGATAGTAACGTAAGTGTTCTAAAACTTTACTTTATTTTTAAAGTCATAAAATAAAAATAAGTGTTTAAAATTACCGTAGAAACACCACATGGTAAATATTTAATTTGATTTATTTAAAGGTATATATATGTCATTGTAATAGTCTTCCATAAATTTTATTGCTAACTATTTTATTAATCTCAAATATCACAATGGTGGTTTTAAAAAAATAAAATAGTAATAAAAAACTTTTAATAGAATAATTTAATGATAATTTTTTTTATAAAATAAGTTGACAATAAAATCTTTAAAAATTTAGTTAATGACAAAATAAATTTTAAAAGAGTAATTTAATAACTAAAATTTTTTGAAAGACAAATATAATGATCCCCTAAAACTAAGAAGCAGATATAAATTAGAAGAGAAACCTTTAAAGGATTTAAGTAATAATAAAATAAAACATGGAAGACTAATATAAATGTCAAAATTTTTATATAAAACATAAGCGGATTTCTAAATCAAATCAAAATAATTAAAATTGAAAATTTAGCACTGTTCAGACTTGTCATTTTTTATTGACGGCAGCTTTGGTGTATCGTAAGCTATGTTTTAAGCCATAAATATGGATTGAATTTTTGAGTTATTGATGGTGATTTATATGACATGGTCCTCCGTTATCGGTAAAGTCAAATTGGTATTCTTTTCTTTTCATGTAAAAGTCAAATTTGTTATTCAATAATATGAAATATTGTAAATTTTTTTATGCAATATGAAATATTGTGATTAATTGATGTATTTTAAACACTTATTTAATAAAATAATTGACATTTAGTTACTAATCTATCACTTTATATTAATAAAAAACAAATCGTTATTAAAAAGTGAACACTTTTTTCATAGTATTATTTCAACACATTCAATACTTTATATTTTTTTAACACTTTTCAAATTATTAATTTTCCCACACCACAATTTTATTGAAACAATTAATCTCAATTCTTCTACAATAAAAACTTCTTACTATCTCAAATTTCAGTATTTTAATTTTTAAAATTCATATCTTTCCCTTTTAAAATAATTTTTTTAATCTAAGCCACTCATTATTTATTTATTCACTAAATTAATTATGTGCATATTTTTTAAATTTTTTTTAATATTTTCCCCTCAAATATTTATATTTTAAAATTATGCTTTAATTAAAACAAACTAATACAAGGAAAGAGTCAATACGGTACTTTTGAACGACCAAAACAGACATTTACTTTGAATTCTAATATTTTATTACCTATTATTATTTTAATAGAATAATGTGCATAACATTTTTCTTGGATGTGATTTATCTCTCTGTCTATATATAAATCCAATTTCCCATCCAATTTTTTGACACATTGCTGAGCATTCTATAGTTTGAATATACATAGTGCGCTTTAGCTTCTACACATTTTTCCTTTAAGATGGGTCACTTTAAGAAGCTTATCTTCAACCTTGTTTTGCTATTTGTGCTTTTCTTATCAATGGAAGTGACAATAGCAAGGTTACCCAATTGGATACATGAGCCAACATGTAAGTGACCTACCATCTTTGGACATAAAGATTGAAATATTTGAAATTGAACTCATTTTGTTTTTTAATATATGTAGCAAGAATCAAGAACTTGTTTTCTAAAATTATTAAATTCTGTTTGGAATTATATATGGTATACTAATTCAGTTTGAATATTGTTTGGGAACGTTTAAGATCGACGTATCCTTCCAGGTATTGCTGATGATCCACAAGGCTACAACTATCGTTCACGTTCTCCTCCACCTCCATGATCCAATTGGGCAACGTTTGGTGATAATTTATTTAAAAAATAAATTTTAAAAATTATTTTATAAAATTTACAAAAATAAACGATTATTTCATAAAATAAATTCTACTAAATATACAATTATGGTGGAGATTTCTGTTGAATACTAAAACATAATCCAACGAGGTGAAGGCAGATACAATTGGGGTTTTACGGAGAAGACTTGCTGTGAGAAAGCAGCTATATAATTGCACTTTTGTATTAATATATTATATTATGATTTTCTGTTAAAGTTATTAATTAAAAATAAATTAAATTGCACTAAGTTCATCTGTCAGAGATTTTCTCTTATTATTTATCCTGATGTCATTTCTTGATCTTTTTATGTACACTTGTTACCTTCAGCCTCTTGCATCCGTCCATTTAAATATATTTAAATTTGTGTTATTAATTAATTGAAGAATTAATAATGTTTAACGGTGTTTAGGTGAGGATTGGTACAGTTTTAGAAGAAAAGAAAACTTATTTAAGTTGATTATAAAAATACTTGCTATTTAATTTTAAATTTGATTGAAATATTTTATCAAAATTAAATTAAATTAAATGAAAGAAAAATTTCTACGTACGCATAGTTTACCTTCTTACACATCATAAAATAGCTTTCGGTAATGGATTAGGTAATCTATTATTATAAAAAAAATGTAATTAATTATTTAATATAAGTGATGAATAAAAATGTAATGGTTAATCAATTTACATAAAATGTAATAATTGATTATTTACGTGATTAATAAATTACGTGTATAAAATAATCGATTGATTTATTATTTTTATAATTAATTATATAAAAAAATATTAATTGATTAATAATTATAATTAATTAATTATTAATATAATTCATTAATTATGGAGAAGATTAATCATTTAAAAAACAGGATGTAAAAGTCAAAGTTGTAAACTAAATTAATCTTTAACTATTTAATTTGGTGTAATTATTTCACTTTTAAATTTTATCTTAAAAAATTCAAGCAATATAAATATTATTAAATAAACAAATAATATTATATTCAAAATCATAAAAAAGTTAATCTGCATAATGAAGAAGGTTTACGATCGATAACTACCAACAAGGTTGATAATAAATAACATAATACATATTTATGATTTCAATTCAAAAATTTCATAAATTTTATTTTAAAATATAATGTTAAATTAATATATATATATATATATATAAAATTATATGTAGTTCAGTTTGGTTTATTTTTGTACATGATAATTATAAATTGCAAGAAAAAATGTAATTTTTAATTTTTCGGTTTTGTTGTTTAATGCGGATAGATTCAATACCTAAAGATCCCAAATCCCAACTACATACTACTCATGGCGTCACAAACTTTTCAAAATAAAAAATCCAACAATTTTATTATGAAGAATAAAATTAAAAAGCCATTTTATTTATAAAGAAAATTACTCCATAAAAAACTGAAAAAAATCGTTTCTAAAAAGTATCTACAAATGATCAAATTTAGTCTTAGAATTCTATAAATACATTTATAGATACTTTAAATCAATTTAGTTAATTTTAAATATTTTAAAAAAAATATTTATTTAATCTCTTTTAAAAATTAAAATATATAAATAATATAGTAAAATATTATAAAAATTAATTTTAGTTCAAAGAGACAAAATTTGCTCTATTTTTTATGTAATAAATAATTTAAAATTATAATATTTTTAAAAAATTAGTATGTGTTAATTAATTTTAGTTAATAAGAAATAAAAAGAACATAAATTCAAATTTAACAAGTTCTCGAAACATAAATGGGCCAATTATATTTTGAAATTAACAAAATGTCTGTTATCATTTAATTTCTTTCTGTTTTTAATAAAAATATTAAAAATAATAATGTAATTAATTAAATATTGTTTTAGATTAAAGAATCTAAAATTAATAAAATTTATTCTTTCTTCCTTAAAAAATTCAAAATAATTAATTTGTGAGCTCTTTTCAAAAAAAAATTCACTCATTAGGAAAGGACAGCGATGCATAAAGCCATCTAATGTACATCTAACAAGCCACATGCAAAAATGAAAGTAGATTTTTCATAGATTCTGTTTTCCTCTCTAACTCACTAAAAACAAAAAATAACAGCAAGAAATGACAAAATCCACTACACTCTCTCTGCACATATTCGGATCCAAAACCTCATTCATCTCTCTCATTACAATCGTTAAAGCATTGGCCATCAAACTTACTCCTCATGCTCGCTGGTTACAATTCAAATGGGTCAAAATCAAACCCATTTGGCCCGAGTTCAAGGTCCATGTTGCTTGCATTCAATAAATTAATATACAGATAAATACCCAATAATACAATTTATATTTAAACATAGGAGAAAGATCGGTTGTTCAAATTAAATTCTAATGGTTAGTTAGTTAGCTGTTATTTTATTATTTTTTTAATAAATTATTTTTAATTAATTATTAAAAATTTTAACATGTAATCTTTTTTATATTTTTATTAAATTGTAAAAAAATTTATAATATATATTTATCTTAAATTTTGTATATATATAAATTTAAGATATTTTTAATTTAAAAAAATTTATATTAACATTAATTATTAAAATATTTTTATTTTTAAATATCATATAAAAAATTTTGAAATATAAATATGTGATTTACTTTGACATTTATATTTTTAAAATCATAAAATTTACCTTATATTATTACGTTTATCTTAAATTTTATGGGTAAATAAATTTAAAATATTAAATAAAATATAAATATTAAATATTAAAAACCAAAAGACATATTTTTTCACTAAAAATCATAATTTACAAATTTAATTTTTAAAATTTAGTTTCAAACAAAATCTCTTTACATTTAATTTCTCACAAAAATTCTTTTTAAGAAAGATCACTCATTTTTTAAACTCTTTTCTAAATTTAATTTTAAATAATATTTTTTCAATATACGTTCAATTTATTTTTTAATCAAATTTTTCTTAAAAAAATAAAATGATAGGACTACATAAATTTTCAATTTTTCATCTACCGATGAATACTAGGAACATAATTAAACTATTTTTTGTACATACTATATTTTAATTTTTACTATTTTATATATACAAATAATTTAAATATTTAATTTTTTAATTAAAAGGGATCAAATAATTTTTTTAAAATTATTTTAAATTTACACATTGAATTTAGGTACCATTTTTTGAAACGGACAAATAGGATGTCTTACCTAATCATAACTTACTCCTAGATCAACAGTTCTTTAGAATTTTTTTAAATTTTACTCTTAAAAGTAAGATTTCGTGTTATCTCCACATCTTTATCCTTTAAATCAAATGTTTTTTAAGGATTCATCATTTTGTCCTGATATAGGTTGTGACAATGTCTCACATAGATTATTCTTATTAATATAAAATAAAGAAAGAATTCCATTGATATCCCTTAAGATTTATTGAAAAAGCATTTAATATTTCTTTGTTTTTAACATTTTTTTACTACCCTTATGAAGCACAACTACAAAATTGATTTTTTATGGCTTACATTTTAAAGTATTTTATAAATAAAATGTTTTAAAAATAATATAAAACATCTTTTAAAATATTTGTAAAAAAAATCTTTAAAATAGAAAACTATTACAACATATACTTTAAAATGCTTCAAATACTAATATAAAAAAATAATATACAATAATACTATTCTTACAATATTTATAATAATAAATGCTTTAAAATATATTAATATTTTAAACTTTTTAAAATTATTTAGTTTTACTGTTATTAATTTTTTTGCCCCTGTTCTTGGTACAAAAGCTAAATGCTTCTTTTTTTCTTCTTTCTTCCTCACGTACTGTTGCATTTATGGTTTCGCTACTACGGTTGTGGTTGTGCTGATTCATGCCCATTGCCTCTATTGTTGATTCATGCTCGTTTGCTCATTGTCATTATTGATTTGTTTTTTTAGCTAGTAATCATTTTTCGTTATATGATTCTTCTAGTTTATTTAATTTATCACTCTTAATTTTTATTAAATCCCTAAATTCTCATTTCATTTCTTTATTATTTCAAGTTTAGTGTAATAATTTACACTTCTTCTCATTCTTTGATTTGGTTAGAAAAACTAATAGTTTCATAAATATTTAATGATTTTTACATATTTATGAACTTCTTAGTATTTGATGACATTATGATTGGTGTACGGGTTATAAAGTTGATGAACACAATCATGAGTCCAGTCACCTGTAACTTCGGTTTTTTCAGTTTCCCGATTTAAGAAGTGGATCTGCATCACACCATAACAGATTATAAAGTTATCCTTGGTCATTTAGATTTTATACTCATGAGAATGTTGATGATTTTTTTTACACATCTATTTGAGGACGATGCTCCATATGCAATTTTATTTGTTTCCTATGATCGTTAGAACCTTTAAATGCATAAATCTGGTACATAAAGCTAGGAGAGAAGGACAAAGGTTCAGAAGGAAAGATCCAGATTACTAGGTGTATTAATTAATAAAGTTTATCAAAAGTGAACTTAATAGAAATGTCAAAAGCAACCATAACTCCCGCTTGGAAGCGCACACAAATGAATCACAATGAATGTGAAACTCAGATATTGAGATAACAAAAGAATGGTGGAAATAATTCATGTAAAATAACCTAACAAGGATTGAACAAGAGCATATATAAATTGCGGTAAGAATAGATGGCAAAAAGATCTAGATAATTCTCTTTGTCTCTCCTTCTCTATGTCCTCCTGCATATCTGTTTGGTCATTTTTTTTATTTGCAATGTTGGTTAATGAAATGCTTCCAAAAACACCTTAACGTTACCTCTCTTAGCATAAGTGTCTTGGGAATAACTCTGCAGATAAAAAAGTAAAACAAAAATTAGTCTGAGTTTAGAAAATATAAGTATCTTAAAACCAATACAAATCAATAGCAACACCCTTATTACTAGTTTTGTTCCCTGGACTACTATACACAATTTGTGGTCCTATGTTAAGATCATTATATTATATATATCTTTCTTTTCTTTTCTTATTAAAATGGGTATTTTATTGGCATGTGATTGAAAATTTCAATGACTAATGACACCACCACCACAAGGAACGAACCCGTTAAGGATATCCTAGAATTTTCACATGTTAGTTTCAAGTGAAGCACACATAATTATCCATGGTCCTTCATTTGAGTCATTGTCGGTCTATCTAGTATAACTTGACATGGATGTAACTTAAATATAAGATAAGTTGACCAAAGTATTAGGGTAATCTTCAACTTTGTTATAAATCAAGTAGATACAGATGCTTTTAATTCTTAACGCACAGTTTGGAATGCATTGTTTGTGATGAGCTCATGAAACCTTTTCTTGCTCTACCATTCTTGCTTCAACATTGTCAATTCCGTTGTGACTTGTGACCATAAGTATCTTCATCTTGGTTGACTTTTAATCTTGTACTTTGTCATAATTGCATAGTTGTCTCATTCAACTAGTCCTCCCCACCCACCAACTTCTCACTCTCACATTATTAATTTTAATGCCATGAAAATCGTGAAAACATTTTAATTAATACTTACCAAGTCTATCTAAAAACTTAAAGAACTTTCTTTACGTGTTTAAAACTTGAAGTGTCAACTTGTAAATTTGTGGAGGCCAATGAGTTAGAGTAACAACTTTTTACGTCTGCACTTGAAAAATTAAGATACTTTTGGGCTGGTGTTTGAAAGTTGGGAAATAAGCAATGTTCAATATGTCATTAATAGAACTTGTATGTACTTGTGAATTGATTATGCTATTAACAATTATGATTGTATTTTATCAGTCATAGTCTGTGGGACAAACATTTTATCATGCTTAAGAATATATAATAAAGCACGATTGCAATCACATGGCCAGGAATCAAAGCAATTATAATTATAAATAAAACACTTTCTAATAAGAAAACCACAAATTTAGTGTACTAAACATTAAATTCCAAACTTAGTGCTCAAATTGCCTGCTTATCATCCTTAAAAGCTGAATACATTTGTGTAGGATTTATTTAATTATTCATAATCTTTTTAGGTAATCTATAACGGTCCAAAGAAATTGGAAATTGAATAAATATTCTTTAAAACAATCATATATAGAGTTAGTGTATTAGAGGACATGTCATGTCAAAATCATTTTATGGCACAAAGATAGGAAACCTGCTGATACTTAATAATATGTGTTATTTTTAACCTTGGATTGAATATAAATATACTTAACAATTATAATTTTTTTAAATCTATTTGTCATTAAAGACTTTCTAGCAAAGAGTATATATCATCCCAGAAAATTATAAGATATAAATATCTTGGTGTACATATAAAATTTTTTGTTATCTTTTATTGATCACATTTTATAGTCAATTTTCACTTAAGGTTAACAAACTAGTGTAGTGATCCTTATATTAAAAACGAATGGGAAATTAAATAATTTTAAAATAATATTATATTTTGAAACAATAATTTACTTATTGTATATGATTATTTGTTACTGTAAAATGCATGATTATTATAAAATAGTTATTAATATTTTTTTTAAAAAATTAGAATATTATTTATCATTAAAGTTTATTTAGATTGATTCAGAGTAGAAGCTTGTGAAATCTAAAATTCGTAAGGTAATTTTTTTTTTTCATTCTTTAATTAAAGCATTACACATGCCTAATATAATATGTATAGATGCATTTTACCTTAGTTTCCCATTCAAGAACGACTTGTATATTATGTTTAGCTTAGTATACAAGTTGTTCTTAAGTTGTCCAAAAGTGGACAGAGTAAGATTATAAATTTGTATTTAGTAAATTATTGTATGTCTCATTTCTTGATTTAGAATATCATTGGTTGATATTTTCCATTATTCTTTGATTACATGCCTAATATAGGAGATAATATATATCACCTATATTAAGTTGTGTTCCTGGAGAACTAAGAAAAAATATGGCCGAAATTTTCTTAGATCAAGAATAAGAGTCATACAATAATATAATACAAATTTAATTATCTTGGATAGGATAAGAGCCCCACCCTTATAGGATGAAGTAGACATCAAACATATAATCATTGCATATTGATATTAACTTTCCAAACTGAAAATTTTTGTTGTTAAGTAGGAATAATCAATTATGGATCGAAAATGGATGTTTGCCAATCACTTGTCAGATGAATATGAGAACGGAGTCAAAGAGTTTATCATGTTTGTAGTTGATCTGCAGAAAATCTTAATAAAATCATATGTCTTTGTTTAAGTTGTTGTTACCCAAGGAGAATTAATGTGGCTGAGTTTGAGGATCATCTAGTGTGTTAAGGAATAGATCAAAGTTATACATGTTGGACAAGACACGGTAAAACAAGGGATGATTCTGATGATTCGAGTAATCTTGAAATGTTTGAAAACATAAATACATATGAAGGTGATTGAATTAATGATATTGCAAATGCAATGGAAGAGGATCTTCAAGATTGTCTTGAAATGTTTGAGAGGTTGATAAATGATGCAGAGAAATCATTGTATGATGGTTGTACAAAATACATAAGATTGTCAGCAGTTTTGAAGATGTATAACTTAAAAACTAGTAATGGATGGTTGGATAAAAGCTTAACAGCTACTTACACTTTTGAAAGATATCTTGCCAAAGAATAATGTGCTTCCTAATCGAATGTATGAGGTTAAAAAAATGTTATGCTTTATTGGTATGAGCTATGAAAGGATACATTCTTGTCCAAATGATTGTATTTTATTCAAAAATGAATATGCTCACTTAAAGAACTGTCCTGAATGTAATGTCATGTAATTTAGGAAGAAAGAATCAACACCAACGAAGGTGGTTTGGTATTTTCCCATAATACTGAGATTCAAGTGTATGTATGATAGTCCGAAAAATGCAAAACAATTGACATGGCATGTAGATAATGAAATTAAGGATGGAAAGCTTCGACATCCTATAGATTCACCTCAATGGAGAAAAATTGATCATAGCTATCTTGATTTTGGGCAAGAACTAAGAAACCCACACCTTGTTTTGTCTACTAATGAAATGAACCCATATGGCCTTCAAAGTAGCTCTTATATCACTTGGCAAGTGATTTTGATGATTTACAACCTACCTCTATTGTTATGCATGAAACGTAAGTTTATAATGTTGTTTATATTAATTTCTAGACCTAAACAACTAGGAAATGATATATATGTATACTTGGCTCCTTTAATTGAAGATTTGAAAGAAAATGTGGGAATTGAGTGTGGAGGTGTTTGATAGGTACATGGAAGAAAGATTCTTACTGAGGGCTATGTTGTTTCGTGCAATTAATGATTTTCTAGCATATGATAATTTGTCAAGATACGGTATCAAAGGTCAATGTGTATGTCCTATATATGAAGAGAATATAGATTGGAAGCAATTGCAACATTGTAAGAAAAATGTATGTATTGGACATCGTAAATTTTTACATCATAATATTTCTTATCGAAGGTGGAAGAAAGCTTTCAACAAGAATATTAAATACGGTAGGTGTGAATACTGAATTATGTTCGAGGATAAATTTAAAACCCAAAATAAATAATTTTGTTTTTTAGTCTAAAATCAAAAATTAACAAAAAAAAGAATAGAAAAAGAAAGAAAAATAAATTTTTAGTTAAGAATTTAGTTAGAAAGTTAGTTGGATTGGTTAATGATAGTTAAGAATTAGTTAGAGAAAAAAGAAAAAAGAAAAAAGAAAATGAAAGAAAAATAAATTTTTAGTTAAGAATTTAGTTAGAAAGTTAGTTGGATTAGTTAATGGCAGTTAAGAATTAGTTAGAGAAAAAAGAAAAAATAAAAAGAAAAAAAAAGAAATGAAAGAAAAATAAAAATAAAGAAAATAATAAAAAGAAAACAAAAAAGAGAAAAATTAGAAAACAAAAGGCAGAAGTCCCACCAAATTTTTTCCTTTCTTTATTCTTTTGAAATTTTATCTATAAATAGGGACTTTCATTTAGTTCAAGGGAGATTTTCACTCGTAAAAATATTTCAGAATTTCTAAGAAGGGAGAGAGATGAGCACTTTGAGTCATTGAAGGGGGGTTTTTAGATTTTTTTCTAAGAGGAGCACCGAAGAGACTCTTGAATTCTACATCTAATTGAGCACCTCTTTGGCCTCCATTGAACCAGCTCTTCATCACCTTCGAAGGTTCTATCAAGTGGCACCGAGGAACATCAATGGAGGTTAGATCCAGCTTTTATTTCGCTTAATTTTCTTACTTCTCGGATTTTCAAGTTCATCTTCATCTCTATTTTTCGTTTTCATTTTTCATCGGTCAAATGATCTTCAATTTTGGTGCTTTTGGTTGCGTTCTCTTTGTATTTCTCTCTAGTTTTTGGAATAATATTATTTGTCTAATTTGGATCTGAAATGAAATTTATATGGCCTGATTACTGAAGGATGTTCATCCTGATGCGCAAATGAACCTAACTTGTTTGATTTGTGCATACCTTGCTCATTTCTGGTCTGATTTTTGTCAAATTTATTTTTTTTATTCCTATGATCCACATATTTCACTTTTTTGGTTTTAATTTTTCAGATCTACCAAAAAATATTTTCGAAAAAATTCTGAGATTTGAATTTAAATTTTGGCGCCAAATTTTCGAGTTCATCTTCATCTCTGTTTTTCGTTTTCATTTTTGATCAGTCAAATGATCTCTAATTTTGATGATTTTTATTGCGTTATCTTCGTATTTCTCTCTAGTTTTTGGAATGATATTACTTGTCTAATTTGGATCTGAAATGAAATTTCTATAGCCTGATTATTGAAGGATGTTTGTCCTGGTGCACAAATGAACCTAGCTTGTTTGATTTGTGCATAACTTGCTCATTTCTGGTCTGATTTTTTTCAAATTTGTTTTGTTTGATTCCTATGATTCATATACTTCCCTTCTTTGGTTTTAATTTTTCAGATCTATCCAAAAATATTTTCGAAAACTTCTGAGATTTGATTTCAAATTTTGGCGCCAAAACCTCTTGTGCCTTTGAAGTTCTTGTGTAGATCTTGTTCTTTTAACCTTGTTTAGGTATTATTTGTCATGTGTTAATCCTTCTATATGTATTTCTTCCTGATTTGTTTGTGTTTGTATATCCTCCTTTGAGAAAAATTCCTAAGAGTGCATGACCATGTGCATGCATCCTATATGCTAAGTCTAGCCTTAAGTCATGCATGCATCCTATATGCTAAGTCTAGCCTTAAATCATGCATGATTAAGTCATTGAACCTAAAGAGTTAAGTGTATGCTTAAATCAAAATAAAAAAAAAAACACTTAATTCTTACCTCTGGACCTTATGACCTAAGCTGGATTGGAGACAATTGAACAAGGAACATCAATGGAGGTTAAATCCAGCTTTTTATTCTGCTTAATTTTCTTACTTCTTGTATTTTCGAGTTCATATTCGTCTCTTTTTCAAATTTTCTAAAATTCGGGCAAGTAGCATTCTCTACTGTACCGTATTTTAATTCGTGCGGATTCCAAATACGAATTTACTTATTTGGATCTGAACCTGATTTTTAAAATCACCTTTTACCCACTTTGTCTAAAATGTTTATTTTCAAATTTTCTAAAATTCGTGCAACGAATTCTAATACGAACAAGTAGCGTTCTCTACTATACTATATTTTAATTTGTGCAGATTCCAGATACGGCTTACGATGATTTGGATTCTGCAAGCACGTGATTTCAGAAAAATCACTGTTTTGATTAACTCTGTCCAAAATGTCTGTTTTCAAATTTTCTAAAATTCGTCCAACGAATTCTAATGCGGGCAAGTAGCGTTCTCTACTGTACCGTATTTTAATTCGTGCAGATTCCAAATACGGCTTACGATGGTTTGAATTTTGCAAGCATGCCTGTTTCCAAAATATCATGGCTTTCCTAAAAACGTCTATTTTAATGTTTCTTCAATTGTGTAACGGATTCTAATACGAGCAAGTAGCATTCTCTACTATTTCGTGTTTTAATTCGTGCAAATTCAAACACGGCTTACGATGGTTTGAATTTTGCAAACACATCTATTTCCTAAAAAATGTCTGTTTCAATTCTTCCTAAACTATGCAATGAATTCCAATACGAGCAAGTAGCATTCTCTACTATTTCGTGTTCTATCTTCGCGGGTAAATTCAAATTCAAGCTCTGATTTATGGTTTAATTTTGCAAGCACGTTTGTTTCCAAAAATCATTGCTTTCCTAAAAACGTCTGTTTTAATATTTCTTCAATTGTGCAACGGATTCTAACACAAATAAGTAGCATTCTCTTCTGTTTCGTGTTCTAATTCATGCAAATTCAAACACGGCTTATGACGGTTTGGATTTTGCAAGCATGAGATTTTTCGAAAAATCACTGTTTTCACCAATTTGTCCAAAAAAAAAAAACACTTCTTACCTAAGGTTACCCTCTTATTTTCCAAGAGATCAAGTCTCTTAACCAAAACTACATAGCCTTGAGTTTCCCATTGCACCAGGGAATACGTAGGAGCAAGATCAAGTCTTGTCAAGCTATTTTCTATAAACCTATTTATTTTCTATTCTATTTTAAGGGATCAAACAGTTTTCAAATATCACACACTCTGTTTATGGGTACCGTTCTTTGGAACGGGCGAGTAAGGGGCCTAATACCTTCCTTACTCGTAATCGACTCCTGAACCTAGATTTCTTCCTCAAGTTAGGGTTTTTTCCAAATGTTTTCCCTTAAAATAAAATTTGGTGGCGACTCCGCAATCAAAATAACTTTCATTTTAAAATTTTTATTGAGTCCATCGTCTCGTTGTAATTACGGTTATGGCAGTAGGTCTCCTATCCTATTAATAGGTGATCTGTTGTTTAAAAGGTAAAGGATTTGAAGATTAAATTTGGCAAGCCTTTTTCCAAAGAGCTTCTTACAAATGGATGGAAGAAAAGGTCAATCTTCTTTGAATTGTCATATTGGAAGTCATTATATGTAAGACATTTCCTTGATGTAATGCATATTGAAAAAAATGTTTGTGAGAGTCTCATTGGTACATTGCTTAATATGTAAGAAAAGAGTAAAGATGGCCTTAATTCAAGATTGGACTTAATTAATATGGGAATAAGGATAAAATTGGGATCGATACAGAAGGAAAAATGTATGTATTTACCTCCAGCTGCTCATACTCTATCTTGACAAGAGGAAAAGTTATTTTTAACTCCACATAATGTAGGGTGAGTAAATTTTTCATAAATAGGATTTTGAAATGAATTTAAACAAATGTGATTTGTTTAGGAGTTACTAAATGAGCATTGTTTTTGTAGGGAACATTGGATATTAATTGTTATTAATACCAAAATTGAAACGATATATTATTTGGATTCTGTGCATGGAGATCCAAGAGATCGACCATATTTGAAGAATATGTTTAAGTGGTAAACAATTGTTATTTTTTACTAGATTTATGTGAACTTATATTATTTTTATTTATTATTTTAGAGCATTCCAAATTTATCGGACGACCAAGAGAGTTAAGATGGCAAAATGTAAATCAAATGCAATTAGTTGGATCCTTATAGAGGTATTTATAAAACTTTACACTACTAATTAGAAAATAATATTATTAATTTAACAAAATCGTATCTTTATTTTAATAGTGCCCTCGTCAAATAAATTATGTAAATTATGATTATTATGTTATGAGATTTATGAAGAACATCATTTTAGAAAATCAAAATGATCCCAATAGAGGTGTATGTAATTTTAAATTGACTTTATTATGATTTGAAACTTTATTATTGGTTTTATGCTAACATGATTTTATTTGTGTGTATTGCAGTACTTTCCTAACTATAGATGCACCACATATTCTCATTCTTAGTTAGATGAAGTTAAAGAACAATATTGTTATATGGCTAAGAATTTTATTTGAATTGTTTATATTTAGCAAGTTTGTATGCCATATTGTTAGATCTGATTTAGTATATTTTGAATATATTTTAAACTATGAAGCTATGTTGGCATAAGAAATTTTTTGAATGTGATTAACTTATGATTTCTTTCTGAATTGAACATCTTTGTTTGAAGATAATAGAATTTTACATTGCTAGATATTAAATTTCTTTTTTAAAATTATTTTGATAATTTTAGTAGTCATTATCTACTATAATATTGATAAATAAGAAAAAAATACTAAAAAATAAATGAATTATTTTACAACGCTTACATATTTAAATATTTTATAATGTATTATTTTTCTACAGTCTTTTACAATGTTTCTTTAAAAATTGTTTTAAAAAGAACATTTTACATCCCTATTTTATTTTAATCGTTTTATAATATTTTATGATTGAAAATTTTGTTACAGTGTTTGTATAATGAAGCGTTTTAAAAAAATTACTTTTTGTACTATATTTTTTAAAACGTTTTAATATATTAACTAACTTATTATTACACTTATATATACAACATTTAAAATATTGTAAAAAAAAATGTTTTAATATATATTTTTTGGCAAAGTGCATATAAAATTATATAAAATTAGAGAAAGTTTATATACATTTTTATAATTGAGAAAAGTATGCAATGTTATTTTTTATATAAATTAATAAATATTTGTATGGGATAAAAAAAAGAGATACCATATATTTTTATAATTAATCTCAAATGATGTCAATGAAATTTTCTCTAAAATAAAAGTATCTACCAAATATGTAATTTAGAAAAACAATTAAGATCATAAAAAAATTTCAAACTATATCTACTAAATTAAATTAAATTATCCTTTTAAACGTAAAAAAATTAAAATTAATTATAGTACTTTGTTAGTATAAATATTTTAATTATTCATAAATTTAAAATTACAGTAAGCATGATTTTTAAAATAATTATTACAAAATTTAATAATTTTAAAAATATAAAAATTTATAATTAAAAAATAGTATAAAAACTGTTATATTATCAATATATTTTAATTAAATTTATAAATATATTTATTATATTTATAAACTTATTTACAAAACATTTAAATTTAAAAATAAAACTAAAATTATAAAACAGTTATAATTCAATTATTTTGGTCAAATAATTTGATTAACAAAATATTTTATCTAAATTAACCTCATTTAATAAAAATAACATTGTTACACAAATAAGATATTAACTTTTGGTTGAAAGAAAAAGTTAATTTTATTTATAAATATTAAAATATTTTTTTAATATTTATAAACATTAAAACTTAAATTTTAAATGCTAAATGTATTTAAAGAAACGAAAGATATTAAAAGGTGATTTCTTTTAAATAATAAAAATAATCAAATTCAATTAATAAACTACGTTAACCTCTCTTCATTAGATTCATTAGATTAATTACAGTTAGGAATGGGAAGTTAACTACATCGTCCGACAAGGGTTTATGACTCGACTCATTTAAAGTCTAACTTGATTCCGCTTGTTTAATAAATAGATAGACTGAGGTTTGTTAAAAAGTCTTTTTAGATAAACAAGTCAGGCCTAGATTTATAAAAATGCCTATTTAACTTATTCAGAGCCTATTTATATATTATATATTTATATTTATTTTATATTTTATTTACATAATATTAATATATATATATATATATATGTTTTAGGCCTATTTAATGATATTTTATCTTGTAAGCTTTAAGTTTGCAAGTTTTTTTAATCAATTATTTATATAGACTTTAAGTTTATTTATTAATTTTTTTGTAATATAGACTTTTAAACAGGTTTATAGGCCTTGTAGGCTTTAACATACAACAGGTATAGGCCCAGGCTTCAAAATTTTAAAACAAATCAAACTTAAACCTTCAAAGCCTATCTCGACTCGACCTACTTCCATTGCCAATGATAGTAACTTGTTAAAAGGTGAATTTAAAAATGAATTTATGTATTCTTAAATATATTTAAAAGCTTATTTTTATTGTTTTTAATTAATTATATATATATATATATATATATAGATACATTTTGACCTTTAAATACATTTGTTGTAATCGATAAAACTTGAGTTAGTACTATTCACGATTCAGTCATTAATAGTTACTATTTTTAATAATTTTTTTTACAATTGTTTATATGAATTGAATGAATAAATTTTTAACTTTATTTTATTTTCTTGATACATAAATATAATCCTACTTTGTTTGATAAAGCTCTTTAATTTCATTGGGTACGGATTAATTTTTTTTTTTGTCCGGTGAAATCTTATGAGATCCATGTAAAAGTAAGGATTAAGCGGTAGAATACCATTTATCAGATTTTAAGCCATATTCATTCATTAAATGACGATATAATTTTTTTCCACTTATATATATATATATATATATATATATATATATAGATAAATAGAAAACGAGACAAAAAAATTCAGAATCTATTAATATTATATGTTAAATTTAATAATTATATCAATTTAATTATTTTTTTATAAAAATAAAATTTATTAAACTAATTGTTGATTTGAAAATTTTTATAAGATAAATCGTGTTTATAAAATTTTATATAAAATAAAAATTAATAGATACTTGATCCCATTAAAATTTATTTTAATGTTTAATATGTTATTTAAATATATGCAAATATTTGTAAATACCCAATTATATCTGAAGCCTCCGTCTTTAAATTAATTAGCAAATAGATTATAATTTGAAAAAAATAAATAAATTAATGAATAACAAGAAAAAAAAATAAAAAATTAAGAAAAATATATAAGTGAAATAAATAAATTTTTGGGAAAGAAAAATAAGAATTGGTAAAGAAACAAAAAAGAAGATAAACATAAATAATAAAAACAAAAAAAAGGGATATAAAACAAAAATAAACAAAAAGAAAAAGGGTTAAAACAGAAAAAGTAAAAAATTAAGAAAAACACTAAGATGAAAAAAGTAAATAGAAATATAATAAACAAATCTAAATATAAATGGAAATGCGTTGTAATGATTATCAAAGACAAAAATTTCGTAAAAAAAATATATAAAAAATAAAAAATAATAAAAATATATAATAATAATAATAATAATAATAATAATAAAGGGAAAGAGTTTGTCAGTGAGAGAAGCAGGAATCAAGAGTGATTAGTGGAAGGAATTTGGAGGTTTTAGAATCATATAAATAAGAGGGTTTGATCTCGGAGGAGGGGACTTTTTTCTTTTTGCTGTGGGAAAGAGGTAGGATGAAAGAAAAGAACTTTCGTTAGATTTGGGGGTTTCTCTCTGATTGTGATTGCGCGATTCTCCTTCGAACTCTTTGTTGAAGTTCTTGATCTTCAAGATAGGAAAGCCAAGATTGAAAGCCCCTGCATGCTGCAACTCAAGCGAAGGAAAAGGATTCACACCGCCGGATCTTGCGACACTTCTTGGCTCAAGCGATATAGCGGCTTCATAGAGGTTAGTCACGTTGTTTCTCTACAGATAAGAATTGTGCTTTGATGGTTTGGTTCAAGTACCTGGTTTATAAATGCGTTAAATCTCAATAAGATGCAATTTCTTCAAATTGTTATTCTCGGACTTTTATTAATACTCAAATGGAGAAATCTGACCTTTCTGTAAGTTGACGTTATAAACGGATATCTCAAAGTTTTGTTGTGTGAGTCAATTCCGTAAATGAGACACTTCAATTCGAACATGAGAATCACGATCATGTGAAACTTTTTCCTCACAAGACTCGAGTGACCTTTTCTAGACGAAATCTGAATTTGAGACTCATAGTAAACGAAGGGTGAAATTGTCTTCAAGTTTCAGGGTCGGCCTCCTTTCCTTTTGTCGTGGGCCATGCGGAGACCATGCCACATCAACAAGAAACCCTGAAAACAACATTGGACTGACCTATAAACAATAAACACTTGTGCGTTTGGGGCCTTAAAAGTCGAGCAAAGCTCGACCGCGAAACAGGGTAATAACAGCTAACAAGGGTACAAGCTAGGCCCGGGGTCTGCTAGACTGTTATGGTCACGTGAGAAGATCATTGTACATGACGTTAACATAACCAGAAGGGGTACAACGAATGGTACGGTGGAGATAGTGCACCTCTGGGTTTCATCCCTGTTAAAAGTAAAACAGAGCACTTATGGGTCACTGATGTTCGCCAAGCCAGCTCCTACCAATGTGCCCGTGCAAGATCATCATAATATGCACTTCTAGGCTGCTACTGAAAGGCACCTTTCATTGCTTTACCATTCTGCTACTAATTAAGGCATGTCTTTCAGAAAGATCCACAGGGCATTTCACTAAGTTAGTTAACACTCGTGATTATGAAGGTCTAGGGGAATCCATGATCCAATCGGTATATCCGTGGCAATATGAAGTGACCTCCCGTCTCTAGTTTAGGTGCCTAAGCCTGAAATTTCAATCACTTATGCGCCGTTTGCAGGGGAACACCTCTGTAAATGCTCGATGGGGCCCCTCTTATGTCTGGAGAGGGAGATTTCCGCTTGTCTCAGTTTAAGCCATAATGTTTAGACCATTTGTAGTGCATGTGATGTAAGGGGCAAGGCTATTGTGCACATGTGGTTAATGCACAACTCACGAGATTTTACGTATGAAATTATCGGATCGTCCAGCTACCATGTTTGTTGCCCATACCCGAAGAACTGTTCAGAGCAGGACCTGTAGCTAGAAGGTGTTTAATTCAATGAGGTCCATACAAATTGTATATAGGTTCATCAGGAGCTGAATGCGTGGCTAGAAGGCATACGATTCGAGAAGGGCACATACGAATCATATATGGGTACATATCAATGTCCTTAAGAGTACACTGTGGAAGGGATTTGAAGCATTCAATCCCCTCAAATCACCTAGGAACGACTTACGTAATGAAGGACTCTACGGGTCTTCGACATAAAGGTCATTGACATTCTAATGGAATAGGCTAAGGGACGATGATAGTTTAGTGGCATACACAATTGGCCTTGCAACGGTGTGACCGCGGTAGAAATAATGAAGGCCATATTATTAAAATTTCATACAGAATTTAATGTCTAACAATTATGTGGAGCCCACCCTTTAGTGACACATAAAAGGAAGAAAAAGACCTCGTCCCATAACATACAGCTTGGACCCCCCTGACTTACAAAACAAATCATACAGCGAATCACGCCCGTCCTCAAACCCCAGGGGTGGCAAGTGTAATCAAATTCCCGTTATTGCATTTGGGCCCTTGAACTTTCAGTAACTTCAATTGGGCCCCTACATTTCTAGTAATTGCAATCAAGCCCCCGAACTTCTCGAGTAATTGCAATTAAGCCCTTGAACTTCTAGTAATTGCGGTTTGGCCCCTACACCCTTCACTATTCCAGTTTGGCCCCTATATTCCCCATTATTCCAAATTAGCCCCAACCAAAATTAATTTTTTTTTCTTTTTTTTAAATCAAATTCCTTTTTCTTTCTCTCAAATAAAACTAAACTCTTTTTTTTTCAAGTCAAGTTCAAATTCATTCTTTCAAATAACCTCAAACCCTTTTCCCAAATCAAGTTCAATTTCTTTTAGATTCTCCTCCTCCAACTAAAATAAAGTTCAAATCCAATCTTCTGTTCTCAATTATTTTCAAATTAAATTCTTTGGTTCCAAGTCTCACGCAATGAACCCTAAGCACGAACTGGTAGCTTTTTCTACTGTTCAATGTTTAGGAATTCATATGGGTCCCAAGTGCAACCATAGTTGTCTTGGATCCTGTGCATATGTGGACTAAGAATCCTTTTTAAATAACCTCAGGAGAAATCCTTTGGTCCTAAGTCTCATGCAATGAACCCTAGACACGAATTGGGTAGCTTTTCTGCTGTTTGATGCTTAGGAATTCATATAGGTTCCAAGTGCAGCCGTAGTTGTCTTGGACCCTATGCATATGTGGACTAAGAATCCTTGTGTAAATAACTTCAAGAAAAACTTCATTTTAGAATCCCTAAGTCTCACGCAATAAATCCTAAGCATGAACTGGTAGCTTTTTCTGGTGTTCAATGTTTAGGAATTCGTATGGATCCCAGTGCAGCCGTAGTTGTCTTGGATCCTGTGCATATGTGGACTAAGGATTATCCTTAAAATAATTTTGAAACAATCCAGCCACTTTCAAAAATTTCCTTTCAAGCGGTTCTGAAGGTCAAGCCTTCGAGCACCATTTATTTTCAAAATATCATATTCCTTCAAGCAACCCAAAGGTCAAGCCTTCACAAACCAGAACTACGTAAGCCTTGAGTTTCCCATTGCACCGGGGAATACGTAGGAGCAGGGTCAAGTCCTGTCAGGCTAACCTCCATCAAGTTATTTATTTTCACTCTAATAAAAGGGATCAAACAATTTTCAAAAATCACACACTCGATTTAAGGGTACCGTTCTTCGGAACGGGCGAATAGGGTGCCTAACACCTTCCCTATTCGTAACTGACTCCCGAACTTCGAATCTCTTCCTCGAGTTAGGGTTTTTCCAAGTATTTTCCCTTAAATAAAAATTTGGTGGCGACTCCACATCAATAATTAAATTCTATTTTCAAATGTTAGCAAGTTCGTCGTCTCGTCAGAATTACGGTTGCGACAGTATTAATAGTTGAATAACATGATGTGGATCTTAAATGTTGCTTGGATAGTAACAGACTTACATACATGTCAACATAGCAGTAGCCCTTGTATATAAACATACTACATCCGTGTAATTAAGTGAGTTTTTTCATCTATGTAACCAAAGAATTTCATTCTTTATTTCTTTTCCCTATCTTTAATGTGATGGTACCAAAACTGTATTAGAATCTCTGTTGCGAACAAAACTCAAAATGCCAAGAAATTCGAATACTCCTCATCTTGCGCAACGAATGGAAGATCCTATGCAAAATCCCTCTAGTCCGTTCTACCTTCACGCAAACAAAAATCCATAAGTTGCCATGGCCAACCTTATCCTTACAGGGAACAATTATCATACTTGGTCAAGATTCTTCAAAAGATTGATGATATCCAAGAATAAACACAAACTTCTTGATGGAAATCTATGTATACCTGACAAATTCAATCTGATGTTTGAACCCTGGGAAAGGTGCAATAATCTTGTGGTCTCTTGGATCTTGAATTCAATTTCTTCTCAAATAGCACAAAGTG
The DNA here is from genome assembly GCA_026541065.1 of Canavalia ensiformis. Classification (NCBI taxonomy): domain Eukaryota; kingdom Viridiplantae; phylum Streptophyta; class Magnoliopsida; order Fabales; family Fabaceae; genus Canavalia; species Canavalia ensiformis. The sequence goes on along the minus strand of JAMKYM010000909.1, from coordinate 377,295 downwards.
TTACATACACAAAATCTGTTGCAGAGATTTGGAAAGTTTAAAGGAAAGATTTGCCCAAGGTGATATGATTTGCATCTCAGATTTACAACAAAAACTGTGCAATTTTAAGCAAGGTTCCTTATCCATAACATCATATTTCACTGAGCTCAAGGTTTTTTAGGAAGAGCTTGAAAATTACAGACATATCCTAGAGTGTGTATGCTCTGTAAAGTGTCAATGCGATAGCATAAGGAACCTCAAGAGATAGAGCGCAAGACTATGCGATTAAATTTTTAACAAGGTTGAATGAACACTTTGGAGTCATGAAATCACAGGTATTGCTCCTTGGTCCTCTACCATCAATTAACAAAGTATTCTTTATGGTATTGCAGCATGAGCGACAGAATGGTCTTATTAACTTGGAAAATACATAATCAACAATGGAAAATGTAGCAAAAAAAAAGTCATTGAACAAGGTCGAGGAAGTTTCAATGGAGGGAGAGGAGCCAAGATTTGCACACACTATGGCAAATTAGGCCACATCATTGACATATGTTATAAGAAGCATGGGTATCCTCTTGAATCAAGGAAAAAAGGTTCATAAGTGAATTCAAGTGCAAATGATGAAGGACCAGAAGAAGGAAACAACGACATTGTCAAAGAACTGGTTCTAGCATTTACACCAGAGGAGTATAAAAGTCTTTTGAATCTTCTCAAGCATAACTCACCACAAGGTCATGTTCCACATTCAACTAATCAGGTGCAAATTACAATGAAAGAATCTAATCCAGGTAATAATCCTACTTACTTTTGTTCTGCACAAACCGATAAATGGATATTGGACTCTAGAGCCACAAATCATATATGCATGAATCTACATTATTTCATCTCTCACACACCCTTGTCAAAACTTGTCACTGTAACGATACCAAATGAAAATTCAATCATAGCAACATGTCAGACGAGTGAGATTAAACTCTAATTTGATATTAGAAGATGTATTATATTTACCTAATTTTCAATTGAACCTAATCTCCCTATCAAAGCTCATCCAAATATTTGATTGTGAAGTTTTCTTCTCAAATAACAGTTGCTTGATACACGACAAGAGACACAAGACGACTGATTCTGCTGACTTTCATGCAGGACTATCATATACAAAGAAATATCAAGGACAATACACACACAGTCAATACAGCCAAGACAACTCAAGAGATGTCTTCTTTACTTTATCATTTGCAATTTGGTCATGTTTCCATGTATAGACTAGCGATGCTAAAGAAACATCATTCAGAAATAATGATAGGCAAAGATGTAACCTGTAATGTTTGCCAATATGCTAAGCAAAAACGATTACCATTTTCTCTTAGCTTGAACAATGCTTCTGTGCCTTTCGAACTTATTCACATGGATATATGGGGTCCCTTTTCCACCTCAACAATGCATGGTATCGATATTTCCTGACCATAGTAGATGATTATAACAGGTTCACGTGGATAATCCTAATGAAGTTGAAATATGAAGCTCAACCGCACAAACGTAGATTTATTCTCATGATCCACACTTAATTCAATATGTGTGTTAAGAAAATCAGAAAATATAATGGCCCTGAATTTCAACTAAATGAATTTTATAATTCCAAGGTATGATTCATCAGACCAACTGTGTAGAGACTCCACAGCAAAATGCACGAGTTGAAAGAAAACATCAGGATATTCTTAATGTAGCACGAGCATTTTTGTTCCAATCCAAACTTCCAAAGTGTTTTTGGGGTTATGCAGTTACACATGTTGTGCGCTTAATAAATTGAGTACTATCCTAATTGTTAAAGAATAGATCACCTTATGAGTTGTTGCATGGAACACTAGCCCCTCTTAACAATTTGTGAGTTTTTGGATCACTTTGCTATGCTTTCACACTGACAACAAATAGTTCTAAGCTATCCTTGTGCGAGAAAAAATGCATTTTCTTAGGCTATAAAGGAGGCACAAAAGGTTATATTGTTTATGATTTGAATAAGACAAATTTTCACATCCCGACATGTGGTCTTCTTTGAACTTGTCTTCCCTTATGTTGCTCATAAACTTGAAAGCTAGAATTACATTGATAATAATTATTTATGAAGCTACATATAATATATATAATGCTCGACATGCTGCTAACCTTATTGAAGAAGTGTTTGTATCAAATCCTCAATCTTCTCCTCCATCTGTTTGCCAAAGGCCCACTCATTTATGCATGCACCTTCACATCTAGCTAACTACCATTGCTATCAATTGACCACATATTCTTCAACTCGTTATCCTTTTGACTCCTATTTGAACTATAGCAATCAATATATCTCCCTCGCACCGTGTGTATATAACGACCATTGCACAAGAAGAAGAACCTCAATCCTATGCTGAAGCTTCTAAATTCCCTTGTTGGCAAGATGCAATGAGAATAGAACTTGGTGCTTTAGAAACAAATCAAACTTGGAATATTGTTGATCTTCCAGAAAATGTTATACCTATTGGTAACAAATGGGTATACAAAATCAAACAACATACTGATGGAACCATTGAGTGTTATAAGGCACGCCTTATTGCCAAAGGATATAATCAAACTGAAGGTCTCGATTACTTTGACACATTTTCCCCTGTAGCAAAATTCATTACTATCCGAGTTATTTTGGCTGTTGCATCTATTTGCAAATGGAACATTTATCAACTTGACGTCAACAACACTTTTCAAGGTGTGTATATGATGCTCCCTCAAGGTCTCCCAGGATCTCACACAAATAAGGTTTACAAGTTGAACAAGTCATTGTATGACCTTAAACAGGCCAGTCACAAATGGTATGAAAAGCTATCTTCACTCCTGACCAGTTCAAGCTTTGTGCTAGCTCTCTCTGATCACTCTCTATTCATCAAACACTTGAACTCTTTTACCACGATTCTCCTTATCTATGTTGATGATATTGTCCTTACTAGGAATGATGAGGATGACATCAAATTTGTTCGTAGCATGTTACATGACCACTTTGGTATCAAAGACCTTGGAAGACTTAAGTTCTTTCTTGGTCTTGAAATAGCTCATTTTGAGCTTGGTATCTCTCTTAACCAGCGTCAGTATTGCATTGATTTATTAACTGATAGCAGTATGCTCCATAGCAAGCCATGCTCCACTCCTCTGGCTGCAAACTCTTGACTCTCCCAAGACGATGCTGCTCCCTACCATGACATCCCAGCATATAGGAGACTTGCAGGTTGTCTTTTGTATCTTACAACATCAAGACCTGATATTGCCTTTCCAATTCAACAATTAAGTCAGTTTATGAGTACTCCCATAATTCTTCATCACCAAGCAGCAATGCGGGTTTTGCGTTACTTAAAAGGAAACCTTGGCAAAGTTCTTTTCTTTTCCCGAACCTCCGAGCTACAACTTCTTGGATTTAGTAATGCAGATTGGGGTGGATGCCCAGATACCCCGTAGATCTGTGATAGGCTTTGCTTCTTTCTTGGACACTCCCTGATTAGTTGGAGATCCAAGAAACAACTTACCGTTGCCAAGTCCTCCTCAGAAGCCGAATATAGAGCTCTTGCCAACGCCACCTGTGAGTTGCAATGGCTTAGTTTCCTTCTCCGTGATTTGCATGTCTCTTGCACTCGCCAAGCTGTCTTATACTGTGATAACCAAAGTGCCTTACATATTGCCGCTAATCCTATATTTCATGAACGCACCAAACATCTAAACATAGATTGTCATATAAGTTCATGAACACTGTCATATAGTTCGTGAACATTCCAGCAATGGCCTTATAAAGTTACTTCCAATCTCCTCCAAAGACTAGATTGCGAACATTTTTACCAAGGCTCTTCACCCCACTCCTTTTTGTACTTTGGTTTCCAAGCTGAGAATGTTAAGCATTTACCATCCTCCAGCTTGGGGGAAGGGGGTAACAGACTTACATACATGTCAACATAGCAATAGGGCTTGTATATAAGCATACTACATCCGTGTAATTAAGTGAATTTTTCATGTAAGTAACTAAAGAATTTCATTCTTTATTTCCTTTCTCTGTCTTTAATGTATAGTGGTCAATGGTGGTAAAAAGAGGAGTGGGAGAAGATGGATACTTGAACTCTTGGATTCTTCAAGCTTGTTGTAGGCACCACCTTCATGGAAAGATAGGTCTTCCTTGGTCACCATTGGAGAACTCCATGGATAAGGAGAGCTTCACTCTCAAACTTGAAAAAGAGCAGAGACATAATGCTATCAAACTCACAAAATGTATCAAAAAGAATGAATCCAAAGTTGCAAAATACATTACATGATGTCTTTATATAAGCTAAAAGAAGGTGCTAAAGAGAGAAAGAATAGGGATGAAATGGATCCCCCCAAAGAGAGGCAATTTTGGCTTGGATGGAAGACCAATTAGAGTACCTTCATCACTTCTCAAGTTGGGGCAGGGCAAACCCAAAAACCTACGCTAAAAGTGATGTGAACGTGGGCACCACGATACGTAAAAGAGATCATCTAGGAGATTATCTACAAGGAATGGAAGGTCCTATGACGAGAAATAGGACCAAATGTATGGAACAAGCACTTGAAGGTCTCATAAAGGAAGTTGAAGAAAAAGACTACGTGGATCCAAGCCCAATTTCAACATGGGTTAATTTATGTAGTCATATCATTGAAGATATTAAGTGATAAAGTTTATGATTTGCTATAGATTACATTAGGATTTGATATTTATCTAGAAGTTATTTATTTTAAATTAGTTGCAATTCAAATTGCAATCTAATTAGGATTTCTAATTTGTTATCTTTTTTTATTAGATTTGGTTAGCTATAAATAGGAGTTAAGGATTCAGTGAAAAGACAGATTTTTGAGTACTAATCATATTTTCTCTTTGAGAGTTTTTCATCTCTGTGAGTTGATTCCCTTGGTTCTTGGGCAAAGAACTACCCTTGATAACGTTGGTTCTTCCGGCAGGTCGCGGTAAGGGTCACGTTCCTCTTGATAACTTCGGTGCTCTCCGGCAGGTCGCGGTTTGTGTCGGGTTCCTTTATCTTATCTCACCTTATCTTACCTTACCCATCTTATCACATCTTATCTATCTTATCTCATTTTACCTTATCTCATCTCATTTTACTTTATCTTATCCTAATTTTACCTTATCTTATCCTAATTTTACCTTATCTTATCTTACCTTATCCTGATTCTCAAGACGTTCCATTATCGTTTCCGCATTCCAATTCATTCGTGTAGGGTGAATCATATCAAAAAGTACATAGAGATTGGATCCAAGTCTATACATAATTTGATCCACTAAATCCTAGCATCTAAGAAAAATAGTCTAAGTCCTAGTTTATAATATGGAGAGCCATTAGAGAGGTGGTGGTGCGTTAGGCCTAAGGGATGTGCTCCTGAAAGCTTAAGAAGGCTTCCATCTCTTTCTGCAATTTTTGGACTCTTGCTCTGGTGATGGACCTAATGGTTCTATGTAGTTGGGACTTCCACATCAACATACTTGCAAATATGTAAATTATTTTAAATTTGATATACATGACCATCAAGTTATTATAACATAATTCAACGGTTAGATTAATAAAACTTGAATGTTATAAAAAAAAGTATTAAGTTTGGTATAAATATTAAGTTTAATTCCTGATGTTAATGGATTCTAACATAAAAATAAAGATAAAATTGTGGTCAAATATTTTATAATAATACTTTTGTATATATCTTTATTTTTAATATATATTTTTAAAAAAATTACGGTCAAATATTTTATATAATTTTTTATATATTATATTAGTTATTTTTTAATCAAGGTAAAAATTTATACTTTTTACATTGATTATGGTAATATTCAATAAAAAAAGTTACTTTCTATATCATTTCTTTAACTAATGTAAGAATTTTAAATTTTCTGTACCATCGATATTTACATTTATTTCAAAATCAATATAAAATATTTTTAACAACCAATATAAAAGATGTTTTCACATTAGAAGAGAGGGGTGGGAATGCATGAAAAAGGATTCAACGATCTAATTAAGAAAAATAAAAAATGAGTAAATTATGAAAATAGAAAGTGATCTAAGCTTTGCTATTAGAAATTAGGCTTAAGTTTAACCCAACCTTAAAAACTAACTTATGAGATAAGGTTTGTAACCATATTATATATTTATGGTTGTCCTTATCTTTGATATAACCCCTCTACCTAGAACTAAATATTTGGATCGTGAAGTTTGAAGGACTAAACATTTGCAGATAGTCCTTTAAAGGATTGATGGTAAGCTTTGATACCATATTATAAATTGAGCTCAATTCTAATTCAACCCTTAAAGTTAGTGAATGTGGTACTTCTAACACATCCCCTCATCTGTAGGACTAGACATTTAGAGTATGAAGTTTGTAAGACTAGACATCTGTGTGTAACCTATTAACCTATCTAAGATAGACTATATACCATATTATGAATTAGGTTTGCACTTAACTCAACCTTGAAACTAGTTCATGAACATAATTCTCATCTTATATATATTTGGTTGGTCTTATTTCAAAATAATATGAGATTCTAACACATCCTAATATAAATAATTATGGATGAATCAATTATAAAAATAAACATTTACAAATATTCTAACAAAAAATTTAAAATAAACTTAAATAATATATTATAAATTAAATATATGTCTAATTTAATCTTAAAAATTAATTTATAAAATAATATTTACCTTTTATATTATATATTTAAAATTTACCTAACATCTAAGCGGTGAACACTTATCCCAGAAAATAAAAAGATCATTTTAATATATTTCCCATTGCCTTTGAAAGTTAAAACTAAGATCCACTTGAAATAGTAAAAAGATCTTTATAAACACAGTGTTGATTCCAACTTTTTAATTTAAATATATGTCCGTATTCAATTATTTATTTATTATATTTTTATCATTTTATTTTATTAACTATTTATTAGTTAAACATTAATAAAAAATAAGAAGCAGCCCAGATAGCCGCCGGCCGCAACTGTGGGATATAAAGAAGGTTATTACTCAGTTAAAATAGGAAAGAAGCCGGTGGTTAAAAGAATAAGAAGGGACCCTAATTTTCTATAAATTGAACAAATACTGAAAAGAAAAATTCGGTTTATATATCTTGATAAAAAATTCTCAGAAAAAAACACAGAAACGAAAGAAAGAGCAAGATGAGAGAATATAATGCAACTTTGGTCTGTTGACTTTGAACAGAAATATTGGGAAGTATGTTGACTTGTTCTATTACAATTAGAAGACGGCGGTCAAGTAGAGTTGTTATACACAATGACTCAGATCCATTTTTGCTGACCATCATATTTATCATAAAATAATTTTACTCATATTCTTCGCTTATGCAACTTATGATATAATTTATTAATACCATACATCAACATTTAAAATTTATAAATTAAATTTAAATGAAAATTACAATAAATTTAAGATTTAATTTAATAAGTTTATAATATTATTTTAATATTTAAAATTTAAATATAAATTTATTTTAAAAAATAAAAATAAAATAAAATATTTAATATAAAAAAATTATGTTTAAGATTGACAATTAAAAATTGATATATTGAATTAGATTAAAAGACGCTGGTTTCTGTTTCATAATGTTCTATATACCTATTTTTTATTTTACTTTTTTAGTTCTTCATGAATATCTTTAAAATTTCTTCTTTATCATTTTTATAACTTATATTTATGTTTTTAAAAATATTAAAATTAAAAAAATTTAATTTATTTTAAAAAAATTACACCTTCCTCTTGAGACAAATTAACCTTAACATGAGACAACTTAAATAGTTATTTTGAATTTCAAAAAATAATATTAATGGTTAAAGTTATTTTCTCATCATAAAAGAAGTTATTAATGGCTCAAGACGTAATATTTAATTAAGATTAATATATTTTCTTAAAAATAGCTCTATGTTCTTATTGTGATTGCCTATTTTAATTATTAATTATCTTATTTATGTCATTAGTTGGTTAAATTACTAATTAAAAAATCAAAGTTGTTTATGAAGTAATTTAATAAGTAACTATTCTTTTTTATTTTCTTTGATATTTTGGCAATATTTTTAATTTATTTTAATTGTTATTTCATAATAGTAATAATAACTTAGTCATTATAATTATGTGTCTTTTAAAATAATTTAATTAATACGAGAGATAATAAATATAATAGAAATGATAGTATAGAATAGAAAAAATTATTCTTTCCTTAAATTTGTACAAGTTAATTTAGAATTTCGAACAAGAAATGTTATTTTCTCTAAAGATATATTTATATAAAAATTTTCATCTCTTGTGTTCCATTATTTAGTTAATTAATTAAGTTATATTTATTTCATCGTTCAAATTTTTTCTTGGATTCTTCGATAAAAAATTATGCAAACTTTTTTTAGAAATAATTAAAAAATTAATCAAAAATACTTAAAATTTATACTGATAAGATGTGTCTATCATTTTCACAATTTAAAACTCATTTTAATAAAATAATTTTATTTAATAATAAAAAATTATGTCAAACAATATCATATTAATAAAATATATTTATTATCTATATAATCTAATATTAATTACAACTTATTTTAACAGAATAATTTTATTTAATACCAAAATAATATTAAGTTTATAAATTATGCTTAATTAACTTGTCAAATTTTACAAAACAATATATATAAACAAAATACATAATATCTTTTGAGAAACATAATTAATTATAGAAAAAATAGTTCTAACATTAATAGGATGTTTTGAATCTTAATTAACACAAACTCGCAGCAAATATCAATCACAAATTATATTAATAATAAAAAGATACAAACTAATATAATATAATTATCATGAATATAAATTAATTATATGTAAATTCATATAAATTTAAATTTTATAGCTTTTTACATGACTATACATATAGTCATAGATGAAATAATAATCACACAAAATAACACAAGGATGTTTTATATATGATATAACAATTTAATAAAAAAATTATAAATTTTATTTCTATATCGATTTGCAGATTTAATTTTATATTAAAATATGTCATAAAAAATGTATTATTGAATATAAGTGACAAGCATTGATAAAATTTTAGCTCTTAAAACTAAGTAAGGACAGGAATATAATACATATTTATTCTTTGATTAACTAAAATAAATTATCTTAAAATAAATTGATAAAATTTTTAGATCCCAGATTCAAAATCAGTGCAAGTACAATTACGTTTTGTATCAAAATTTGTAACAGAGAGATATGTCCAAATTCACTTTATATATAAGTCTTTGATAGATTTAGGGATAAATTAAATTTCCATAGAATTAAGTATTATTATTAATTTAATAACGAAACAAAATATTTAAAAAGTAATTTGAAAACATTTTTTTCAAAGACAGATATAATGATTCTTTAAAAGAAAGAAAAAAAATATAATGATATAAATTTGATGAGAGACATAATAATAAAATGAAAGATGAAAGACAAATTGAAATACCAATATTTTTATATAAAACAGACGGATTTCTCAATCAAATCAAAGTAATTTACTGATAAAAATTGAATTTAAAATATAAATAAGGATAATTTTAGTTTTTATTAAATTTTTTATAATAAATTTATATTCAGTAAAATTTATTTTTTAAAATTTTTTTAATAATAATTTAAATAATATAATTATTAAAATTTAATATATTTTAAATCAATTTATATAATCAGTAAAAAATAATTACAAAAAATATATTTATTTTTTATAGTGATTAAAATTGACGGCTGTTTCATGATATCATAAGCTATATTTTAAGGAATAAATATTTATTGACTTTTTAAGTTATTGATGCCGATTTATATGACACGCCTCTCCGTTATCCGTAAAATCAAACTGGTATTCCCTTCTTTTTATGTAAAGGTCATATTTGTTTTTGAATGATATAAAATATCATTAACTGATTTACTTTAACACTAATTTGATAAAAAGTTTGAAATTAAATTCACTTTATAATAATTTAAAAACTCATTTTTGAAAGTGAACACTTTTTTCATATTATTATTTCAACACATTCAATACTGTACATTTTTTAAAAATGTTTACATTATAATTTTTTCCACACCACAATTTTATCATAAAACAATTAATCTCAATTCTTTTACAAATAAAAATTTCTTATTTTCTCAAATTTCAGTATTTTAATTTCTAAAATTCATATATTTCCCTTTTAAATAATTTTTTAATTTAAAGCATCATTATTTATTTATTCACTAAATTAATTATGTGCATATATTTTATAATTTTTAATATTTCCCCTCAAATATATTTTAAAATTTGGCTTTAATTAAAACAAACTAATAGAATTTATGATAGTTGACAAACCGAGTCAATGTGGTACTTTTGAACGAACAAAACAGACATTTACTTTGAATTCTAATATTGTATTACCTATTATTATTTTAATAGAATAGTGTGCATAACATTTTTCTTGGATGTGATTTATCTCTCTGTCTATATATAAATCCAATTTCCCATCCAATTTTTTGACACATTGCTGAGCATTCTATAGTTTGAATATACATAGTGCGCTTTAGCTTCTACACATTTTTCCTTTAAGATGGGTCACTTTAAGAAGCTTATCTTCAACCTTGTTTTGCTATTTGTGCTTTTCTTATCAATGGAAGTGACAATAGCAAGGTTACCCAATTGGATACATGAGCCAACATGTAAGTGACCTACCATCTTTGGACATAAAGATTGAAATATTTGAAATTGAACTCATTTTTTTTTTTAACATATGTAGCAAGAATCAAAAACATGTTTTCTAAAAATATTAAATTCTGTTTGGAATTATATATGGTATACTAATTGAGTTTGAATATTGTTTGGGAAAGTTTAGATCGACGCATTCTTCTAAATAGTAATGATGATCCAGAAGGCTATAATTATCGTACAGGTCCTCCTCCGTGATCCAATCAAGCAAGGTTTGGTAATAGATTTATTTAAAAACACATAATTACTTATTTTAGAAAATTTACAAAAATAAATTATTATTTCACAAAGTAAATTCAACTAAATACACAATTATGGTGGCATTGCAGTTGAATACCAAAACATAATCCGACGAGGTCAAGGCAGAGCAATATGGGGTTTCATGGAGAACACTCGTCAGGAAGCAAGCATATATATATATATATATATATATATATATATATATTTATAAAATTTCACTTGTATTAATAATTTATGTTAGTTTATTTTGAACTTACGATTTTCTGTTAAATTTATTAATTAAAAATAAATTAAATAGCACTATGTTCATGCTTCAGCGACTTTTATTATTATTTATTCTGTTTTAATTTGTTACCATCTTTGTTTTATCTTACAAGTACATTTGTTATCGTCGGAGATGAAAGTACATTTATTTAAATTAAATTTTGAATGTATATAAAAATTTTAAAATTTAAGTTTAAATCTGTTATTTTTTAAAAGTTTTTTATATGAAAATTTAATTTTATTTAAAATTTATAAAATTTACAAGCTTATGATTTTAAAAAAGATTAATAAATAAATAAATAAATAAGATTAAATCTTATATAAATAGTTAATTAAAAAAGTTTACAAACTTAAAGCACTATTAAATAAATCTAAAATATATATATATATATATATTAAAATTATATAAATAAATATTAAAATAAGTATTATATAAATATAAAATAAATATAATAAATATAAATATATAATATATAAAAATAAATAATTTTTTTTATAAATTTAACACTCACTTGTTTATAAAAAAATATTTTAATAAATTTAAATCTATTTATTTATTAAATAAGATAAATTAAGTTAAATTTTAAATAAGTTGTATAATAAATTTTTATTAAACATTTTTAGTCATTTTTATTTTTAGTTATCATCAACACTTTTCATACACGTAGATATATCTAAATTTATGTTATTATTTAAAGAATAAATAATAATTAGGATGAGTATAGTAAGATTTTTTCAAATTTTTTTAAAAAAGTTTTCTAAATTAATTATAATAATTTTATTAAAAAATATTATAAAAATTAAATTAAATTCATTTTTAATAATTTTATTCGGTTTAATTATTTTATCTTAAAAATTTTATTTAAAAAGTTCAAGCAGCTAAAATACTGTTAAATTAACATAAAATATTAGGTTGAAAATGATAAAAAATAAAATATATAATAAAAAAGGTTTATAATCCATAATTAAGAATGAAAAATCCATACAGAAAGCAATACATGTTTACACTTATATATCACAATTCAAACATTTCAAAACTAATTTTATTTTAAAATGTAATATTAAATTAAAATATATATGTAATTACATGCATTTGAATTGTACATATGATATATAGAATATAAACCAAATTTATAAAAAAAATTGTTAATTTTAAAATTTTTAATTTTTTTAATGTTCTAAATATTTTTTATTCATTTATGTGGTTTAGAAGAGATTGGTTAATGAATATGTATTAATTAATTTCAATTAATTAGAAAAAACGAAAATAAATTTAGGATTAATAAGTTATCAAAATACAAGGTGGTGTTCAGTTTGAATATTTTTTTATTTTTTATTTTATATTTTAAATATTTTGTACAAGAAATAGGAGAAATAAAAATAAAATTATTTTATATTTTTATTATTTTAAGTAGAAAGCTTTGAAAATAGAAAAACAGTTAAACAATATAATATTTTAATAAATAAAAAACAAAAACAAAAATAAAAAAATATTATCAAACCAAATATCACTTAAGTTTGTCAATTAAATTGTAGAAAAAGTTGACCTACATACCAATAATGTCTTACATTCGAATTACACTAAAATGTGAACTGTTGAATCTTATTTTATTTTTTATTTTTAAAAATTGTTAAGCCATTGAATTGCAGTGGAGAGCTGGAGTAAGTATATATATCATGGTTTATTAAATTATGGGATTAACAAGATGTTTACGTAGACTATAAATGTAAAACGGAAGTATTTACAAAATATATAATTTAAAAATAAAATTAAGATCATTAAATTGTTACAACTTATATATTCTAAATTAAACAAAATTATCCTTTTAAATGTAAAATAAAATTAGAGTTTAATTGTAATATATTTGTAGTATGAATATTTTTAATTATTAAAAAATTAAAAATTATAATAGATATAACTCTTGAAATAATTATTACAAAATTTAATGATATAATAATTTATAATTAAAAGCCTGTAAAAAAGTATTTATATTGTCAATGTATTTTAATTAAATTAATAAATGTATTTCATATAAATTAAAATTTTATTTGCAAAAATATTTAAATTTAAAAATAAATTTAAGATTATCAAACTGTGACAATTGAAATTTGGTTAAATTACAAGATTTATAATTATATATTATCTAAATTAACCTCATTTAATAAAAAAGTGTTAAACAAACAAGATAATAACTTTGGTTGAATAAAAAAAAAGTTAATTTTATTTATTAACATTTTTTAATGTTTATAAACCCTAAAATCTAAATTCTAAACGTTAAATGTGTTTTAATAAGAAAAAATATTAAAATGTGAATTTGAAACTGAACCTATGCATTCGTAGATATGTGTAAAAGTCGGTTTTTTTCATTATCTTTTAATACTAATAAGGAGATTTATAAGACGGCAATAATAAAATTACATTCAACTTCAAAGAGAATCACAATGTAAAATACCACTTACTTATAAAAATAAACACTTATGTATCTTAAAAATAATAGAACGTAGTTCTCATGCGAGAAGCTAATAAAACTCAAAAGTAAAATATATAAGATAGAAAGAGAAAATTAAATTGATGTATTAAATTACACAACGTTTATGGATGTAAAAAGGGTACATGTAAGATGAGAAAGAGAAAATTAAATTGATGTATTAAATTACAGAACGTTTATGGATGTAAAAAGGTACATGTTGTGAACTAATGGTGTGGTAAATATGCTTGCAACATGAGAACCATTAAATTGAAGATAAATGGTGATATTTTTAATATTATCTCAAACCATATAACAGTCTATTTCAATGTTTTTTCTTCATGATGAAATTAATAAATATTAATTAAAAAATTATGAATATTAAAATTTATAAAGATAATAAATAAACTATTAAATTTTATAAATAATTTGGGCTAGTGCATAGTTTTTATTTTTTAAAATAAATGTTTAGTATATGTGTCAATTTGTTCATCCAATCCAATTTAACATTAATTCATGTGGATTAAGATCAAAATAGTTTACAAACCCACAAAAGTCTATATTTATAAAGTTTATAAAACTAAAAGTTCATTAAACCCGAAGGATTAGAGTCAAACCATGAATTTAATTTTTCTCTTTTAATTTTTTTTAATCTTTTTCTATAATTTATTTTCTCTTCACTTTCTTTCTCTCTCAAAATAAAATAGAGATAAAAAAGTAAAATTTGTCATTTTCCATCTCCATTTCTTCTTTTACTATACTCGTGTCGCGTAGGATTTTAATGGAAAGAATCCCTACACAATGCAAGTTATAAAGTCTTTTACTAGTCTTGATGAAACTGTAGTTTTATAATTTTTTATCTTAGGATTAGGATTATGGATTTTTTTAGAATGATTTGTTCATATTTTTCATCTTTTGCTATGTTTAACTAACTTCCAAATTATAATATTTTGGTGAACTTTTTCGAATCCTATTTTTTCTTTATGAATGATTTTATGTCTTCGTTATGAATGAGTGCATGGTTCCTTATACATTGTATTGCTTTATTGCACTACCATTGATGAGAGTTTGTTACTTGTATTTGATCTCTAAGTAGGTTGGGGTAAGCGATCATACCATCTCTCAGTTAACGGAACCGTAACGTAATTAAGTCTATGGATTTTAGAAGATCAATCAGATAGTAGACTTCTAGACTTCTAACCGGTTATTTATCTAACGGTACATTACAAATCTCGTATGTTTTATGTTTCTCTTACTTATCTATCTTGGATGATCATTACCAGCTGAGACTTAGGAAAAAAATTATTACTATATATACAATAGATAATAATATCATTAGAAGGATGGTTATCGATTGATGTTTAAATTATTTCTAAGGGAATTTGGAGGGAGAATAGATAAAGTTATAAGGAACCAAAGTTCCATACTTATCCATAACTTCGCATCTGTATTCTTCATTTTTTTTATTGTTATTTGTTTATATTTTCTTATTCTTATCTCTTACACTCCTATAAAAATACTCTTTTGATAAGTTCAAAAGTTAAAATTTGAACTTCTTCCGCATATTGTTCTCATATAATCTTTGTAAAATTGACACTAAAGATATAAAATACCTCTTCTTACACCAATAAATATAGTTGTTCATGCATAAAAAGTAACATACAATTTTATACACATATTTTGCATGTATCAAACTGTTTTATAAATATCATTTAAAAACAAGTTTATAATCACTCTTCAAGTGACAATCCATGTGTCATGAAACCACATGATCATTGCTGAAACTACTCTTCAAGTTCATAATCATTTAAACTTTATTGGGGATTATTTTACGTTTTTAATTTTAAAAACTAAAACTAGCTTTTGTTTTCAGTTTTTAATTTTAGTTTTGAATTTTTAAAAATTGTTGAAAAAAAAATTATGTTACTCTATTATATTACTTTATTGTGAATTCACAAAAAAATATAAATAAAAATATTAATTAAAAATTAAATTATATTAAAATAATATAAATTTTAAATTTTAAAAAATAATAAATAAATATTATTTTATTATTATTATAATGATAGTAATTATGATAGTAATAGTGATAGTGATTAAAAATAAAAATAATGTTTATGAAATAATGATACTAATGTGACGGTTATAATATAAAGAATATTATATAATTATATAAATTTATATTTTTATTATTAGTATTTAAAATAAAAAATTTTATATATGTTATTATTATAATATTTTTATATTATTTAATATTTATTTTATATAAAAATAATATATATTATAATATTACATTATAAATAGTTATATAATATAAATTATATTATAATATTATAAATTTAATATAATTTATATATAAATTAATATTATTTATTTTTAATATATAAAAATTATAAAAATAAAAAATTAAATTATTTAAAATAATAAAAAAATATTAATATTATTATTATTATAATACTAATAATTATGATGATAATTATAATCTAAATAATATTATATAATCATATAATTTTATATTTTATATATTATTTGATAATTAATATATTTTTATAATATTTTTGTATTATTTAAGATTTGTTTAATATAGAATAATATATACTATATTATAAAAATTTATATAACATAAAATTATATTATAATACTGTAAATTAAATATAATTTTTATATATTAAATAATATTATTTATTTATAAATTTATAAAAATAGATAAATGATTAAAAATAATTAAATTATTTTAAAATAATAAAAAAATTATTTAAAAATAAAAATTATTATTATTATTATTGTTGTGATAATAGTAATATTGATAATAAAAAAATAAAAATATTGTTGATAAAATAATAATACTGGTATAGTGTTTATAATATAAAAATATTATATAATTATATAAATTTTATTTCACATAATATTATTTGATTATCAAGATTTAAAAATAATTTTTTATATTATTCAATATTTGTTTTATATAAAAATATTATATTATAAATAATTATATAATATAAAATTATATTATAATTTTATAAATTTAATATAATTTATATATTAAATATTATTATTTATTTTATTTTATTATATAAAAATTATATAAATAAAAAAATTAAATTATTTTAAAATTAAAAAATATATTATTATTATTATTATGTGATGATTTAATAATGATAGAATTGAATAAATTTAAAAATAAAAATATTTTAAAATTAAAAATAACATTTAATAGAATTTAATATTTAAGTTAAAACTATTTTAAAAATACTATAAAACAATTTCAAAACCATTTTTATTAAACTTACAATCACTTTAAACATGAATTTAAAAATAATAAAATAAAAAGTGTCTGAAACTGTCTTAAAACATGTTTATAGTAGCTTTTGAAATCTTCCTTTAGGGTAATACTATCTTTATAATTTAAATTTATGTTATTATATATAATATTTTTATCATTATATCTTATTAATTAATTATTATTTAGAAAGAAATAAAAAAGAAATCAAAGCATAGCCGCCAGCAATAGGAGGGGCGGCTATTGTAGGGCATGTTGATTTGAAGAAGTTTACTATCCCGTTAGTAGGAAAGAAACCAGTGAATAAAAAAATCAGAACAGATTGAAGGAATGTTAAAGATTTATTTTCAGTTAGTCTTCTTGATAAAATATTCACAGAAAAACACACACAAAAGATCAGATACAATGTAACTTTAACTTTGCTGGTCAAGGAGAGTTGTTATACAGCGTGACTCATCCATTTGCTGACTCTAATCTCTCTTGAATTCAAACTTATATATATCACGTGTTGCCATTTTATGAAAAATTAATTTTTTTGAGATTCATGTCTTATGCAATTAGTGCAACTAGCATCTTACTTATTTTACGGATATTTTTAAATTTTAAATAAAAATAACAAATATTTTCATTAATAAAAATGTACATTATATTATATTAATAAAAATAAAAGAAATAAACTTTTTAATATTATAAATAAAATTGAAAAGTTATATCATGATATATAAAATTTTAATTTTAATTTAAATTAGTTAAAATTATAATTATCTTAAAATAATATTTATCTGAAAAATACATCTTTAAATTTATTATATTATATTAATATTAAAAATTTAAATAAAAATAATATGTAAAATAAATAAAAAATAAATTAAATATTTAATATAGAAGAATATACCTAATAAAAGTAGTTTTATTATTAATATAAAAGTCAAACAAAGTTGATTATGAAATAACTTAATAAGTAGCTATTCTCTCTTAGTTTCTTTGATATTTTAGTAATATTTTTAATCCTAATTTGATTATCCATTTTACAATATTAATAAAATATTATTTTTATTATACATTTATTATAAAATCTAAAATATTAATTATCAATTTTAATGGTAAAACAAAATGGAACAAAGGGTGTACCATGTGTATTATGTTGGATAATTTGATCATATAATTATCAATTTAAAAATCTAGTTAGATTATATTGTATTTCTATTTTTATTATATAGAATATAGTTAAATGTGAGTATATATCATTGATATTCATATTTTCCTTTTCTGTATTCTTAAGAATGATGCAAAAAAAAAATAGAAAAAAAAACCCAAAACAAGAAACAGATATAATGATATAAATATTAAAAAAAATAAAAAGACATAATAATATAATTTGATGACAAACCTTTAAAGGATTTAAGTGATAATAAAATAAAATATGAAAGACTAATTTAAATATCAAAATTTCTATATAAAACATAGGTAGATTTCGTAATAAAATCAAAGTAATTAAAATTGAAAATTTTGCACCGTTAAGGTTTCTTAGTTGTATCATTTTTTATTGGCAGCTGCTTCGTGATATTGCAAGCTATATCTGACGTATATGTATTAACTTTTTAAGTTATTGATCGCTATTTATATGACACGGTCCTCTGTTGATAAAGTCAAATTGGAGTTCTTTTTTTAATGTAAAAGAGTGTACTTTAAACAATAAAAAATCTCATTAAATTACTAATATCAGTCTATAATAATTAAAAGAAAAACAAACCATTCTTGAAAGTGAACACTCTTTTTAATAGTATTATTTCAGCACATAATTCATCCTTATCCAATAATATTTGTTATAAATTTTCAAATTATTAATGTTTCCACACCAAAATTTTATAAAAAATATACTCTCATTTCTTCTACAGTAAAATTTTCTTATTATTTCAAATTCTAGTATTTTCATTTTAAAAATTCTTATCTTTCCATTTTAATATTTTTTTTAATTTAAGCCACTTCTATTGTTTGTTTATTTACTAAATTAATTATGTTCATATATTTTTAATATTTTTAATAATTCCCCTAAAATATTTATTTAAAATTCTACATTCATTAAAAAAAACTTATACAATCTATGATAATTGAAAAACCGAGTCAATGTGGTATTTTTGAACGAGCAAAATAGACATTTACTTGGAATTCTAATATCGTACTAGCTATTACTATCTTAATAAAATAGTGTACATAAGATTTTTCTTGGATGCGATCTCTCTCTCTCTCTCTCTAATATATAAACCCTATTTACCATCCCATTTTTCACACATTCTTGAGCAATCTAAAGTTTAAATATATATAGTACCCTTTAGCTTCTACATTTTTCCTTTAACATGACTTACATTAAAAAACATATCTTGCAACTAGTTTTGCTATTTGTGCTTTTCTTATCAATGGAAGTGGCAACAGCAAGGTTACCCTTTTGGATCCACGAGCCAACATGTAAGTGACCTAACTTCTTTGGACAAAAAGATTGAATCATTGAAATTGAACTCTTTTTTTTTTTTTTTATGCAGCAAGAATCAATAACTTTTTTCTAAAACTATTTTTGTATAGATAATTTTTTCTATTTTTATAATTAATTATTGCTCCGAATTATATATGGTATACTAATTCAGTTTGAATATTGTTTGGGAACTTTTAAGATCGACGCATCCTTCTATCTTCTCAGGATCGTCCACATGGCTACAATTATCGTCAAGTTGGCCCCCCTTGGTCCAATTAGCCAACATTTGGTAATTGATTTATTTTAAAAAGTAATTTTTATTTTTTAAAATTTATTTTAGAGAATTGAAAAATAAATCATTATTTCGTAAAATAAATGATTCTAAATACACAATTATGGTGGCAATTGCAGTTGAATATCAAACATAATCCAACGAGGTTAAGGCAGAGCAATATGGAGTTCCATGGAGAAGACTTGATGTCGGAAGAAGATATAGAATTGTACTTGTATTAATAAATTATATTTATTTATATTGGAATTAAATTTTCTGTTAGTGTGATGAATTATATCAATAAAATAAATTGCTTTGACTATATCTTATTATTTATCTTTGTTTTATCACTTAAGTACACTTGTTATCTTTAACCTCTTACGTCCATTTATCCAAATATATTCAAAATTATATTGCGAATGTTCGCACTCGATTTAGTTTAATTTTAAAAAAATATGTAAATTAATTATAAAAATATTTTTAATTTAACTTAGTTTAATTAAATATATTGTAAAAATTAAATCAAATCAAACTAATATTTAATAATTTAATTTAGTTTGATTATTTAATTTTTAACTTTATTAAAAATATTTAAATAAAAAAATAGACAAATAATGACAGAATATTATGTTAAAAATTATAAAAAAAATTAAGATACATAACACATAAGAATCACAATTTATAGTAAAAAACAAGAAGTTTTATAATAAAGAAAACAATACAGGTTTACCGTAGATATAACAATTCAAACATTTCAATATTAACTTTATTCGAAATATAATACCAAATTGAAAGCAAGTATAATTTTAATTGGTTTAGCTCACTTTTGGATAAGAGAATACTGAATCAATCTTAATGGTAAGAAAAATTATGTTTTTTATTATTATTATTATCATTGTCATGAAAAACTATCTGTATTTTTTAATTTTGGTGGCAATTTATTGTGGATTAAGGTACTGCACTCTTCAATAAGTATTACTATCCCATTTTCTTTTAACTTTTTTTTAGATAATTTTTTTAAAAAAAATCTTTTCATAGGTTAGCATTTGTTGAAGTGTTTTATAAGCATTTGTTGAAGTGTTTTGTGATGGCACATTGATGTAAAGTTTCTTCAGAATTTCAAAAACTTTTTAAATTTCTTATCCAACTTTGTTTTAGTTAGACGTTGTGGGAATGAGATAAGACTTGACCTTTTCTACTTTTTTTTTTTTAAAGTGTTCTCAAATTTTTTAGCTAAAGGTGAAAAAATTGTTTCCTTCTTATCCTCTATTAAAATTTTGGACTCCAATTATATCCCATTTCTTAAAGAAACAACCATGATATTATTATTTGGTTACTCTTAAATTATCCAAAAAAGATTATTATGGTTTAGAAGATGTTGCAACTTGTTAGGCTACCTGATTCTCTAACAATTTGTTAGGGATTGTTAGAGAGTTGATCTTTAAGGTTAGTTGTTTAATTGCATAAAAAAATTCTTTATTTTTATTCATTTGAAAGCATACAAATGTTTCCGTAAATGACTCCAATTTAAACTTTTGAGATGGGTAGAAATTTAAACTTCTGAGATGGGTAGAAATCTAGATAAGGTTGGTAGTTCCCTTTTACACCTAGAACCTGTTGATTTATATTTTGGAAGTGTTGAGGTCATCTGAATCCAAACTTTTTCTTTTCACCAAAATTATTGATAACATCAACTTGTTGCATTTCTAAATATGACATATTGTCAAGTCTTGTTGACAACATGGAGTATACCCTGCATTACCACATAATTCACAAACCATGTTAATAGTACCTGTTATGCTTAACTTATCACTCTTTTAAGACAAAGCCTCAATTTTAGTAGTAATCAAAGAAAGAGAATTAACATTATACTTAATTGGGATCTTAATAGGATAACTTCTTTCAAAAGATCATTGATAACTATTTTGAATTATCTCCTTTATTAAATTGTAGCTATCTTTTAAACTCTTACTTATGAAGGTTCCTCTAGCTGCAACATTTAGAGTGAACTTCAATTGTTGGTTTAGTCCATGGTAGAAGATATAGACTATTAACCAACATTTAATGCCATGGTAAAGGTATTCTTAAAGAAATTTCTTGTATCTCTCTCAAGTATCATAGGGAGACTTATCTTCTCTCTTTATGAGGTTTATTAGTTGATTCCTTAATTGATCGATCTTACATCTTGAGAAATATTAGTTGAGGAACACTTAAGAAAATTGATTTCACATTGTTATGGAACCTTTAGGAAATGAATATAACCACGCTCTTATTTTGTCCCTTGGAGAAAAAGGAAAAAGTATTAGACTAATAGCATCGAAGGTAGCACAATTGATCTTTAGAGTTTCATAATACTCCAAGAACACTTGTTAATATAGGTTTGGATCTTCAGAAGGTAATCCTCCAAAGATGTTCTATGGCACCATGGACAGGAGAAAAGACTTCAACTCAAATTTATTAGCCTTAACATTTAGGGTTAACTTCTATTATTGGTTTAGTCCATTGTAAAAGATATAGACTATCAACCAACATTCAATCCCATGGCGGGGGCATTTTTTAAGCAATTCCTCATATCTCTCTAAAATATCATAGAGAGACCCATCTTCTCTCTTAATGAACATTATTAGTTGATTCCCCAATTAATCGATCTTACTTGGTGAGAACTTGAGAGAGTTGGTCCCACATGGTTGTGGAACCTTTACAAAATGAATATAACTGTCGTAACCGTAATTACAATGAAATGACGAACTCGCTAAAATTTTAGAAAAGAAATTTAAATTATCATGGAGCCGCCACCAAATTTTATTTTTAAAGAGAAAATATTTGGAAAAAACCCTAACTTGAGAAAGAAATCTAGGTTCGGAAGTCGGTTACGAACAGGGAAGGTATTAGGCACCCTACTCGTTCGTTATGAAGAACGGTACCTTTGACCTGAGTGTGTGATTTTGATATTTTTGAAAATTGTTTGATCCCTTTAAATAGAATAGAAATAAATGGGATTGGAAAATAGTCTAACATCCTACTCCTATGTATTTTCTGGTGCAATGGAAAATTTAAGGCTATGTAGTTCTGGTTTAATAGACTTGATCTCTTGGAAAATAGAAGAGGTGATTTTAGGCGAAATTAATTCTTGAACAAAGTTGGTTAACATAGCGATTTTATAAAATCACGTGCTTGCAAAATCCAAACTGTTGTAAGCCACGTTTGAATTTGCACGAATTAAAATACGGAACAGTAGAGAACGCTACTTGCCCATATTAGAATTCGTTGCACAAATGTCAAAAAAACAGACATTTTTAGATGGAATTAGTAAAACAATAATTTCCTAAAATCGCGTGCTTGCAACATTCAAACCGTCGTAAGCCGCGTTTGAATCTGCACGAATTAAAATACGAAACAGTAGAGAATGCTACTTGCCCATATCAAAATCCGTTGCATGAGTTTCAGAAAATTCAAAAACAAACATTTTTAGGCAGAATTAGAAAAGCAATGATTTTCTAAAAGTGTGTGCTTGCAAAATTCAAACCATCGTAAGTTACGTTCGAATCTGCACGAATTAAATATGGAACAGTAGAGAACGTTGCTTGCTCGTATTAGAATCCATTGCACGAATTTAAGAAAATCCAAAAAATAGACATTTTTAGGCGGAATTAGTAGAAACAGTGATTTCCTAAAATCGCGTGCTTGTAAGATTCAAACCGTTGGAAGCCGCGTTTGAATCTACACGAATTAAAATATGGAACAGTAAAGAATGCTACTTGCCTGTATTAGAATCCATTGCACGAATTTCTGAAAATTCAAAAACACACATTTTGAAAAAAATATTTTTCTTTTTCTTTTAAAAAATCGTTTTGTAAGTCAACTTGTAAGTCAAATTTACCTCAAAAAATAACTAATTTTGACTTATGGAGCCTATTGGACTTGACCCAAGTGAAAGAATATAAAAAAAATTAAAGGCAATGGGTTTGACCCAAATTCAATTTAAAAGAAAAATGAATGGACTTGATTTCAAAATAAAAAAGGAATTGGGCTTGATCCAAATTAAAAAATAGAATTGGACGTGATCCAAAAAAAGGTTTGATTTCAAATAAAAAAAGAACTTGGACTTGACCCAAATTAAAAAAAAATAGATTTAATTTCAAATAAAAAAAGGAATTGGGCTTGCCCTAAATTAAAAAGATGGATTTGATTTCAAATTAAAAAAAAGGAAATTTGACTTGTTCCAAATTAAAAAGAATAGACTTAATTTCAAAATAAAATAAAAAAGAAATTGAGCTTGATTAAAAAAAATGAACTTGGACTTGATTTAAATTATTAATATTTCTTATTTGAAAATTTTGGTTTGATTTTAGAATGGCCCAATTAGAGGGCAGCTATTAGCATGGCCCAAATGTGGCCCATTTGAAATGACTGCCAGCATGGCCCATTTTGTATAAGAGGCCCAAATTGAGAAGTAGTTGGCCTGATCATGGCCATCCAAGGAGTTTGGCCGAAGTGTGGCCCAACTGACAAAGCAACTAGCTGCCCACTTTAAATCAGCAGGGCCCAATTGGCAAGGCTGCATGCCTTAGCCCATTATGATTATGTGACCCAATGCCTAATACTCATACCATAGCCTATGAAAGGCAACATGTGGGAATCGAACCTGGGGCCTAGCGGCTGTGTGCAGTAAGCGAACCATCAAGTTGTGCTTCCATCTTAGTCTTAATATCCATGGACATTAATTTAACCCCTTATGATTGCTTGGCTTCCTACAACAGAGGCTAGAATAGCCAAGATGAGCACTAGCCACCCAACATTTTCTGGAACCAAGACATAGGAACTGATTTAGAGTTCGAAATCATGGTTATATGACATGCAAGCAGCTCGACCTATATATACCAATATAAGTGTAAGATATACCAGAAAGGTAAATGTGGTCTGAATAGCCATATATGAAAGATGGCCAAGATCGGTAAACGTAACTTCTAAACCTGTCATGCACAACAAAAAGTTTATTATATTCTTTTTAGTTTCACCAACAAATTTGCTCAAAACTTTGAGGCCATTTATAGACTTTGATTCCTTCTCCACGTCCAATATTCCATCAATTCATCTATATCAATGTGGTCACCTTCTTACTATTTGGGTCACCAACATACTGTTTCTGCTGCTGCAATGGTCCTGACTATGACCATAGTAAATCCAACCTTTATATTGAAACTAGGGTCCATTTTCTCAGTTCCATTATTCATATTTCCATGAGGAGCCAAAATTCCTATAGCCAGCTCACCTATCTTAATGTCCGAATAACAGAAAATGTTCCTGATATACAATCAGATATAGATGCTTGGGCCATTCTATGTGTTTTAAGAATTAGCAAAATTGGTCTCTTATAGTCAACAGCTGAAAAGAAAACTTAGGTAATCCCCTGAATCCATGATCCCTTGGAACTTTCTCACTAACAATATCTTTAAGAGAACTTAAAACAGAACGTGAACAGACCAATGAATTCATTGACCTTGTCAGAACATTAAATATTCCTTCAAAGATCTGAGCTCTTAGCATTGGCATGGAATTCTTCATTCTAAACTCTTATTTTTTACGGAGTTAAACCAAACGACATAAAATTCAAATCACAGAACATGGTTATACCTATACAGAAAAAGGCCATCTTCTACTTTTGCGCTAATTCTATATTAAGGCAACATTCACATCCTAGGTCCAGGGAAATTTAGATTCCACAGAGCATAAGTTCATGCTAATCTTTACTTGCTTTTAATTGAGCAATGAGGTGGTTATGGTTTAGTATTATTGGAGCTTACACAGACTATCTATGAAATGCAAGTCTTAGATCTATTCCAACATAGCAGGTTCTAAATCTTGATTTGGAAAAAAGATCATGTGAAATAAGGTTATCCAGTATAACTTCTAGTTATATTTCTAATCTTATTTCTTTGAAGTACTAAATTATAATTCAAATCACAAGCATATAGGAGAGAAGAAGAAGAATCATGCTAGAAATAATGACAGATAAAGATCATTCGAAAAATTCAAATCTCATTAGAGAAATCTCGTAGGTTTTTTTTCAGGTTTATTCCATTATGGTGCATTATAGGTTATAACTAGCTATGAAAATACATGGATTGACACTACTGGATACACTTGATATCAGCTTCGTGAAGCCAGAATACATGAGTTAATGCTACCAGATACAAACATTATTTAGTTATGGTTCAAGAATTTATTTCACTTGAGCAACTTTCCTTTTCTTACAAACATAAGCACATAAGACATGGAGTAATACTATCAAATATACAGGTGTGTTTAGTTATAATTCAGATCTATTTTACTTGCAAATCATAGAAACAAAATGCATGAATTGAAGTTTTCTTGAGTTCACCTGAAGGTTTTGCAGGAGAATATCAAGATTTGGCGAAGTTCTGTGACTCGTCTCCTAGTACGCCAAGCGAGATAATGAAGGATTCTTCCTCTTCTACAGCAATGGAGAAGACCTCTAGAGGAAGGATCTGAGTAGAGGAGGAGGCAGAGAGAAGCTCCAAAACTTGCTTTCGAGCAGTAGAGAAACTGAGAGGATCCTTGAGTTGCTAAGAGAAATTTTTGGGAACCCCCCATGCACCCATTCCTTCCAACTTATATATCAAACCCTGTCTTTTCTTGAATTTTGGCGACTTGCCCCCTTTTTTTTTCTTTATTTCTCTTTTTTTTTTCTTTTTTCTTATTTTCTTTTATTTTTCTTTTTGTTCCTAACCAACTCTTAACCACCTTAACTAGCTTTTAACTATCCTGAAAATTTTTCTTTCTCTTTTTTCTTTTCCCTTTTTATATTTTTTTATTCATTATTTTTTTATTTTTTGCTGCTTTTTCTTTTCTTTTTCCTAATTAATTCCTAACTAACCTTAACTAACCTAACTAACTTTAACTAATTCCTAAATAAAAAATCTTTGGGATTATTTAAAGTGTTTCTCATTTTTTTTGGTATATCATTTTTGTGTTTATTTTTTATTTATTTTATAATTTATTTTTATTATTATTTTTTCTTTATAACTCAAAAATTAACTTTGAACATAATTGAGTGTTCATAGTTATAAAGTAAAAACTAGTAAAAGAAATAAAAAGTGGAGCATATAGACACCTAAAGTAGCTATGGATGGTTGTTGTAGGACAAGTTGATTTGAAGGAGTTTATTACCCTTTTAATAGAAAAGAAACTCTTTATAACATCCTAACAATGATATAAATCCTAAACTAAAATTGTATTATAAATTTATTATTAATTTATTATTTTATGATATATAATTTTTTATGAAATACTTTTACTAAAGATGTGATACTTTTTTTTTTTAAAATGTTGTATGGAAATATGAACCTTATCATAGAAAACTAACCTAACAATAAATAAACGTTTTGGATATTGTTTCTTACCATAAGTTTTAAAACTTACAACCATGTATCCATATAAATATATATTTACATATATAACAATATTTATATTATATATATTAGATAAACAATAAGGTACACAGACGAAAGTAAACTTAAAGCTCATAATGAGTCATTTCTTACCGTGCAAGAGCATAGTGCCTCACAGTATTGTTCTTCATAAAATTCAATCATTCGCTTGAACCTTCCGCTTAGATTACAAGACTATGGATACTAAAGTGCCACTTCACATTACTTAATATGAGATACTCCTCCATCCTAACATACAACATGGAAGATATCTTGGAAAAGAATGAGGAGTAAGGAATGAGAATTCTATGTTTGTCAATAAGTGTCTACCTTAGGATTGATGATAACATTCTTAATCCAATCACTTTAGTTTATTTATGAAAATATGATGAGCATACAAGTTTAGTTTTATATGTTGCGAAACATCTTTATTTTTGAAGTGATTTTATTTTAATTATAAAATAATACATAACAAGCATAGACATATAATTCATTTATTCTTTGGATCACTTTCTCATAGTATCATGTCATAGAATCATAGATATCACTTGACTCGTTATTATTCTAGGCTATAATCAATGTCATTCTCATTCTCTAGTCATTCTCTTAGTGACAATTTAATATATGACATAACATTATTAATCTTAGCCACGAAATATATTTTCACTTCCCATATACTTCACCTTTTCTAGGATATAAGCTTATTTTAATGGTCGTCACCATCTTAACTTGAAGCCCTATGGTTTCTAATATAAAAATACCCTAACTTTCATATGTGCACAAGTCCCCAACTTGGCACGGTTAGAATAGTGTATTACAAATTTTCACATAAGATTTTCTTGAGTGATCTATTGACTTATTAGATTTAATTTTAAGTTTTCGTAATAGGATGTATGCTCAATATACAACCAATATGCCATGCATATATAGCATCCAATTCATCAATCATCACTTAAACATTAAACATCAACACATGGAACCATATACTCATACAAAAATTATTATATCATTTAAGAGATCACATAAAAAAATTACACATAAGTAAACATAGTCAAGCATCACCATAATAACTAGGACAATAATATTTATTCAAAAACTTACATACTTAGTAAAAACCTTTATTTAAGATCCTTAAATTTTGGAAAACATATATTCTTGTTTTAACTTTGTCCAAATTGACATTATTCTTTATATTTTATGATAAGTTTTTCAAAGAAAATCTACACCAATCATTCTTACTAAATTCCTCTTAACTTTTCTTTTTTTCGAAGTTTTGTTCATGTTTTTCTCAACATTATGATTATGTTGGCCAAATGGCCTTTTGCCTCTCAAGTGAGATTTTTATTCACCTAAATCATCTAGTTGCTTTGTTTCTTAAGATCCATTTCTAAGATATGGATAATTAAAATTTAATCCTTAATTCTTAATTTTTTCTAATTTTACTCTTCCTTGACCGAACTACATCCTTTAGTTCCATTAGAGTTTGATATTTAATTTTTATGTTTTTTTGGCCAATATTTTAAGTTTATTATTCATTGAAAAATATTCTTTTAATAATATCTATATTAACTAATTATTAGCTTGCTTCTTAATATCTTAGCTCAAAATTATATTCATTTTTTGGGATCACCTTGGTTACCTAAGATACCTCGAAATCTTAATCATAACAATTTATCTATTATTTTACCTTTCTCTAGAAAGTTTGGCTAATCATCACTTTCAAGGCTTTGTCTTACTTTATTTATTTCTAAGAGTTTATTTTTTTAATATGTTAACTTAGGAGAATAAAATGATCAATTCTAATGATTCTTAACTTTTTCTCAAATTTAAAGTCTTTTCCATTCTTATTTGCTAAGATCTTTAATTTATTTATTTTTAGTTCCATAAATATATCCTTTATTCTACACTTTAAGAAGGATATTGGTTTTCAAATTCTAATAAATTTTAAGCTATTACTTTCACATGTTAATAACCTTGGCTGAATAGTTATTCCATATCTATGGTGTCTTTTTTTATAATCTTTTTCCACTTAACTCTTGAACGTAGAGTCAAAGTTTTTAATAATTTTGGTGACTTGTGATCTTAAAATTTGTATCTATTTATAACGAATCTCATCACATAGAAGAATATGTTAGTAGATAAACATGGACAATAAACCTCTCCTAATAGCTACTACCCTGCCCAATCTATCTTAACATAACTAAGATATTTTGGTCATTATCAGAGGTTTTTTAAGTAAGACTCCAAACATTTCTCTTAAAAATTCTACCCTTTGCTTAGTTCTACCTATTTTATTTATAAGTTATTAACATAGTTCTAGTGACAGTTTAGTAACTACTAATAAATTTGAATTATTTGAGATCTTTAATTTTTTTACTATTCTACCTTTTATTTATCATTAATTTTATTACAATAACTTAATTACAATTATTAAAAATTTTTTAAATCTTTTATAAATTTTTAAAATCTTGCTTAATATTCATATACTTTATTTGTTATTATTTTACTATAATATTTTATAGCATAAATTATAAAGTATTTCATAAATAAAATATGTTAACAAGTAATATCAACGTTTCTTTATAATATTTATAAAAAAAAAATTTAAAATATAATATTTATTAAAACATTTTAATAATTAAATTCTTTAAATATAAATATAAAAAATAAAAAAATTAAATATTATTATACAACAATTTTATTTATAAATATTTTAATTTTTACATCCATTTTTAATATAAACATCATAAAAAATGTTTATGATTACAAGGCTGAAACATGTAAACACTTTAAAAGAATTAGTTTTTTTTTTAATTTATTTAATCTGTCTTCTCTCAGTGCCTTTTCATCTCCTCTCATCACATCCCCTTCATTTTTTATTTTTTTTTTGTCTTTGAAAAGCAGAGAAGCAGATTAGGATAAGGTCTGTGTCACGAGGCAAGGAGAAGACGAAGGTTGAGAGTGCAAATGAGCTTCCATTGATAGAGGTTTAGTGACAGTGGTTGAGGGAACCACCACTGTCGACAGCAGTGGTGACGACAGAGAAAGATGAAACAAAGGTTAAGAGTAGAGACGAGAGCAAGAGAAGGAGTTCAGTGACCCTACCTTCTCTAATGATTGTGCAATTGAAGGTAAAATAATCTGAATTGGAATAAGGACCTTGAATAGGGATAATGTCAATTGAAAATTATATAAATTATCAGCGATTAAATGAAGACATGCAGTGAATCGAATTTCCTACTTTTGTCCAAACATGCCATTGAAACTTGCTGACTAGTTTAACATTCTTAGGATCATTGATCTTAACACAATTAAGATGCTCCTCCTCCTTCAAGAACCCTTACCAAAATTGGCACATCTGTCATAGGATTAACCTTTAATGACTTTGTAGAAATAAAATCTTCTAGAACAATGAAAAATACATTCAGTTCTAGCATATGGATGGATCTAGCTTCTATGTTGTTAGGTAGGACAACTAATTAAGCATTTTGATAATTGATTAACCAATTCTAAATATTTAGATATGGCAATAACGTGTGGACCTCTTATGAGAATGACTTACAACTTGTTTGATGCTATTACAAGACACATCATTCAAATGAGTCAATTGGTGCAATATTGGTATTTTATTGTGTAATATATATATATATATATATATAAGCTGAAGAAGGGTATATGGAATTTGAGGTATGCAATCTAGCAAAGGTATAAAAGTGTGGAACTAGGAGAATAACATATACAATAGGACTTTTATCCTTTCCAATGCACTATTTTGTGGCAAGGCTAAACTCCTGCGCTAGGTAAGAAAGACATCTATAATATGATTTAATTATTGGCATCATAAGTGGTAACTCTGGATTTTATCTTCTATTCTCCCATTTTTTCATTCTTATCATTATTTTGTTAGAAATTAGTTATGAGGGTGTAATTATTAAAGTGCCAAGTGGAGCAAAAGAAAAAAAAATAGTTTTATTTAAATACTGGAGTCCATGGTAAGCTTTATTTGTAGTGAAGAATAAATGTATGATGCTAAACATGAATCT
Source organism: Canavalia ensiformis (assembly GCA_026541065.1). Classification (NCBI taxonomy): domain Eukaryota; kingdom Viridiplantae; phylum Streptophyta; class Magnoliopsida; order Fabales; family Fabaceae; genus Canavalia; species Canavalia ensiformis. The sequence continues at coordinate 346,035 of JAMKYM010000909.1, read as the reverse complement.
AATGATAGAAAGATTAACATGATTGAAATAAATATATACGTATAAAATAATTGGAATATATTGAGTACGGGTTGTGTTTATTTGGATGCTTTGTTTTGTGTAGATAGAGGTGAATTTCTTAGAAAGACTTTCTCCTTCCAACATTATAAAGCTATTAGGCTTTGGGGAGAAGGAGACTGAATTGAACCTGGGGTATGAATGTTATGCCACGGGCTAGCCTGGATAACCACCTATTTGGAAGTGAGAGAGCTAAACAAATTATTGAATCAAACAAGATAAGTAGAAATTTGTAGAAATAGATTTATCATTTTCCTAAATTTACATTCATGATTGTGCTTCTGGAGAAGGTGCTAATGCTCACCTACTTTTGTGCGACACAAGGATGAAAGTTATAATTAGAGTAGTCAAGTCACTAACTTTCCTACACTTATTAGAGGAGAATATTATGTACAGAGATCTTAAGACTTCAAAAATACTACTTGATGAGGTAAGTTTCATCTTATCATTTAGCATCACACTCATGAGCTTTATTGAAGAGTTGTTCGGAATGCAAAAAAAAGTATCACTTTTGGTTTTACCATAGACTTATAAAGCCTTAATTATGGACTGCATAACATTTTTCCTCCGTAAGCGATAAAGTGAATCTGTAATTATTCATCTCAATCTGATATGCATGTCAACGTGCATAAACTTACAAAAAAGTGAAGGGAATGTGATGAGAGGAATCTTTAGATACATAGGTTTTAATATTATATTCAAAATAAATCGGGTGTAATTTATTTTTGTTGTTGAAACGTGTTCTCTTTAAGCTTTTATGTAATAATCGTTTCTATGTATTTTAGTTATTTCCATTTTTGTGCCTTTGTCTAGCGAGATGGATAAAGAAATAGGAAAACAAACTTTACCAACCATTTGCTTTGGTTACTTTGTTTCTTTTGGCACTTAGATATGCATATTTTAAATTTAGAAAAAATAATTTTGATTTGATTAGTTTTGAACTGTTGAATAAAATTGGAATATATGTTTAAACTAGTTACATGGTAACAAACATTTTAAAATAACATGCTTGGTGTTGTTTACTATTTAACCTCTCGTTTTAATTTATATATACTATGCTACATTGCTTATATAAGGGGAATTTAATGCAGGATAACTTTCATTAGAGAGCCTCTAACCCTAATAGGCAATTTAAATGACTGCAAGATCGATCTGATCCAAGAGTATGAAGCTCCTTTGGCACAACCACATTTGCTCTACTAGGTATTAAGTATCTGTGTAATTTGTAAATATGAATAGCCTATTATGTACCTGACTTAGATGTTGAGCACCCACAACTTCATTTTTGTTTAATGCCTTTTAATGAAAATCTATATTTAAGTTGAACTCAATCTACGTTACAAGTGAACTAATTTTGTTTAATCTAACGATTGATATAGTAAAATTATTTAATAATTTTTTAAATTATATTATATTTCATATAATATATATTAGTATAAGGTAGTTTTTATTATTTTTTAAATAAACTAAATTATGAGATAAAGTTAATTTTTTTTTATTTTTTATCTAAGAAAAATATTTACTTTAAAATTTGAATATTACAAGACATTTTTTTTTTTCTGGTTGATACCATTCACAAATCAACAAATCTAATATTTTCTTAACTTAATTTCAATTAAAATGTCTTAATTTTAATTGATTGAATAGTAACCGTGAAAAATAAGGACTTGTTTCCATTTCAAAACGGGATGATAATTTGTTGAATTTATTTTATCCTTTATATACATATAATGTAAAAAGTTGTAGAATTTTTAGAAATAGCATGAACTGAACTTTATATATATATATATATATATATATATATATATATATATATATATATATATATATATATTCTTGTACGATTTAATAATTATTCTATTAACAAAAAAATATCAAATAACTAATTAAATAATAATTATATTTTTACATCATTTTGAATATGACTTGCTATGATCATCATAAGTTTGTCACCCTAAATTTATTATCAGAAAAAATATTAAAATAAAATAAGTTAAAAAATATATATTTTATAACATTTGTTAAATAAGTATTGTAAAATATATATTTTTTACAGCATTTATGTTAATAAACATTGTAAAATGTAATATGTTAAACAAATTTTATGCAGCATTTTATTGTAAAGATGTTGTAAAATATAGTATATTACAACATTTTATTTTAAAAATACTGTAAAATACGTATTTTTACAACGTCTTTAATAGGAAATGCTTTAAAAAGTATCTTTTACAGCTTTTTTTAAAAGTGTTTTAATATGATAAATTACTTATTACTATACTAAATATATAGAATTTAAAAAATATTATAAAATAATTAAAAAATGTTTTAAAATATTTTTTTATAGTGTTTTAACTTAAAAATATTTTTATAATTTTAAAAAATTCGTACTTTCTCAGAGATTTCAAAAGCATTTTTGTAATTATGGTAAAATTCTGTGTTTTCAAAAATTTGAAGGCCATTTTCGTAATTATAACAAAATCTTACTTTTTCTTAAAAATTTTCGAAGCGTTTTCGTAATTTTCTTAAAGGAGTTTTAGTCTTTTAAAATTTTTAAGTTTTTAATTTTTATCTGTGGTTTCTTCTTAAAGATACTAATTTGTAATTTATAAAATTAATCACAAAAGTTTTGAGAGTGTTACAATGTTTATTTGAGAGATATTTTTGTCGTTTCTGTAAAAATATTTAATTTTACTAAGATTTTTAAAATTTTGATTTCTATCTAAATTTCTTATTTAAAAATATTAATTTATTATTTATAAAATCAAGTACAGAAATTTGAGAAGTTACCCGGTTGGTTAAAAGAATTAAAGCCCACCCAAATTTGCTAGAAATTGAACAAATATTAAAGTTTTTTTTTTATTTGTCTTGATAAAATAATTGCAGAAATATACATAAACGAAAGAGCAGGATAAGAGAATATAATGTAACTTTGGAAACTTCTTGACTTGTTCTGTTACAAATACAAGAGGGCCGGTCAAGCAGAGTTGTTATATAGCATGACTCATCCATTTTTTCTGACTGGAATGTTTCTTAGAATTCAAACTTACATATGCAATTAGTGCAACTAGCATATTGCTTATGTCACCGACATTTTAAAATTTAAATAAAATTTATAAATTAAAAATTAAAATTATGATATCAAAATTTAAAATTTAAATTAAAATTGATTAAATGATAAGATTTAGTTATCTAAAAACGGACATATATATTAAAATTTATATATTATATTAATTATTAAAAATAAAATAATTAAAGACTGAGAATTTAAATTTTATATATAAAATTAGATTAGAAAATACAGGTTTACGCTTCGTAATATTCTATATGCATATTTTTTCTTTATTTTCTATATAAATATTTTTTTCTTTATTTTCTATATACATACTTTTCTTTATTTTCTTAATTATTCATGAACATATTTTTAAATTTATCTTAACTGTGAATTATATTCGCTCTTCTAAAAATTATTAGAATTACACTGTTTTAGTTTATTTTAAAAAAATTAAACCATCCTCTTACGGCCTACCTTAGCATGAGACAACTTAAAATAATTATTTTAAATCCTAAAAACTAGTATTAATTGTTAAAATTATTAACACGGTGAAAGATTGAAAATTAAAATAATTTTATATGAGATTTTGAATCGTTTAAAAAATATTATTTATAAAAAAAGTTATTAGTTGGCCTAAAAAGTAGTACTCAATTAAAATTAATTTATATTTTAAAAATAACTCTCTCTCTATATATTACTATAACTACCTATTTTACAAGGTAATTACTTTATTTATTTTATAGTTGGTTTTATTATTAATTAAAAAAATTGATTTGAAATAATTTAATAAGTAAATATTTCTCATTATTTTGTTTGATATTTTGTCAATTTTTTTAATCCTATTTGGATTGTCATTTTACAATATTAATGAAATATTGAATTTTTTTTATGCATTCATTATTATTGCGTGTCTTTTAAGTAACCCAATTAATAAAAGAAATAAGAAAAAAAATAGAAATTCATCTAAATTTATTTAAAATATAATTATAGAAAATATCTAATTTTTACTGTTATCAAAGTTACAAATTAAATAGATGTAATATTATGTTGTATTATATATGATAAATAAAAAATTAAATATTTTTATTATTGCATAAGGATAGTAAAAAACCATTCGATATAAAAGACAATAATATTACTAAATAAAAGTCTGAAACTGTTAAAATGAACTTTTATATTAAAATGATTTGAGTCTTGTTATATATATCATCAATGATAAAGTAAAATGATAGTAAAGAATACAACAGATAAATTATTCTCTTTAAACTTTTAAAAATTAATTTAAATTTTTAATAAAATTTATTAATTTTCAATAACATACGAAGGTTATAGGAATAGAAAGTTCAAAGAAATATTAACATAATAATTTTTTAATTTTCTTAATAGGATATTTGGAAGAAAGCATTTGGAACGTGTGTGTGAAGCATGAGATTTGGGATTTTCTCCTCATAATTAATGAAGTTGTAGCTTATCTTTTCATAATGGAAATAAGTTGAAAGCGGAACTGCAGCATAAAAGGAATTCCAGCTCTATAGGATCAAGTAGCTTCTTTTTTTTTTTGCATCATTATCACGTTAAAAATTAGCACCTAAATTCAGTCAGGTAAGGATCGAAGATAAGTTATTTTAGAAATAATTTTATTTAAAATTGTTTTATTTAATAGTTTTTATAAATAATTAAATTTTATTAATTCAATTGTTAAATTAATAAATTATATTATGTAATTTATTTAAAAAATTTTTATAAAATTAAAAAATAATTTAATATTTTATTAAATAAATTTAAGTTAATGGTTATAAGAGATATATTATTTATTAGTTTAAATTTATTTTTTAAAATATTAAAATTTTATAATTTTTTAAAAATAATTTATATAATATAATTTATTAATTTAACAATTGAATTAATAAAATTTAATTATTTATAAAAATTATTAAATAAAATAATTTTAAATAAATTTATTTTTAAAATAATTTAATTATATATATATATATTATATAAATTATTTTATTTGTAATTTAATTTGATTTAGATGATTTTATTATTTTTTTAGACTTATTTTTTATAATGTTATTATATTAAGAATATATATATATTATAAAATTATTTTAGTTGTTTTTAATTTGATTTAGATGGTTTTTTTACTCTCTTAGACTTATTTTTTATAATTTTATTATATTAAGATTATGGTATAATTTATTTGGAAATTATTTAAATAATTCATGCTGCAAATTTAGGCACATTAGCAAAAAGGAGACCGTAATCATTAGCTAGTCATAACTAGGGATGCATGAATTATCATAATTTTACTTTTTAGGAAATGTTAGATGATTAAAATTTTACATAAACATGGGTTTTTATTTTTATTTACGTTGATAAAAAAACTTTTCATAGGACGTATTATTTTATTTCAAAAGTAACGAATAGATTTTATTTTAATTATTTTGTTATTTAGATTTTGATCATTTACTTTATGTATAAATTGGTTAGCAAAAATTTGAGATGAATAAAATGAAAACAAATTAATAACGGTAAATAATGAAATTTAAAAGAAAACAATGTGTTCATCTATATTTTATGACCGTTTAAATTACAATGAATATTTTGTGGTGGAGATGACAATGATTTTAACTGCCACTCAATAACATGACTTAACAATTATAAAACCGTAGCACAACGACAATTCTAGTGATGACGTAAATAGTTATATAACGTCTGCAATAGTTGTTACAATGGTAACATTTACTAGCTATTCTAGCCACAACTTTTGATATTGAATGAAAGAGAAGAGATAAAGATGAAGCAAAATTACTCTGCTCTCATTATGACATTTCAAATAAAATAAATTATATTTTGTTTCCAGTGAACCAGTTATCTCGTAGGCTGCCTCAAGAATGTGACACAACCATGTTTTAGTGTGTGTATGATTTTGAAGTTCCTCATATTACATTTAGGATGTGTGGACTCTTAATTCACTAGTCATATTACATTACTTTTTTAATATTTAAAAAAGTTATAAAAATATAAAAAAAATGTTATCTATTAATTTTAATAATATTTTAAGAAATATTATATCTGATTTATATCATAAAATATTATTAACAATATTTAAAAAATATTATAAAAATATTATCTATTAATTTTAATAATATTTTTAAAAAATATTGTATTTAAATATGTAATATATTTCAGCACACTAGTTCATGATCGTCACACTTAACAATTAGCACCTAATGTTATTAACTACACCTTCTGTGTCACCCCATGTTACATATTTTATGAACTTTCATGAAGGCACTGTGAAATCTTCAAACAATGTTAGCATCTGATGGGTTCAATGTGGATGATGCCACTTGCAGGAGGTTACATTGTTGATGCCAACCTTATTGGACCATCGTCATTTCATCATGCATTTATCTTTTGGTATGAAATGAAAGATTGAACTTTTACCATTTGAATATTACTTAATGGTAAAAATGGGTTAGACTTATAAATTTTTTTGTGTAAACATGGTTTTAAATGAATTAATAACATCAAATATTTCATTAAAAGCTATTTTTATTTTTAATAGATAAAATCTCATTCTTCTACTCTAAATAAAATTGTTTGTCCTATAGAATAATATGATTTTGCATATATTATTTTGATTATGTTGTTACCTATCTTTTGTAAGTGGCTATATGGGAGGTCTTTGTGGTTGCTGGGAGGAAGTGGAAGCTACATGTCCCAGACCATCCAAAAGAGTTACATGAGCTGAGCAATATTACAGAGTATGTAGGTATGCATTCATTAACTGTTGCAGGTACTAAATAATTTATTTCATGTTGTCTCCTAATTGTAGTTTTTTTTATGTGTTGTTCTTCTTCCGAGAAATGCTTGCTTACACAAGGTATAATAGTTTCTGGTTGTTAATCTTTTTTTTGTTTGTATAATGTTACTGGTCTGTTTGTTCCTTTGAACTGTAATAGACTTATGCATGATTTAGAATTAATACTGCATTGAATTTTATGTTTGAATTTATTGGCCAACTTTGCCTGAATTTCTATTATTATGCCCATCCTTTGACCAATTTTTTATTATTATATTTGTGGCTTTAATTGAAGTTAAGAGGCTGCATCTTGGTGGAAATATGCAATCACATATGGTGTTGTTAATAAAACTAATGGTAAAGCTTGAATTCATATTTTTTAAAGAATTTGGTGTTTTAAAAATATGTTACGAGCTTTTAATTCAAGAACTTGATAATCCTTCTCTTTAATACCTTTTTCGTATTCAACAAAACATTAATAAGTGATTATTAATCTTTATGTTTTAAAATTGAATAAAATTAATTTAAACTATTCAATAAAATTAGGATGTACTAAAATTATATATATATAAATAAATAAATAGTGTCTATGTTGATATCAGATATTAAATTTTAGTATTTATATTAATTTAATAAATTTATATAAAATGTAAAATTTATTAATTTAATCTTTAAATTATATTATAATATCTAATATATTATGTATATAAAATTTTAAATAAAATAAAAATTTATAAATATTTCCTCTCACAACTTAATTTTAACAGCTTATATATTATTTAAATATATATAAATATCAATAGTTGAATAATAATATATCTACAAATTTTTAAATTTTTAAAATTTAATATACATCATCTATTAGATATTATAACATAATTTAATAATTAAATTAATAAATTTTAAATGTTAAAATTTAATATCTATTATTAATAAATATAATTAATAACATACCTATTATTAATGTTAAACTACGATTCTTTTATTATTTGAACTTCAAATTTTAGAATTTATAATTACTATACTTATTTATAATATCCACTTATAAAGAAAGATGTGGTTTGCCAACTAATTTTTTATGCTAATTATTGCTATGCTATTGTTATGGTGTTGGAACCCTTCTACAGTGGAAAGATTGAATTGATATCCTTAGTTTGTGCTTCTTTTTATGTCTCTATCTTTTGTTATCAACTTCAAATATGTTGATAATTAATTGTACTTTGAGATTTTTTGTTTTTCATTATTAAATTCGTCAACTTATCATTAAATTTGCAATGATATTTTTAAGTTGGAAATTTATGCTAATATTATTAGATTATAATCCTAACTAAATAATAAAAAAATTAAAATTTATTTTTTAATCAACTTAAAAATTTGTGACAATTTTTTTACATTTATAACGATTTTTAGCTTTCAAAAACATTTACAATTTTTAACACCTATGAAATTAACTATTTTTTAAAACATCGATATTAATATTCATAGCAGTTTCTAATAGTTAGAATATGTTTTTCTTTTTTGAAAAAAAATAGCATACACTTTTATAGTGACTAATCTCTAAGTTTAATGAAAAATTAATAATTAATAATATATCATATTTTGTGAGTATTCTTAACTTATGTAAATTTAAAGCAATAAACAAAAGGATTTAAAAGTATCAAAACATATGCACAAGTAATTTAGGCAAATAAATAAATAAGAAACATAGATTTAGTTGTAAATATTAAATTTTAAAAAATTAATTTAAAAGCTTAAATAGTTAAGATTTTTTACAAAAATAAATTTATAATATTAAATACAAATTAACCATAAAGTTTAAGAGAAAATTAATAATAAATTTTAAAATAAAATAAACAATAATTTGAATCTTTCTAAAAGTTTCAAATAATGATACATGTGTGGTAACTCATACAAAGAAAGAATACACAACAAGGAATATCCTCGTGTTCGAGAATGAGGTTTTAAATAAAATATAAGAGCCGATTTTATATATTCAAAAAATTAAAAACTAAACATTAAATAAATTTACAATAATTTTAACTGAGTATTTTAAATAATTTAACTAACTTACTTATGTCATTAATTTATTTTACTTTTGATAAAATGAAATGATAAATAAAATTTATTGTATAATTATTAACGGTATATATTAAATTTTCATTTTGATAATCTATTCAGATCTCAATATACCACGTTAGTCGGATTAACTATTTTGCTACTTTATGTTTTAATATATTTTTGTGTCTTAAATAATGTTGTTTAAATTCAAACACTCATAAATTTTTGGATTTCAAACATCAAAACTTTGCAAAATTCTAGATTTAACGTTCCTAAATTTAAATTTGATATATTATATCGAATTAATAAATGAAAACAACAATATGTCTTAATTCACATAATTTATTTTTGTATTTTTTATGATCAAGAAACCTCTGTATTATTCCCTTGGATTTTAACCTACATGAACTTTGATCTGTTATTTTGAAAACATATAACGTGATCCATAAACATTGTTAGATAGGTAAATAACTACATCTATATTTGATCCGTTAAAATTTGATGCATGATTATGTTATATTATACTTTTTTTTTGTAATATTTAAAAAAATATTATAAAAATATAAAAAATATTATTTATTAATTTTAGTAATATTTTAAAAAATATTATATTTAATCTATATCATAAAATATTATTAATAATATTTAAAAATATTATAAAAATATTACCTATCAATTTTAGTAATATTTTTAAGAAGTATTACATATAATATAGGTAGTAAAAAATAAAATATATAATAGTGTACAAATTATGTGAAAATATTTTTAAAAGTTAATAAATTATTAATTAAATTTAAAATGTAAGATAAAATTAATTAATAAATATAAAATAATAAATAAAAATATAGTTAAATAATAAATTAAATATAATAAATATGATATATTTTTTAACAAAAAATATATTAAAATTTAATTAAATAAAATTTCATTTTTAAGTTTTACATAAATAATTTTTAAATAATTTTTTTAAAATAATTAATTTTATAAATTTTAATTTTTTTATCAAAGGGTTTAACATTTTTAATAAAATAAAATAAAATAAATAATATAATAATTAAAATAAATAATATATATTTGAATAATAATTTAAAATATAATATTTTATGATAATATAAAAATAAATATATCAAAATTAGTAATATTATTATAAAAATTAAATAATATTAAATTTATAAAAATAATTAAATAATTAAATTATAAAAATTTATTAAAAATAAAAATAAACAAAATATTTTAATTAGAAACTGAAAAATATAAAAAATTTGAAATAATAAGAAAATAAAATATGAAAGACTAACTTAAATACAGAAATTTTTATATAAAATATAGACCGATTTTTCAATCAAATCAAAGTAATTAAAATTGAAAATTTTGTACCGTTAAGGCTGGTTACTTGTATCATTTTTTTATTGACGGCTGCTTTGCGATATCGTAAGCTATATTTAAAGGAATAAAAATGTATTGACTTTTAAAGTTATTGATGGTGATTTATATGACACGATCCCGGTTATAGGTAAAGTCAAATTGGTATTTTTTTATTTTTATGTAAAAGTCATATTTGTTTTTCAATGATATGCAATGTCATTAATTGTTGTACTTTAAACACTTATTTAAAAAAAAATCTGACTTTAAATTAAAAAAACAAATTATTCATGAACGTGAACACTTTTTCATAGTATTATTTACGCCATAATTTCAAATTGTTAATTTTTTTTCCACACCACAAATTTATCAACAATTACTCTCAATTCTTTTATTCTTTTACATTAAAATTTTCTTATTATCTCAAATTCCAGTATTTTCATTTTTAAAAGTAATATCTTTCCCTTTTAAATCATTTTTTTAAATTTAAGTCCCTCATATTATTTATTTATTTATTTACTAACTAATTACGTACATATATATTTTTTAATTTTTAATATCTTCTCCACAAATATTTATATTTTTAATTTTGCTTTAATTAAAACAAAGTAATACAATTTATGATTATTGACAAACCGAGTCAATATGGTATTTTTGAACGACCAAAATAGACATTTACTTTGAATTCTAATATATATATTTACAAGCTAATATAATTTTAATAAAATATTGTACAAAAGATTTTTCTTGAACACCGATGATGAAGTTGAATGCAACCTTAAGTTGAACAGATGTAGTTTGCAAGAACAGGTCGAAATGCAGAAAGAAGCTTACACAACCATACACGAAAATATGAAGAAAAAACTAACATAAAAAAAATTAGAAGAAAAAGTTAAAATTAAGAAAAGATTTATGACATGTATAAACATCACAACCTTATGAAAGAGTGATTAATGAACTTGCTTTCCACCACACTACAGCACCTTCCATAATAAGAAAAAACTATATGAAAGAGTACCAAACATAATCCAACGAGATTGAAGCAGTGCAATATGGAGTTTCATGGAGAAGACATGCCCGGAAGAAGAACTATAATTGTACTTATATTAATAAATTATATTTGTTTACTCTGGAACTAAATTTTCTGTCAGTTAATAATTGAATTGAACTTACAAGTCATACTTTTTTTATTACTTATTTATTTTTCTTTATTTTATTGCTTGAGTAAACTTTTTACCTTCTATACTTCTTGCATCCATTTATCCAAATATATCCAAGTTTATATTAGGAATCTTTGTAGAATGATTTGGTTCAGTTTTACAAGAAAGGTCATCTCAATTAATTATAAAAATATTTGTAATTTAATTCAATTTAATGTAAATATATTATGAAAATTAAGTTAAACTAAACCAATTTTTTATAGTATTATTTATAGTTCAATTATTTTAATTTTTTTACTTTGTTAATAAAATATTCAAAAAACAAAAATATTATTAAATGAATATACAACATTATGCTAAAAGCCATAAGAAAAATTCAAACGTATAACAAATAGAATTCACAATTCATAATTAAAAAAATACATAATAAATAAAACAATATATGTTTATAGTAGATATAAAAGTTTCAACATTTTAATACTGATTTTATTATATAAAAAATAGTAAAAAAAATTAAATAGTAGTTGATATGATTTTAGGTTCAGGTTCGAAAATCTCTAATCATAATTACACATTATCGCTTGACAGCACAAACTTTTAAAAAGAAATTAAAAAATAAAATTCCCATAAATTTTATGAAGAAAAAAATTAGAAAAATTATTTTATTTAAAAACCAGTGGCTGAGCAGAAGTTGTTGAGGGTTTAAGAGATTTTCCTTTGCAAAAATTAGATGGAAAGGTTCCCATTTGTTATGCTCCTTTCCATTATTGGGTGCTTTCTTTGTTTCCATGTTGGTTCCATCATTATCCTGTTAGGCCTGCTAGATCCGTCTCAACAATTTGTTTATCCTTTAACGTAAAATAAAAGTATTTACAAAATATTTCATTTAAAAATAAAATTAAGATCATTAAATTGTTATAACTTAGGAATCATAAATTAAAATAAATAATCCCTTTCCGAGGTTAATTATAATATATTATTAGTGTAAAAAATTATCAATTAATTAAAATTTAAAATAGATATAATTTTTTGTAATAATTATTACAAAACTCATTTTTTAATAATATAATAATTTATATTGATATACCATGTAAAAGATAATGTTACAATTTAAAATTATTAATATATTTTAATTAAATTTAGAAATATATTTTAATTAAATTTATAAATTTATTTCGAAAATATTTACATTTAAAAGTAAAGTTAAAATTACTAAACTATCATAATTTAAAATTTTTGATTATATCATAAGAATAACAAAATATTTTATCAAAATTAATCTCATTTAATAAAAAGTATTATAAAAAAATAAAATATTAATTTGGAGAAAAAGATTTAATTTTACTAATAAACATAAAAAAAATATGTTCTAAGTAAAGAAAGATATTAACATCTGAAATTTAAACTGCATGGATTTTTTTAAGGATAGATTTTTAGTTTTTAATTTTAAATTTTTTAAAAAACAATCTAATTTAAATTTAAAATTTTTAAAATGTATTATAAAAAACATTATTATTCTATTATTTTATTAAGAATCTAAAAAAATAAATAAATAACAAATAATCAAAAAATTAACAAAAAACTAAATTTTAAAAAATAAAAAATAATTTATTATTATTGTTATGATCACAATCCTTCATATTATTTACATTCACTTTTACTTTATTTGTCTATCTCATCTATTGTATAAGCATATTATTTAGTAATAATCGTATAATCAAAATTATCAAGATCCAAATTTAACATTGGACTAAATAGTTAATTCCATCTATATATATATATATATATATATATATATATATATATATATATATATATATATATATATATATTGTTATTAATTTTATAAGTTCAATTTATCTCCAAAATATAAATAGTTTGGAGAACTATAACAAGAAGATATAGTAAAGTACAAAATAAGGAAACACACGTAGAAAATCAAACAGGAGTTAAACTAATCCATCCAAATGCAACACTTAAAATGATAGAAAATCTTTGCAACTAAAGCTTGCCCTCAGTAGCGAAAAGTTACCTATTATCCTATCGATAATGGAAAAAATCTAAAGCATCAGAAGGGTCTTCATCTGCATCATCATCATTGTTATCATCCTCTCCTCCATCTATATCCTCTATTTCATTATTATACTCTCTCTTCGGAGGTATCAGGTGTATACGAGAAAGATCTACTTCACCGTGGCAAGGAGCAATTTGCAGAAGCTATCATAATGTTGATTCCTTTGTAGTCTGATAGAAACAGGATATTCCCCTAGAAGCAATAATGAGTGGTGCTGCACAAACTCCAGGAATGTACACTGAAGCAGCAGAAGGTGGTCCATGATATTGAGAAGTGTCCCATGATGACGTAGATTAGGGATGGAAGTAGGCCGAGCCGAGCTAGGCTTTGAGTGTTCAAGCCTGACCTGTTTAAAAATTTTGAGGCCTGAGTCGGGTCATTAATTAAAGGCTTTTTTTTTTTTTCTCAAGGCCCGTTTCGATTTAAAGCCTACAAGGCCTGCAAGTCTGTTTAAAAGCCTACATTACAAAAAAAATCAATAAATAAACTTAAAGTCTATATAAATAAATAATTAAAAAATCTTGCAAACTTAAAGCCTACAAGATAAAAAGACTATTAAATAGACCTAAAATATATATATATATATATATATATATTAATATTATGTAAATAAAATATAAAATAAATATTATATAAAATAATATATTAAAATAAATATAAATATATAATATATAAATATAAATAGGCCCCTGAATAGGTTAAATAGGCTTTTTTATAAGCCTAGGCTTGACTTGTTTATCTAAAAAGGCTTCTTAACAAGCCTGAGCCTATCTATTTACTAAACGAGCCGAGCCGTAGGCCCCTGTCAGACGGCCTTGCTCACTTCCATCCCTAACGTAGATGAAGGAGGTGGAATCAATCTCTTATGATATACCTGTCGGGGAATAGGTACAATGATGTTTGCAGACATAACCATAGGAACTCGCAATGGAGGATGTATCAGAGAAGACGCATCAGTCATTCAGAATTGTTGCCCTACTCTGAATGTACTTTTGTAATGACTCCTAAAGTTGGGTGGGTGTCAAACACACTCCCTATTCTCCTCATTGACCTCAATCTCTACATCGAAATAAGGATAGTCTATCACGTAGCCTTATTAGTGTGATGAAACAACATACATAGGAGTAGAATATTAGGGGAGTGAGACATTTCATTCAAGTAAAAGATACTAAAAAGTAGTATAATAATATACATAAGAAATACAATTTATTAAATAATAATTATAAGGAGCCATCGTGATATGCAATGAGTAATGTAATTTAGTATTTACCATCCTATTCCAAGTTTCTATGACGACCTACTCAGGATTTGATTGAGACTTAATACATCTCATCTCATATTAAGTCTCATTAATCTAGAGTTAATCATCCCTATAATATGCATGATGCATGTTGGCTCAAATCATTATCACCTTATCAAAATAAGGGGGTACTAGGATCCAATTTCAAACTATAGTGTGCCCTTAACAACACTCAAATCATCGTTACCATTATACTCATTATCATTTCATAAAGTCTCAAAATTGCTTGACCAGTAACGATAGTCTTTTGGGTCTCATCGAGGTGGTTAAGTTCGATCAAAGCAGTCTCGGCTACAAGGAGCAATCCTAGATCATTGAGAGGATCAAACCTAGCTCACATACCCTCTAAGCTCGGAAGTTTCCATTGTCATGAACTCTGGTTTACTTCCTTATGAGCTGACTCCTAGATTTCTCGGTTTCCTTTCATAAAAGGGCTTGCAGATTATCCCCATTAATGATTTATAAACCAAACTTCTATGCACATGATACATGCTAACTAATCATTTTAGTTCTCATCTCTATTTCACTTGAAGACCTTACCTTCTTCTCCAGATTTAAGATCTCATAGTCATTCTATTATTTCATTATTCAACCTAATATTTTCTTAGAATTTAATTAAACATTTTCTAATATATCAACTTAGGTTTCTAACTTCCAATCAATATTTAACAATCAAACATTATAAAACTTTATAAATCATATATCGTCACAATATAATAATATAAAAATAAATAAAATAAATAAATAAATAAATAAAATAACATAACTATATTAAAATAATAATAGTAATAATAAAATAAAATAAATTAAACCAAACATTCATGCATAGATTTACAAGTAAAATTTAAAACTTATATAATATTATTAAATATAGAGGATTTGGTAAATATACGTATAATCAAAATAAAACTTATATTTATAGATTTTTATAAAAAAATAGAAAATATACTATTTTCATTCATTTAAATAATTTAATTATTTTTATCTTTATTTTAGTTTATTATTTCTTTCCATTTTTCATATTTATATTTTTAATCAACATAATCCTTAATAAACAACCACACACCTTCAATCAGACAATTAAATTTAAACCTACATAAATATGATTTTCTAAATTTTTAAATAAGACATAGAATTTTATTCTAAAGTCAAAAAAGCTTTAAATCTACTCCTACACTCTACTTGAATCTTCTCACCTTACTTGAAATTGAAGGTTGATGCTGATATCGATTTTCTCTAAATTCCTGAGCTAAACTTAACCACTTGGTAAAGCTAGTGCAATTTATTAGACAAAAACAAGTCGTCAACATTAACTTCAATCACCTTACCAGTAGAGAAGAAATGGAAAAGAAACGAAGAAAATTACAAAAAAAAATTATTTTTTCTTATTTTGATTTTGTAAATCAAATTGAATAGTTTTTTATCGAATTATATTATTGTTTTCCTAGTTATGTATTATCCAAAAATGTATGTAGATGTGGTTGGTTTCTAAATTTTCATTGGGTTATTAAAAACTATCAAGGAACAAAGAGAAGAAATATTTCAAAAATAAAAGGAAGAATCTGAAGGTGAGTTTCTGATTTTGTTTGTATCTATCTTTCAAGATTTCACCTATTTGTAATTAGCCACATTTGGTGGTAATTACTGAACAAGTCTTTACGTGAAAAAAGAAACATGAAAGCCATGAAATGTGTTGCTATATGAAGCCATGTGCCTCTGTTTTTTTTTTTTTTTCAAAACATGGATATTATAATTATTATTATATTATATTAATAATGATGGTGATAATATTATGATGATAACAAATATAAGTATTGATGAAGTGATGATTATAGTGATTAAAGCTTTCAAAGGATTTTGGTCCTGGGCAGCCCAACCAAAATCTTTTTTTAATCCATCCTGTCCTAATATTTCATTTAAGAAAATAGTTAGAAAACCCTGATCAGATAGCCCTCAAATATT
Organism: Canavalia ensiformis; assembly: GCA_026541065.1. Classification (NCBI taxonomy): domain Eukaryota; kingdom Viridiplantae; phylum Streptophyta; class Magnoliopsida; order Fabales; family Fabaceae; genus Canavalia; species Canavalia ensiformis. The sequence continues at coordinate 329,202 of JAMKYM010000909.1, read as the reverse complement.
TTGGAATCGATAGGGTTAATCCATAGATAATTCTAACCTTGAAAATTTTTAGCAAGTAGAATTCGATTGAGTTTTTCACATTTCGTGCAAATCCAAGTTACCGTGTTGAAGACCATTAACGTCATTAATATGTTCTACCCAAAGCAAAAGAACCTAATCCCAATTTTCTGGTGATTTGGATTTCTTAATTAGTCAAGCCTATAAAGTCACGATCTTCGCCACACTTAGTATGTATTCCATTTCTATTTCAGATTTACATTTTCCAATTCAATTGATATTCTCTTCGATTGAATTTATGTTGTTTAATTTCTCTAATTTTCTCGCCAGGATGGTCAATTTCTTGCATAGTATTTGTTTTGCATGTCTTCTGGTAATTTTGATGTCTTTTTTTTGTCAATCTATGAAAGGTGGTTGGTGGGATTAAATATTTACCAAGCATATTATCAATGTAATGCAATCCTTCTAACCCACTTAGCTACTTTAACATTTTGTTTACCTCTACTTCTTTTCGTCTCTGATTTAGTTTTTAAATTTGTTTATCTAAATATTTTTGGTGTAAGAATTTGTACAAAAGGGAGTATTCTCCAATATTTTGTGCATGTGAATGCTTGAAAGTTTAGTTTGCTAATTTTTTATTCAAAGCTCCATGATATTGGCACATAATGTTTTTAGTTTGACGCTACCATTTACTTAATATTCTTTTTGTAGAGCACAACGAATTTAGTATAGTCTCTTCTGTGTTGATAAGTAGGCCAGTATACAGGATAAACCATTGTTTTAAAATTCATGGAGCATAATGTGAAATGATAAGTGTTAAATTTCTTAAAGGAAGATTATGTAATTATGTTTGCAAATTGCTTTTACGATGTGCTCATTTAAGTTGAATTTGTCAAACACACATATTACATGTGTTCTCAATTTCTTCTTTAACCATGTTATGGTGAAATTTGTTTTCTTTTCTTGTTGATTGTAAGTAATTTGGTTTTGAAATATGAATTCAACACTCATGTAATGTAGAAAAATAAACAATTTCTACGCTAAACAAGTTGATTGAACTTCTTTTAAAGGTTTCAAGTTATATGTTAATTCTGAATTTGTTGAGAAATAGCTTGTTCATCTATCCCTTTCTTGATGTTTGCTCTGCTACCCACTGGAGCAAAAGAGATTCAGTTACATGAAACCAATGGTCAGAAGAAAAGTATGCATTAATTTGTTGTGACATGTTTGTGGGTTAGTTAAATTGTGTGTATCAAACTTCTGGAAATTTAATGTTTAACTATATGACATTTTGACAATTTATAGTATATGATTTTATTACTGGATATGATGAAAAAAATTGAAAATTCGCAGGTTTTAGATTAGGAGATCGAAATGATAAAAAGGGTTCTCTAAATTATTTGAGTTTTTTTAATGGGACAAACCAAGTTTCTATTATGTTTTGATTTAAGAATGACCATTGTGGACTATCTTTGCAGATTCTATGAGAGCAAGACCTCAAGTTTTTATTATTTGAAATAGACTTGCAGTATTCATGTATGCGATGAGTTATTTATTCATATAATATTTGAGTATAAATTTAGTTTAGTTTTAGATGACAAAATAAATTAACCAATGTTACTTATACATATAAATTTCAACTTAGGAATCAGTTTCATAGAATAAGACTAAAATATTATGATGTGAAAATAATTTGTAGTATCTACTATGCTACAATATCCTGAAAGTCTTGGTGTTGACTTAATAATTTGCTACTTGAATCTACCTTACTATGATACACTTGTCATATGTTACTCATGGTACATTTTCATGCAAAAGCATCATTAGTATTTGTCTTATATATTAATTTTTTTCAGTGGTTTGGTCAAGTATATTATTGTGTATAGTCTTTTTCTGGATATTTATCTTGACTGTTGTTAATATTGAGGATAATACTGTTGGCTGATGCTAATATTGAGGATGACACTGTTAGGTAAGCTATTATTTTGGATTTTCCTTTCTAGTAATTCTATGTTTTTTGTTATACTGTACAGAGGCTTTTGGAGGATCTAAATAAGAAAAAGGTTCAATTTTCCTTATGATTTTTTGTTCTGGCAAGCCTTTAACTTCTAATTGCACACTTTGGCTATGTTGTTGGTGTTGCTTTCTTGCTTAAGAAGTACAACAAAGGAATAAGTATAATATTGTTGATGAAAATTTATATAAAATAGAAGTTTATAATGGTAATTAACAACCAATTTTATCTTTGCCACATGAATATATTAAAAATGAGAAAATAACCCAATTTATGTTGTTGGACTGATCCTAGACCGTTGCTCCTATAAATTTTTTTTATCCTAATCTATTGAAATAGAATTAAATAAATAAAAATTAATTCATTTGATTATTTTAATTATGATGGTGATTATAATATAATGAATTTTATATAATTATATTTTTTATTTTTTTTATTATTCGATAATTAATATATAAAATAAATAATTTTATATGTTATTATTATGATATTTTATATTATTTAATGTTTAATTTACATAAAATTATATATAAATATTATAATATCATATTATAAATAATTATATAATATAAAATGATATTATAAATTAAATACAATTTATATATCAAACAAAATTATTTATTTTATTATAAATTCATAAATAATAGATCAATAAAATTATTACGTAAAAAGTTCTAAAATTAAATTCAATCAAAATAATAAAAATTAAATTTTAGAAAATAATAAATGTTATTATTATTATTATTATTATTATTACTACTATATTAAATATAATTTATATAATATAAAATCATATTATAAATGAAATATAATTTATATATCAAACAAAATTATTTATTTTATTGCGAGTCCATAAAAAATAGATAAATAAAATTATTAAATAAAAAATTAATAAAATTAAATTCAACCAAAATAATATAAATTAAATTTTAGAAAATAATAAATGTTAATGTTATTATTATTAGTGGTTGTTATGATGGTGGTAGTATTGATGATGATCATGGTGTTGGTAGTTGTGGAGATGATGATAACTATAATAATGGAATGATTTGATAGAGTTGAGAATAAAAATATTCAAAAGTCAAAAATAAAAATTAATAAATCTCATTTTTTTAGTTAACTATTTTGAAAATGTATGAAAAATCAATTCAAAAACCATATTTTTCTAAATAGATTTTATTTTTAAAATTAATTTAAAAATCTAAAACTGAAAAACTAGTTTTTTTAAATTTTATTACATATATATATATTTATAAACAAAATATATAAAATTTAACAATTAATAATTTATATAAAATAAAATACTCTAGACAAGCAATAAAAATAAAATAAAAATTACACATACTTAAGGAAAAATAAAACACTTAAAGAAAAAGAAGAATTGAAAAGTTTTCTTTTACAAATTTTATAGATTTTGTAAAAGAAAAGTAAACATAATAAAATAAATTTTACATTAGTATTTATAATCAAACTAAAATCTTAAAATACATATTAATTGCAATGGTCTAATCCACTATCATGAATAAGAAAATAAATAATTCTTAGAAAAGCTTAGTAACTAATACAATAAATTCCACTAATACAATAAACTAAAATATAAAATATTTAATTATTAAACATAACATAAAATTTTGGTTTAAAATATGAATAAAATAAGGATTGTGTTAAAATAAGTTAAAATAGATTTTATTGCTCTAAATCTTTAATTCAAACATAATGGATGAGTCTTTCACTTTTCTCTTCTATATTTTAGGTTTGTTGAATAGAGTTATAATTATTTGATTTAAAATTTATTAGACTTTCCTTACTTTGATCTTATCATGAGAACTCCAAATTCTTATAGGAGATTCTTTTGTTTATTTTCTTTTTTATTTATCATTATTTTGTCTTGAATCTTGTTGGATAAGGAGGACATTTCCTTATTTTTTCTGCAAAAACCACATATCATACATAGGTCATAGAAGATCCAAATAATTAATAATTATAAGGAGACAAAAAAAATCTCAAATCAACCAATAAAATGGTAAAAATCCAAATTTTCGCTATTTATGCTTCATACTGTCATGGAAGTTTTGAGAATAAAATGGAAGAAAATGAGAAGATTTATGGAGAAGAACTCACCTTGGTAGTGGGTAGAGGAGCAAAGATTCAAGGACCAAGATTCAAACAAAAGAAGCAATCTATGCTAATATTTAGGAGAGGAGAAGAGATAAATAGGAGAAGGGAGGTTGTGGGAAGGGAAAAATGAGAAGAAAATATTTTAGCAAAGATGAGCACAAGAAGCTTCCCCAAAATTCTTTTTTAATTCTACCCTCTTTTATGATTTTATGTGTTTGAAAAGCTTTTTAAATTTTTATTTATTTTTGAAATATTTAGGTCTGATTAAAATAAAGTAAATATCCTTAAGATTCATCTAGGATATGCTATGGAAGATAAAACTATATAAATGTGTGTCTTTATTGTTTAGCTAACTAATTAATTAAGTGGAAAATCCAAAAATAAGAAAAAATTATAAAAATACACTTTTATTATTTTAATATCATTTATAGATTAAAATTTATTTTTCTTATATTTATTAGGATCCTAGCTATTATTTCTAATTTTATTAGTATGAATTTTAGAAAGTAAAATGAACTTGAAGACATCATAGCATATAAAACACCTCTTAACTAAGTTACACCAAACATCTTTAAGATATCATATCCTATATTGATATTTAACAAGAAGAAGATGAAAAATTAAATTTTCAGATCAATTTTTTGTTAGATTTGACACAAATAAAAATGAATTTGAAGTTAGAAACATACAATACATTAGTCAAGAATACATCTTTAGAGAAAATGATGGTGCTTAAGATTTGAATAGTATTTGAGTACCATTAATAACCTAAATCAAATAAGCTTTATGAAATTGAATCTTTGAAATTTTGACCAAAAGTAGAGAACATGGTTTGTTTCTCCTATATAAGAATACAATGTTTTTAGGTTTAAAATGACCACTCAAAACATAAATTGTACCCATGTTGTTAAAGATTGATTGAGTAGTCAACTGATTTGTGTTATGATTTGTGAGATGCTAGTGTTTAATAAAAGAGACAATAAAATCATATATTGGTCATAGGTGTGAGACCTAAGTTTTATCATTCATTATTCTCCCTTCACATGTTATTATTATTATTATCATAAGTGTCATCCCAATCATCCTTATTAGTTATGGTGCATTTATTCATTGTTTCAATTTTATTTTATTTTTGTAATATGGAGAGCATCCATATTTTTATAGCAAAATGGTATTCCTACTTTTGTTTCAAAAGGAGAAAATTGTGAACCCCAATCTTCTGCCACATCCCCTCTCCCTTTAGAATAATTTTTGCCTAGATAGTCTTTCCTGCTTCCTCTTCTAACATTGTTGACATTTGATACATTAGTAATAATTTTATGTTCTTTAAGATTAGACCCAAATTATCTTTTAATATGATATGTTGTATACACTTTTACTATACTTACTTCAATAATATCTAATCATATAAGTGATTAGAGTAATTTTTAATGGATAGGAAAGTTTTTTGGACCAGCATCATCCTTAGATGTTTGTTTGGAATAATTAGATGTTTAACTATATATATATATATATATATATATATATATATAAAAGTTACTTTTACATTCCTTTTTGGTACTTTTACATATAGGAGAATGTATTTTGACTTATGTAATTCCTTTGCTACTTTTCAAAGATGAATGAGGTTTATCTTTTCTAACTTATTAGAGGATTTCTTAGAAGTATTTATGAATGATTTTCTATTTTCGTATCTTTTTTTTTTATATAAATGTTTGGAGAATCTAGAGTAGGTTTTGATTAGATGTAAAATCATAAATTTGGTTCTTAATTGGAAAAGTGTCAATTCATGGTAAGTGAATATATTGTATTGGAACATAAGATCTCCAAGAGGAGAATTGAAACGATTCTAACTAAGATTGAGGTAATCTGTAAACTTTTCCCCCTTAATAATGTTAGAGTCAGTAGGAGTTTTCTTAGACATGCAGACTTTTATAAGAGGTTTTTAAAACATTTTTCTAAAATTTTAAAACCTCTTTATAATTAATCAGTCAAACAAGCCTCTTTCAATTTTAATGGGGCATGTCTAGGTTCTTTTAATTCTTAAAACTAAATTGATTAATGCTTTTGATTGGTTTGTACCTTTTGAATTAATATGTTATGCAAGTGGTATAATTATAGAGGAAACTTTTTCATAGTGGAAGGAGAAAATGTCCTAGGCCATCTATCATGTTAGTAAGGCCTAAGATGAGGCTTAAAGGAACTACATTACCACAAAGAAGAGGTTATTAGTGGTTGTATTTGTTTTTCATATGTTTAGGTCATATTTGATTATGTTTAAAGTAACTATCTATACTGACTATTTTTCTATCAAGTATTTTCTTTCCAAATCATATGCAAAACCTAGCCTGATCAGATGGATACTCCTCCTTCAGAGGTTTGACTTGGAAATCAAAGATAAGAAACGGATAAAAATCTTAGTTATAGATCACTTGTCTAGAGTAGATCCTTTTGTACAACTACCTTCCTCTAAAATAATCAAGGAGATGTTCCTAGATGAACATCTATTATCTATTTCACATGTCCCTTGGTATGTTGATTTAGTTAACAACTTAGCAGATAATATCCTTCTACTGGATCTTTTGTACTCAAAACATAAGAATTTTCTTTTTGATGTTAAATATTATTTGTGGGAAGAACCTTACTTGTTTAAAATATGTTGAGATAAGATAATTAGAAGATGTGTAAGTGAGGAGGAAACTCGTGCTATCTTAACTCATTGTCATTCGAGAGGGGTTGAAGGACATTTTGGTCCTAATAGAACCACCCAAAATGTTTTACAGTGTGGTTTCTTTTGGAACACTCCCTTTAAGGATACTTTTAAAAATTAGTAACATCTTGCGAGTGTTGTTAGAGGAGTGACAAGATCGTCATGGAAGTCTAATTGGTCCAACAAGAAGGAAGGTTCTAAATTAACGGAGAAATCTAAGGAAAGTCAATTGTACCTATTCCTAAAGGTAAATCTAAAACTAAATCCTCTTATAAGTTAAGTAACATTCATTACTTTAAGTGTCAAATTCTTGGACGCATTTCTTCTCAATGTTCAAATCAAAGGAATATGACCATTCTTAACAATTATGAAGTAAAAAGTGTGAGCTTAAAGGAAGAAGAAATGCTCGAGTTAGAGGATTGTAGTGATGTTGATGTAGGAGAACCCATACATGGAGATATCTTGGTCACAAGGTGTGATTTGAACATCCCACGAAAGGATGAAAGAGATTTAGAGAAAAAGGAGCATATCTTTTACACTTGTCACGTGAAAAACAATTTATGTAGTATGATTATGGATAATGATAGTTACACCAATGTTGCTAGTACCTTTTTAGTAGAGAAGCTAAACTTTTCTACTAAGAAGCATCCTAATCCTTATAAGCTGTAATGGATGAATGATTATGGGGATGCAAAGGTTAGTAAGTAAGTCTTGGGATCCTTTTCTATAGGCAAGTATATGGATGTTGTGTTGTGTGTTGTGTGATATTGTTCATATGCATGTAGGCCCCTTATTATTAGGACGTCCTTAACAATATAATAGGAAGGTTATCCATGATGAGCTTAGAAATAGTTATTTGCTTGTAATGGATAACCGAACAGTTTTATTGATTCCATTATGACCTACTAAGGCTTATTCTAATTAAATGAGAATTTCAAAAGAATGTAAAATGAGAGAAAAGGAATTAGAGAATTAAGAAAAATAAAATAAAGAAGAAATAGATGGTGGAGAAAAATTGAAAAGTTAAAAAAAATGAGAGTAAAATGAAAGAAGAATTAGAAAATAAAATTTATGTATTTGCTCAAAAATGAGAGGTAAAGTATGTTTTGAGGGTAAAGGAGCATCCTCTTATACTTATGTACAAGGATATTTATATAACTAACAATTATAACCCTTCTTTCCCTAATGTGATTTAATATTTATTTTAAGAATTTGATGATGTATTTCCTAGAGAACCTCCAAAAAATTTTCCTCCTGTAAGAGGCATTGAGCACCAAATTGATATTTTATCCTCGGAGCTGCAATTCCAAATTGACCAGCCTATAGAACCAATCCTTGAAGTCCCAAGGTGATATAAAAAAATACATGCTAAGTGAATAGAATTTATTGAGATATTTTCTTATGTTGTCAAATACAAGAAGGTAAAGAAAAATATTATAGATGACATATTGTCTTGAAGGTATGTGTTACTTACAACTTTACAAACAAAATTACTTGGATTTGAATTATTTAAAACCTTGTATAGTAATGATGTTGAATTTGGACAATTGTGAAAAGCATGTTCTAAACATGGTTTGGAGACTATTTTAGATAAGATGAATATTTGTTTAAGCAAAATAAATTGTGTGTACCTAAATGAAGTGTGAGCGAAATGCTTATTATTTAGGCTCATGGAGGAGGGTTAATAAGACACTTTGACATTTAAAAAACTTATGATATTTTAAATGAACATCTATTGGCACAAAATCAAGCATTACTTGTTTATATATATAAAAAAAAAAATCAATGGTAATGACTCATGGCTTGTATACTTCCTTACCTATTTCTCAATATCCTAGGATTGATATTCTATGGATTTTGTATTAGGCTTGCCTAGGATCATGAATAAAACACATAGTATTTTTTTGGTTATGGATAAGCATAGTAAAATATCACATTTATTGCTTGTTCTAAACTAATGATGGTATTTATATTGCTGATTTATTTTTCATAGATATTATGCGTTTGCATAACTTACCTAAAACTATAGTGAATGATCGAGATATTAAATTCTTTAGTCATTTCTTGAGAACCTTGTCGGATAAATTGGGCACTAAGTTGTTGTTCTCTACTGTGATACACTCACAAACATATGGACAAATTAAGGTTGTGAATAGAACTTTAAGTACCTTATTACATGTTATAGTTCAAAAGAATTTAAAAGATTGGAAAATTATTTGCCTCATGTAAAATTTTCATATAATAGGGTTGTTCATATGTTTACTTACTTTTTCACCTTTTGAGGTTGTATATAGTTTTAATCTTTTATAGTGTTTAGATATTTTACCATTACCTACTAATTATTTATTAATTTGGATGGAAAACAAAAGGCTAAATTTTTACAAAAGTTACATGTCAAGGTTTGTGCTAATACTTAAAAGAATAATGAACACTATGTGATATGAATCGATAGGGTGTTCCGATCTTCATGACGTAGGTTAAATAAATAAATTACAAGAAAATAGAAAATGATAAAGATAAATGGTTCGATGACCTGACACGAGCAAATAACCAACCAACATTATAAGGAACGTGATCTAATACTTAGACCTCTTGCCTAACCACGAACACAAGATAACCAATCTACACAACAACGTACCTTGGTTGAAGCATGAACCAGTGGCTTTTATGAACTTGAATCACCAACCTTATAAGGAAGATCGATAAAACAAGATTTCACAAGAGTAAAGAAAAGATAAGTTTCTCACAATAGAGAAAAACTTGTATGTAGGTGAACAAAAATTCTGATCTGTCATTCATTTCTCATAAAAGAGCTATTTATACATGTGCAATTACTAATATAAGAAGACTAGAACTAAATCCTAATAGAATTCCTCGATCTCTAATATAAGGTAATTATAATTAATTCTAATAGAATCTATCTATAATATGATTCAAATTTTCAATATAATTTTAACAAATCTTAATCAAATAATTAAACAAATTCTAACAATTGAAACTAAATATAATAAACTAAATAACATATCTTCATAAATCTTGTAGTCCTTTTGTGAAGATCTTCTTGATTTGTGTAAATAAAAATCATGATTTTATTTTCCTTATTTTTCTTGAAATGCATTTATGTGGACTCCAATGGTATCTTGTATCATTTTTATCCTTCCTTTTCTCAATGAACCTTCTCTTGGAGTTAAGTCTTTCTTTACTATGATTTGATCATGCAAGGTGGTATCTTGATTCACATCATTCTTCTTTCTTGAAATAGAGTCATCCTCGACTCTCTATTATCACCTTTCTTCTTTTATTTAATTTGATCCTTCAATATTTGTTGTGGTGTCATAGGGAGAAAGGTTATTTGTTCTCCTTTTAGTATAAAAGAATAACGATTTAAAAATCTATCATGTGTAACTTTTTTGTCATACTATCAAGGTCTTCCTGACAAAAGATGACATGCTTTGATGGGAACAATGTCACATATTATTTCATCCTTATACTTTCCAATAGGGAAAATTATTTTCACCTGCTTTTTCACTTTCAACTCACCACAGTTATTGAGTCATTGTAGCTTATATGGATGATTATGCTTGAACGTTGGTAAGCTCAACTTTTCCATTAACTCAACACTTACCACATTACTGCAACTTCCACCATCAATGATTACACTACATACCTTGTTTTGGATTAGACAACGCATGTGGAATAAGTTCTCTCTCTTTGTTTGTTCTCTTCTTCCATTACTTGAATGTTGAGTAATTTTTTAGTCACTAAAAGTTCTCTTTCTACAAGACCTTCACATTCAACACTAGATGACTCTTCTTCCACTTCTATTACTTCTTCTTCAGTCTTCCAATCTCCATTATTGTTAATGATTATAGCATGTTTATTTGGGCAATCACTAATAATGTGTCCTCTTCCTTGACATTTGAAACACCTTATATCTCAATTCCTAGAAGAATTAGACTCAAGTTGAGTTTTACTTGAATGGATATCAAATTTACCTTTCTTGTAATCAGCCTCTTTGGAATTTGAAGCTAAAGTGATGTTATGCTCTGAATGACTCTTCCATGAATTAATAGAATTTGAATGAGAATGCTTTCTCATGTTATTTCTCCTTTTGAGTTGTTGTTCTACCTTAATTGCTTGATGTACCATTTTTTGAAGCTCGACATAATGATACATCTCCACAACATAAGCTATATCGCAATTTAGTCTATGCAAGAAATGGGCCATGGTTGCTTCTCGATCCTACACTATATTGGCTTGAATCATGGTAATCTCCATCTCTTTATGATACTCATCTACACTTCTCGATCCTTGAGTGAGGCGTTGCAGTTTGTTGTGGAGTTCTTTATGATGATAGGATGGAAGGAATCATCTTCTCATTATTGCCTTCATCTTTTCCCAAGTGGTGATAGGTCGTTCACTATATCAATCTCTTTCCTTTTGCATCTGATCTCACCACACAAGAGCATAGTTGGTAAACTCAAGAGTTGAAAGTTTTACCTTTTTACTTTCAAAAGAGTTGTGGCTTAAGAAAATTTGTTCTACTCGCATCTCCAACTCTAAATATGTCTTTGGATCATTCTTCCCTTGCAATGAGGAAACTTTGATTTTAATTCCATATCATCCATTCTATCTCTATCTTTCCTTGTATTATTATGCTCAAATGTTTGTCTCCTTCGATGATCTTCATTCTCCTCATATTGATACTCTGAATCAACATTAGATCGATCGTCTCGACTTCAATAAAGTCGATTATGTTGCACAACTTGATCCTTCACATGATTCCCTTGGAATAAGGGAACTTTGATTTTAACTCCACCAATATCATCCATTCTATCTCTATGTTTCCTTGTATTATTATGCTCAAATGTTTGTCTCCTTCACCGATCTTCATTCTCCTCATATCTATGCTCTGAATCAACATCAGATCGATCGTCTCGGCTTCGATAAAGTCAATTATGTTGTACAACTCAATCCTCCACATGATTCATTCGTTCATAAACTTCCTCTATTTTTCTATCAATCAACCTTTCCAATTGACTTGCCAATGCTTTCATTTGGAAATTATTTAATCCTTGTTCAACCTCTTGATTTTCTATCATGTGAATATAATTTTTTTTCACTTATATTTTGTTTTTTTTTAATTTTTTTTTTCGAATTGCTCTTTTTTTCTAATATAATTTTTTTTGGATAAAAATAAGGAATAATAAACACCTACCATGTTAACCAATAGCTCTTGATACCAACTGATATGAATTGATGGGATATCCTGATCTTCATGGTATAGGTTAAATAAAGAAATTACAAGAAAATAGAAAATGATAAAGATAAATGGTTCAATGACCTAACACAAGCAAATAGCCAACCAACGTTATAAGGATCGTGATCTGCTACTTAGACCTCTTGTCCAACCACAAACATGAGATAACCGATCCGCACAACAACACACCTTGATTAAAGCATGAACCAGGAACTTTTATGAACTTGAATCACCAACTTTATAAGGAAGATCAACGAAATAAGGTTTCACAAGAGCAAAGAAAAGATAAGATTCTCACAATAGATAAAAAACTGTATCTTGGTGAATAAAAATTCTGATATGTCATTCATTACTTATAGAAGAGTTATTACCTGTGCAATTACTAATATAAGGAAACTAGAACTAAATCCTAATAGAATTCCTCGATCTCTAATATAAGGACATTATGATTAATTCTAATAGAATCTATTTATAATATGATTCAAATTTTCAACATAATTGTAACAAATCTTAATCAAATAATTAAACAAATCCTAACAATTGAAATTAAATCTAATAAAATAAATAACATATCTTCATAAATCTTATAGTCCTTTGTGAAGATCTTCTTAATTTGCATAAATAAAAACCATGATTTTATTTTCCTTATTTTTCTTGAAAATGCATTTATGTGGGCTCCAACGGTATCTTGTATGATTTTTATCCTTCATTTTCTTAATGAACCTTCTCTTAGAGTTAAGTCTTTCTTTATTGTGATTTGATCATGAAATGTGGTGATATCTTGATTCAGATCACTATGTTTGCCAAATAAACAAAGGATGCATCAAGGTAATCTTTGAACTGGATGATTAGGTGTGGCTTCACTTGCGAAGGGAGAAATTTTCAAGTCAAAGAAGTTTTAAATTACATTCTAGAGGAGATAAACATTTTCAAGTGATTGAAAAGATCAATAATAATTCCTTTAAGATTAATCTTCCAAGTAGTTATGGTAATATGAGTGTCACTTTTAATGTTTCTTACTTATCCTTATTTGATGCAAATGGTCTTCAATATTCCAGGATGAAATTATGTGAACATGAGCATCATGTTAAATAAGAGTGATTATTTAAAATATCCTCTATAAGAAATGAGAGATCCAATGACTAGGAATAAAACTAAGTGACTAAGTGTATGAACAAATACTTCAGGATCTCATCAAAGAAGTTCAAGAAAGGATTACGTTTTTTTTATAAGCAAATACCATATATTAATGAAGTACTAGAAGTACTCTAAAATAAGATACGGAGAGCCTATAAAACATCTTCTATCAAATTACAATACTTTACTTTTATTTAGAGAAAATACAATTGTTGGGGTTATTAAACCAGCAACTTAAAGGACAGTGAAAATTGATGTCTTTTGCTTTAATCCACATCCATGATATGAACTTAATCAAATAGAAAAGATTACATTAATTCAAACTCAAATCTAATATATGTTAATTTATATAGTCATATTATTAGATAACTTTATTGAAAGATTTAGAATTTGTAATTAATTTGTTACAGATTACATTAGAAGTTAATATTGATTTACAATTAATTTATTTTATTACTTTCAAATCAAATAAAATTTTAGATTGATTTGCAATTGAATTAATATTTTATATTTGTTTTTATTATTATATTTTTTTCAATTTAACCTAATTAATTTTTCTATATAATAGAATTTAGAAATTTAACGTAAACATAATCTTTTAAATAATAATATTTTTTTAAGAGTTTTCATCATTATGTGAGTTAATTTTTTTAATTTTTGGATAAAAAACTATCTTTGATAATATTGATTTTTCTGACAGATTGTATACATCTTTGATAACTTTAATACTCTTCGATAAGTTGTGGTTTATATCAGATTTCTTTACTTTATACAGATTTTCAAGATGTTGAAAATTAATGTTACAAACATTCTTTTAGGTTATCCTTTATATATTCTTTGTTTTTTTTTATTTGTTAAAAAAAGTAAAAAAATTGTTCATATTTATTTATCTATTTTATATTTTACAAGATAATTATTATTTTATATATCCTCTTATATCTATTTATTTATTATTAAAGATAATAAATAAATAAAGATAAAATCAAATAATAATTAGAAAATAAGTAATATTTTAAAAAAATTAATATTAATTCTATATTTTAATATTTATATTTCTTTTCTTTTAAATAAAAAGAAATAAAAATATTATATTTTATTCACTTCATATATATATATATATTATATAAATATTTCATTTTATTTTAATTTAAAATAAATTAGATATAATTTTTCAAAATTTTCAAAATTTTTCATTTATATTATATAAATATTTTATTTTATTTTTAAAAGAATTAGATATATTTTTCAAAATTTTCCTATAATTACACATTAATACAATTCTTATAATCAGATAAATAACATCTTTTTTATCTTTCTTCGTTATAAGGGATTTTTAAACTTAAATTTCTTTCTTTTATTCTATGATCTGATAATACTTTCGATGACCACAAGAAATTTTTAATTTGATCAGTTCAGAGTTATATGTATCATTATACTAATCTTTTAAAGGTTTTTTATTTAATAAATTAGTCCTTAACAAATTTAAAATATTATTATATTCATAAAAATATTTAATGAAGTAATTTAGTGATTAATTAATTTTTTAACCGCTGGAATCTTTAAAATATTGATTAACAAAATAAATTTTAGAAAACAAATTTAACAACCAACGCATTTTGAAAAATTAGTATAATAATATAAATATGATAACAAATATTTTGAAAGATTGAAATAATAAAAAAAATATAAAACACTAATTTGAATATCAAAATTTATATAAAACATGAGGGATTCCACAATCAAATCACAACAATCAAAATTCAAAATTTAGTACAGTTTATACTGCTTAGGTGTATCATTTATCATTTTAAATGGCTGTTTAGCTGCGCCGTAAATTATATTTTGAGGGAATATTATTTTTATTTTTCCAGTATTATGCTTATTTCTTTTTTTGAAAAAGTAAGATACATGACAATGTACATTATCGATAAAATCAAATTGGTCTTTCTTTTCCATCAATTTATCTGTTTTTCAATAAAATCTACTGCTACTAATCTATTTGTATTATTTAATAAAGAATATGAAGCTAAGTTATTAATCTATCATTTTGTAATAAAAATAATTTTTAAAAGTAAACTTATTTATATAATTTTTTGACATATAATTTATTATTATCCAATACTTTTATAATTTTTTTTAAAATATTCAAATTATTAAATATTTTTAATTTTTTTACCAAATCACAACTTTATCAAAATAATTAGTTTCAATTTTTTACGTTAGATGATTTTTTATTTTCACAAATTCTAATATAATTTGCTTTTCTAAAGTTTTTTTAAATTGACCATTTATTATTATTTAAGTAAATTATGTGCATATCCTTCTTTTCAATTAATTATGTACATATTTTCATCAATTTTAAACTATTTTTACTTTTAAATATTTACACCATAAACATTTACTTTAATTATAACGTGTCAGAATGTATTAATATTAGGGGTATTTCTTTTATACAAGCAAAAGAACAATGATATTCAAATCTCAGATTTTATATAAACTGTTGTAATTTTTAATTTTTTACTATTAGATGAATCTTAATAATTTTTAATATTAAAAATATGTAATAATTTTTATTTATTTATTTTTAATAATATATTTTATATTAAAATAAAATCATGCATATTGATTCTAGTTTTATATAAAATTTTATAGACATTATTTAATTATATAAAATTTTAAATTAACTGTGTCCTATTAATAAATTTATATTTTATAAAAATATTAAATAATATAAATATTTAAATTTAATACATGACGTTAACCAATCTCGACCCATTAACAATATATTGACCGACCGAATCAACGTGGTATCTTTGAAGATCAAAATTGACATTTATTTTCAATTTCCAAAGTAGTAATATTATTTTAATAGTATACATAAAACCTTTCTGGGGAGCACCATATCCCTCTCTATTCTCTATATAAATCCTATTTTCCATATTCCAATCCTTACACATTGATAAGATATCTATAATTTTTTCTTTTAAGAAGATGGCTTACTTCAAGAACCTTATCTTCAACCTGGTTTTGCTGTTTGTGCTTCTTTTATCAATGGAAGTGACAACAGCAAGGCTGTTTCCCCCTTCGATATCTGATCCTCATCACAAAACATGTAAGTGACCTGCATATAGAGCAAAATATTGAATATTGAAATTCAACTCAAATTTTTTTATTATGTAGCAAGAATCAAAGAACGAGTGAGTTCAAGTTCCAATTATTTTCTAAAACATTTGATTTCATTATTATTTATATATAATTACTTATTTAGATTTTCTCACATTACTATATATCATATTACAATCATATTAAAGAAAGAAAAATTTAATTTTTATCAAATAAAAAATTCACCATAATTGGTTATAGATTTCATTAATTATACATTTATAAAAATTACATTCTTTATATTACTCAATAATATAGGACGATACAAATTCTAATTATTTGTTGTTTTCAAATTATATACATAGCTTACTAATTCAATTCCAATGTTCTTTGAAAATCTTTAAGATCGTCAAAGCTTCAATCGTCCTGATCCTACTGATCATCCCTACGGCTTCAATTATGCTCATCCCTGAGGCAGAGCAGAATGGGGTTTCATGGAGAGAAAACATATATAATTGCTCAAATATTAATAAATTATGTTGGTTTCTTTTGGAATTACAATTTCCTGTTAAAGTTATTGTTATTAATAAATTAAATTCGGTGTTATTTTGTTAACTTTTTTTTTTTGTATTTATCATATTGTCTATTGTTTCTATTTTGATTTTATCTCTCAAATACACCAATTGAATGTGACTTTTATGTAAAAATGAAATTTTATTTATTTTTCACTTAATTGTTTATGACACATAATCTTTTAAAAGTTGAACCAAAGCAAGTCCTAGCGTTATCACTAAAAATATTATCATGCAGCATGAGTTGCTGTCATGGAATAAAAAAAGTTACAAAATAATGTAATAAGTAAAAGGTAAGTGAAAAGGATATAAATATTGGTAGACAGTAAAAAAGAGTCCATTAGATATAATGCTAAACTATTTAAAAGGCTTGGATTTAATATCCGAAATCCATTGGGAGAGAAAAAAAATATTAATATTTTAAAATGGTCCCAACCAGTTTCACGAATATATTCACATTTCTAATCAAGTCCTGCAAATAACTCTATCTATATAACAATCCAACTAAATAGCATAATCTATTATAATTACTTTAATTTTTTTTGTTTATGCCAAGAGTTGATCTCACAACAAAATTATTATTTATTAGTGTAAAGAGGTATAGAATAGAAATGAAAATGTATATACATGGCCACGAAGAACAGACTAAAATTACAATAACTGAAAAATATTTAACTAATACTCAGTAACTAAATAATTTAAAGATTGAATAGAAGGCTCCTTCCCTTCGAATAGAAGATAAAGATAAAGCAATAAAATTTAACTTTTAATATAATAATGTGTCATTTAAATTCATGAAAAAAATTTATAATATATTTTATTTGGAGATGTTCCTGTAAAGATTGAGTACCATTACAAGCGCAATCAATCAAAAATTTTAAAGAATTTAATTTATCGTAAATAATTTTAAGTTAGATAAAGTATTAAACAACAGATAAAGAATTTTGGTGAAAATAAAAAAATTCTTCTATAATTTAAAAATATGAAGATAATTTTTTTATAAAATTAATCTTAAAATTTTTTTTAAATGGTAGCAGTAAAATTAGTGTAAATTATAGTAATAACGATATCTTTCGAGAAAGAATACAACAACCAAGTGCTCATAGTATCATTCATGTAAACTTAAGTAGTAGTTATGGTAGGATCAAGGACAACATCAAATTTGATCAAGATACCATCAATGTATACATGTTTACTTTTAACTTTTAAAAATTTTTAGTTAGAGTAAATTCTTTTATAGTTGTAGAAAATAACTTCTATCATAGGTATACAAGTTATTTATTCTAAATTTTATTTTTTTCTTAAAAGATATTTATACATTTTACAAATCTTAAGATCACATTACATCATATCACATATATCATTTGAATTTCATTTCATTAATATTTTAATCATAATTTTTTTTCATTTCTCTATCACTCACTAGTGATAATTTATATCATAGGCATATCATACATTAAACAGTATATTTTCATTAGTTCTACTTTAGCTTATAGTCTTAGAATATGAGTTCATTCCTTAATGATCATCATCATCATAATTGTTTGAAGACCTAGTGCTTCATAATAGATGGATGTTTTAAAAACCCTTTTGGCTCAACATTAGAAAAACCATTTTGCCTCTTGAATGTTGCACATTAAGAATAGTATTAAATTTTCACATAACTTCTTTCTTCAGTGATCTCTTAATTAGTTAGATTCTTTTTTCAATCTTTCAAATAACATGCATGCTCAAACAATCTAGCTAATATGTCATGCACATATAATTTCTAATCCATTCCAACTTCACATATTTCATCCACACATAAACATTGCAAATCATATCACTTCTCTAAAATCATTCAAGAGAGTATTTCGTTTTCTCTATGCATAAATTCATATATCCAAGAAGTAATATAATAAGATAACACAGTCATTTTAACTAGAAATATCCTTTCTAATCAAACTTCCTTGATTATGTTTAGTGTTAAGTTTTTAGGCAGGATATAACTTTTTTCAAGAGTTGGCCCATCTTACCCATCTTTTAAGATATATGATAAGTATCTTATGGGAACTTACTGCACTCATCCTTCTAAGTTGTCTTTCAACTTTTCCTTTTTTCAAGAACTATCTTTCTCTTATAGTTTTAATTTAAGTTTATGAATAGGTGTGGCTAAATGGCTTAGGTAGGTTAATCTTTTTTGTATTCATCATTTTAGATGTTTTATGCACAACTATCTTAATTCAAGTTTGAGTGATAAAGTTCTATCTTTTCTTTGACTACTAACTTAACTAATTAAGTTTGAACCACTAATTTATTTTACTTGTTTGAAGTTTTACTTATGGATTCAAGTATTCTTATGCACATTTCACTCAAATACTATTAAGCATCCAATTTAACTTATCTTTTGAATTTAGTAAAAAGTTGGTCGAATTGTTTCTTAAGTCCTCAAGTCATTATGGTTTATTTTTCTTATATTTAGAAGATGGTTTCTACTAGTTTATGATTTAGGCTAATAAACTAAAGCAACTTATAAATTTTTAAGATTTTAACTTATTAATTACTAGGTATTGGTTGAATGGTTCCCTAAGCTCCCACAACTCCATAGTTGACTTTTAATCACTATCTTGTGCATG
The DNA here is from genome assembly GCA_026541065.1 of Canavalia ensiformis. Lineage (NCBI taxonomy): Eukaryota > Viridiplantae > Streptophyta > Magnoliopsida > Fabales > Fabaceae > Canavalia > Canavalia ensiformis. The sequence goes on along the minus strand of JAMKYM010000909.1, from coordinate 309,677 downwards.
GTTGAGTTCATATTTTAGCCTTAATAAGATTTTAACTAATTTTTCCTAAATTCACTAAGTTTGGTCGAATGGTTACCTAAACCATCACCAAATATTTACTAAAATTTTAATTCTTTTCTTGTATGTGGTTATACTACCTATTACACCTTAACCAAAATTTTTAACTCAATCCCCCTTAATTTAATTGAGTTGGCCGAATTGAATTACACCTTAAACTAAGCAATGATTGTCGGAACCGTAATTAAAACGAGATGACGAACTTGCTAAAAATTTAAAAAGAATTTTTTTTGGATAGTGGAGCTGCCACCAAATTTTATTTCAAGGGAAAATATTTGGAAAAACCCTAACTTGAGGAAGAAATCTCTAGGTTCGAGGGTCGGTTACGAATAGGAAAGGTGTTAGGCACCCTACTCGCCTGTTCCAAAGAATGGTACCCTTAAACTGAGTGTGTGATTTATTTGAAAACTGTTTGATCCCTTAATAAAATAAAAATAAATAGGTTTGTATGAAAATAGCCTGACAGGACTTGATCCTGCTCCTACGTATTCCCTGGTGCAATGGGAAATTCAAGGCTACGTAGTTCGGGTTTCCCACACTTTGTTGATCTGGCGGATAACTAGGGCTGAATCGCCATAAACTTGCAAGTATTTGACGTTGGCTTTAATCGCCGCCTAGGTCCCCAGTATGCAGGCTTCGTACTTAGCCACATTGTTGGTGCAATCAAAAATTAATCTGGCCGTGATGGGTACATATTGGTCATTTGGCAAAATCAATATGACTTCGATACCATGGCCCATTATGTTTGAGGCGCCATCGAACTTCATCGTCCACTTTTTCCCTATCTTCTGTTTCTCTAGATTATAGACTGCTAACAGATCTCCATCGGGAAATTCGTGCTGCATGGGCTGATAGTCGCTCAGGGGCTGTTGAGCCAAGGAATCTGTGATAGCGCTGCCTTTGATCGCTTTCTGCGTCACGTATATGATATCATATTCTGATAGCAAAACTTGCCATCGAGCGATCCTTCTAAACAAGGCGGGTTTCTCAAAGATATATTTGATTGGGTCCATCCTGGATATCAGCCAGGTGGTGTGGCTTAGCACATACTGCCTCAGACGGTGTGCGGCCCAAGTTAATGTGCAGCAGGTTCGTTCCAGCAAGGAGTACTTTACTTCATAATTAGTGAACTTTTGCTCAGGTAATAAATCGCGTGCTCCTTCTTTCCTGATGCATCTTGTTGGCCGAGCATGCATCCCATGGATTTCTCAATCACCGTCAGGTACATGAGTAAAGGTCTTCCTGATACCGGGGGCACTAGGATCGGAGGGTTCTACAAATAGAGCTTGATCTTTTCGAAAGCCTCTTGACAATCCTTATCCCAATTCATGGGTTGATTCTTGCGCAAGAGCTTAAAAATTGGCTCACAGGTAGCCGTCAGCTGGGATATGAACCGAGCGATGTAGTTCAATCTCCCCAGGAACCCTCGAACCTCTTTCTTTGTTCGCGGGGCAGGCATTTCCAATATAGCTCGAACTTTATCAGGGTCGACTTCAATTCCCCTTTTTCTAATAATGAAGCCTAGTAGTTTCCCTGATTTTACTCCAAATGTGCATTTGGCCAGGTTCAACCTCAGTTTAAATTTTCGGAGTCTTTCAAATAGCTTTTGCAAGTCATTCAAGTGATCATTCTCGGTTCTGGACTTGGCAATCATGTCATCCACGTATACTTCAATTTCTTTATGGATCATATCGTGGAACAACGTCACCATGGCCCTTTGATAGATAGCTCCGACATTTTTCAACCCAAAAGGCATGACCTTGTAGCAGAAGGTCCCCCATGCGATAATGAAGGTAGTTTTCTCCATATCTTCTTCAAACATCTTAATTTGGTTATAACCTGAAAAGCCGTCCATGAACGAAAAGCAAGAGAATTGAGCTGTATTATCAACCAGCACATCTATATGTGGTAACAGAAAATCGTCCTTTGGGCTTGCCTGGTTCAAGTCCCTATAATCTACACACATCCGAACTTTTCCATCTTTCTTGGGGACAAGTACTAGTTTACAACCTACTCTGGGTAATTTGCGACAGCTAAAAAACCAGCATCGAATTGCTTTTTCACCTCTTCTATGATTTTTAAAGACATTTCTGGCTTCATTCTTCTTAATTTTTGTTTAACTGGTGAGCATTCGGGTTTCAAAGGCAATTTATGTTCAACGATGGATGTGTCCAACCCTGACATATCTTGATAAGACCAGGCAAAAATATCGTTATACTGACGTAGTAATGACACTAGCCGAGAACAGTTGTCTCCCACGACGAACGAGCCTATCTTTACTTCTTTCTTATTTTCCTCTGTCCCTAGACTTATTAGTTCGGTAGACTCTTCGTGAGGTTGTATTGACTTGGATTCTCTGTCTATCAACCTGAGCAATTCCTATGAAGGCTCGTAGTTAAATTCAATTTCTTCTTCCGCTTGATTATTGAGGCAATCAGAATTGCTTGATACAATACTAGCGTGATCGGTATTAAGCGGGTTATTTTGGATCTGCGTTATGGTAAAATGAATGAAACGGTAATGAGATATGGGGATGTATTGGGAGAAAAGAAAGACAAGAATAATTATGGAAGAATTCAACTGTATTATATTGATCAGAATATGTACAAAAAGATTGTTCTATTTTTCGAAAAATGTATGGCAATTACAAAATTACATTGAGACTGAATTAAAAATCATGGGTAGTTCAATGGTCTCCCAATTGCTCAGTTCTTGCCCAAGTGGACAGGCTGTTACTAAGCCATCAATGCTAGGCATCATCTTTCCTCCATCCAGTATGACCACCAAATCTGGAGCTTCAAATCCAGCACTCCGGAAGCTCTCGGATAGGTGATGCAGAGGGACCCTTTTCTGTCCTTTCATATCATCTTCGGTAGGTTTATACCCAAGCCTGTATCGACGTTTGTTTTTATTCAACTACAGAGGTTGGGTCAATCCATCTTCATTTTTTCCCAGTTTGTCCCCGGGTTTGAATCCGCTTCTCAACATTATCTTGGCCATCATCAATAGAGCTTTTGGAGGCCGAGGTTGGTCCACCACTTCCCCCTCCCTAATGGTGGTAACATTCACGACTTCTAAAGCATGGAAATGTGTTTCCAGGGCTTTCTCCGCAGCCTCAATGTAAGGAGGGTTGGTGGGTTTGCTGACTAAGAAGTCCTCCTCAGCCGAGACAATAATCAGCCTATCGTCTATGATGAATTTCAATTTTTGATGTAGAGTTGATGGCATGACTTTTGCAGAGTGAATCTAAGGCCTACCTAACAAGTAACTATACGCAAGCAGTATGTCCATCACTTGGAAGGGCAAATTAAAGATAATCGGTCCAATCTAAACCGGTAGATCGATATCTCCTATGACCTCCCTCCAGGACCCATCAAATGCCCTGACGACCATTGAACTTGCCCTTAACTGGGAATCTCTATACGGTAGCTTAGGCATAGTTACTTTAGGCATTACATTCAGGGATGAACCATTATCTATTAGCACTCTTGCTAAGATGTGGTCCATACACTTTACTGATATATGGAGAGCTTTATTATGTCCAGCTCCTTCTTCAGGAATCTCATGGTCAGTGAAAGAGGAAGTTCTTTGCTGTTATATTGCTTGCGATACCCTCAAACTTCTCCACTGATAGATTGTGCACCACGTGAGCCTCATTGAGTATCTTTAGTAGAGCTCTCCGATGAGGTTCGGAGTTCATCAAGAGCGCCAATAATGAGATCCTTGCAGGCATACGATTGAGCTGCTCTTCAAAAATTCACAAGCATCCTCATCAGAGACAGGCTTCTTCAATTCCCCTTCTTCATCTCTTTTACTGATTTCTGGCTCTGGACCAACCAAGATCGCCTCACCACAAGGTTGTTCCTTTCTTTCTTCCCTAGGAGTATAGATGCGGCCATTCCTTGTCATACTGCCGATACCAGTTATATTTACAACATCCGAGGATGAGTCGGTGGTAGCTGCAGGTTTATCTTCTCCGGCCTTCCCCCTAGATACTTCTACGTCGTACTTCTAAGGTACCTCTTTGTTGTTCTGGTATGGGAAGGACTCAGGGACCTTTATTGTGATGGGTTTTAGCCCACTTGGGGTTGGAACAGCAAGCCCCTCAATGTATTTGATAACCAACGGCCTGGGATATCTTGGGAACGCCTCATTAAGCATATTTATCTCAAGCTCAGTCTCGATACAATTTACAGATGGCCCAGCATGGTTGGGCAAAAGATTTCTCCCTATGCTTGGAGCATCTTTCTCGAAATTGAGCCATTCTGCATTTATCAGACTCTGGACTTTATATTTCAGCCCTTGGTAGTTCTCGGTTGAATGTCTTATCGCCCCAGCGTGGTAATCGCATTTTGCTGCTGGGTCATACCATTTTGGGTATGGAGGTTCCAATGGTTTCATAGGACAGGGCGCTATTAATGAGTTTTGGATCAGTCGAGGAAGCAAATTTGTATAACTCATGGGTATGGGGTCGAACTGTATGTTTTTTCTTTCATTTGGTTTTCTTTAGGGTTAGTTAGTGTTTAGGTTAATGTTTTGGTTCCAGGTTTTTTGTGATGGTTAGGGAGCAGTTTGTGGTGGTTGGGTTGTGAATGGGGTCACAGGCCGGAAAGGTGCGAGAGGTATGTAGGGGGTTTGGAAGTCAGGTTGGGATGTGGCCACCATATGAGGGTATTGTGGTGGATATGGCATCTGGTAACTGGGTGGTGGTGGTGTGTTTATTTGATAGTGTGAGTCATAACTAACGTGGTGGGTTTCTCCGTCTTTCTTCTTCCAAGAATTATTGGCTAGCTTCTTTGTGTTTACATTACCAACCGTATAATGGACGATACGCCCTCGGTGTAAGCCACTCTTGATGCGTTCTCCGATTAGCACCATGTCGGAGAAATTGGTAGAGACACTTCCCACCATTTTATCATAGAAAGGAGTCGTGAAGTTCTCCATAAACATGTTTATCATCTCCCGTTCGAACAGAGGTGGCTGAACTTGAGTAGCCAGTTCCCTCCACCTCTATGCATACTCCTTGAAGGTCTCCTCCTCTTTCTTGACTGTATTTTGCAATTGGGTCCTGTTAGGGGCCATCTCGATGTTCTATTTATACTGTTTGAGGAAGGCGTCAGCCAAATCCTTCCAAGAGCGGATGTATGCCCTTTCCAACTGCGTATACCAGCTGGCTGCTGCTCCCATGAGGCTATCTTGAAAGCAATCGATCAATAGTTTGTCATCATAGGCGTGAGAAGCCATTTTTCTACAGTACATGGTCAGATGGCTTCTCGGGCACCCCGTCCCCTTATACTTCTCAAACCCTGGCATCTTGAACTTGGGAGGGATTACTACATCAGGGACCAAACAGAGATCGGAAGCATCTGTCATCCCGTAGTCACTGCCTTCAATGGCCCTAACTCTTTCTTCCAAATGTTGCCACCTGCCACTGAGGTGGGCTTCTGGGCCATCATGATTTGCCCGGAATTCATTTCCCGATTTCCCAATCGGGGTGGGGTAAAGTATTAGGTCCATTGACAGTAGGACCATAAGAATGGAGTGGCCGGTTGTTGTGGGTTTAGCGGATAAGTGGTTACAGGGATGAAATATGTAGGATTCTTGGAGGTGGTAGTGTTCATGTAAGTGTAATTGGGAATGGTGTTTTTAGGGAAAGAGATTGTGGGATTTGTTTGTGGTGGGTATGTGGTAGGATTTATGTGGTAAGTGATGAGAGGATTTGTGTGGTAAGTGACAGGAGGATTTGTGTGTGAGGGGTAGGCGTGAGGATTTTCACCCGGGTTTATGGGAATACCGGGCGCTTGTTGTGAGTTGGGACAGAATGGGGGTGTGAACCTAGGTGGTACACCATATTCTTGATCCACATTTATGTGGAGAGGTCGAGAAACATTAACCATCTTGGTTGTCTCCACACCAGAGGATCCCTCTGCGTTTTTTTCTAACATCTTCATCAATTTGGCTACCTGCTCCTTCAGGTCAGCCACCTCATTTCTCAGCTCTTCATTCTGGGATTCTAACTCGTTCATCATCTTGTCTTTAGAGCATGTGTTATAAGGATGCCAGGGAATGCGTGAGACTGCTATTGTGTTTTCTGAAAATTTAGCATTGATTAATTATAACGAAAATAAGTGAATACAAAACTTTAAATTATAAATTAAAACGTGAGGGATCGAATATCTTAAAGGGCATCATTTGTTTGCTGAGCGCTTTGAGCATGAAATGGAAATTAGTGCAGCGTCGAAAATTAATGCAGAATCAGATTTTTATTCAAAACACGAGTTTCGGGTACATTTTTGTTATTCTTTTTTTGCTAGAACAACATATTTGTTCATTCTTAAAATCAATTCTTTACAAAAGTGGATAAATTTTTCGACTTCTGCTGGAGTGTAGAGCGGATGCAGTGAAACTTCAGCCTTCCTGGTGGGATTTCTTTAATGGCAGTATTTTCCAAACTGGCTAGCCTCCCAAAACATCCAGTCCAATGGTTGGCCGTGTCCTGATACCATTGCATCTTGTCCTGTATATCACTGATGCCCCTCTGTTGCCTTCTGATTATCTCGATAACCTTCCACTTTTCTTCGTTCACTTTGTGTCCTGATAAGTGTCCAATAAGACACTTATTTGGAACATAATTCAATGTAATTGCAAGTAATTGAAGCATAAAACACCATTAAAACATGAGAAAATGACATAAAACTGAATAACCCATGCACAATTTGGAAAATACAATTTTAGAGTCTTTTGGGTGATAAATTATCATAAATCTGATGTGTTTTAATTTAATCAATTCTGATTCCGCGTTGGCAACGCATTGGGCGCGTTGGACCTGCGACGCTACGAAATTTCTAAAATAATTTAGAATCACATTATACGCTTTTTTATCATTATATATATATATATATATATATATATATAATGATAAAAATAAAAAATAAATATATTAAAGAAAAAATGTTAATAATAAAAATTGATTTTTTTTAAATTACTTTATACAAAATTCTTCTTCCAACAATCAAATTTTTTCCCTTTCAAAAAAGATGTAATTTTAAATTTTTCATCACATCAAAGAATATATAGAATTGAGATCAAACATTTTCTCAAGTTAATTTTTTATATATATTATATTTTATTCACTTATCAATATTTTATTTTATTTTATTTTAAAAGAAACTAGATATAATTTTTTAAAATTATCATATAATTATATATTCAATTTAAAATTTTATTTTATACAAGTAGAGTGCTAATATTTTTTTAATTCATGATTAATTTTTAAATTCAAATTTTTCTTTTATTTTTTCGTAGCATATAATTTTAGTTACAATAATAGATAGAATATTTAAACTTACCATGCATAGAAATGTTTAATCTGAGTTTTTGAGAGTTATATGTATTATTATATTAATATTTTAAAAATTTTATTAATAAATTAGTCTTTCAATAATTTAAAATGTTATTATATTCACAAATAATATTTAATAAATTAATTTAATGATTGATTAAATATTTAGAATTCTAATAAAATCTTTAGAAAAACGAGTAACAAAATAAATTTTAGAAAACAAATTTAATAACTAATTTTTTTTTAAAAAAAACTTGTAAATACTATAAATATGATAACAATTGTTTTTGAATTATTAAAATAATAATAAAATAAAATATGAAAGAGTAATTTGAATACCAAAATCTTTTATATAAAATTCCACAATCAAATCCCCGTCATTAAAATTCAAAATTCAAAATTCAGTACACTTAATACTGCTGAGCTGAATCATTTATTTTTTAATGGCGGCTTAGCTGCGCCCTAAATTATAGTTTAAGGAGAATATATTATTTTGATTTTTCAAGTAAGATGCTTATTTCTTTTTGAGAAAAGAGTAAGATAAATGACATTGTCGTCCATTATCAATAAAATCAAATTGGCTGTTTTTTGTTTCCTACTATTCATATTTGTTTTCAATAATATCTACTGTTATTATTTGATGGCCTTTAAACACGCACTTATTTAATAACAAAAATATGAAACTAAGTTATTAATCTAGCAATTTATAATAAAAAATATATTTTTAAAAGTGAACTCAATTTATATAATATTTCTTACATATAATTTCATCATTATCCAGTATTTTTATAATTTTTAAAAATTTTCAAATTATTATTTTTAATTTTTTTTTATCAAATTTCAATTTTATGAACATAATTACTTTAATTTTTTTACGTTATAATTTTTTTATTATATTATTTATTTATTTACTTGCTTTTAATTTATTTAAATTAATTTATGTAATCTTTCCTTCAATTTTAAATTAATTATGTATACCTTTCCATTAATTTTGAATGTTTTCTCTCTTAAATATCTATACTTTAAACTTTCACTTTAATTATAACATATTAGAATTTATTAACATTAGATGTTAACTTTAAACATTTATATTATTTAATAATTTTTTATAAAAATATAAAATTTTCTGATATAACTATTAAATAATATTATAATATATTTATGATTATATATTAAATATTAAATAATTTAAATATTTAAATCTATATTATAAACAACTTATATTTATATATATATATATATATATATGTAATAATATAATATACTAAAATAAACTGATATAATAAAATATTTAATAATTTTATAGAAATTATTTAATTGATAAAAACTTTTAAATTGTTTCATTAATAAATTTTATATTTTATGTAAATATTAAATAACATAAATATTCAAATATATTACATGACGTTAACCAATCTCGACCCATTAACAATATATTGACCGACCCAATCAACGTGGTATCTTTGAAGATCAAAATTGACATTTATTTTCAATTCCAAAGTAGTAATATTATTTTAATAGTAAACATAAAACCTTTCTGGGGAGCACCATATCCCTCTATTCTCTATATAAATCCTATTTTCCATCCAATCCTCACACATTGATAAGATATCTATAATTTTTTCTTTTAAGAAGATGGCTTACTTCAAGAACCTTATCTTCAACCTGGTTTTGCTATTTGTGCTTCTTTTATCAATGGAAGTGACAACAGCAAGGTTGTTTCCCTTTTGGATATCTGATCCTCATCACAAAACATGTAAGTGACCTTCATATAAAACAAAATATTGAAGAAAAATCAAAGAACAGTGAGTTCAAGTTCCAATTATCTTTTCATTATTATTTATATACACATTTTCTCATATTAAAATATATAACATAATATAATCATATTAAAGAAAGAAAATATAATTTTTATCAAATAAAAATCCACCATAATTGGTTATAGATTCCACTATAATTATATTTATAATAATTATATATATTTTTCATATTACTCAATAAATGAGATGGTACAAATTCTAATTATTTGTTGTTTGAAAATTATATATGGCATACTAATTCAATTCCAATGTTCTTTGAAAACTTTTAAGATCGTCGAAGCCTCTATGCTGCTACTACTGATAATCCGTACGGCTACAATTATGTTCGTCTTCCCTGAGGACCCAATTTGCCCATAGTTGGGAACAGATTAATTTAGAGAAATAATTCAACCAAGTTGAGGCAGAACAGAATGGGGTTTAATAAATTATATTGGTTTGTTTTGGAATAACAATTTCATGTTAAAGTTAATATTATAAATAAATTAAATTGCAGTGTGTTATTTTGTCAACTTATTTTGTATTTATCGTATTGTCTACCGTTTCTATCTTCATTTTATCTCTCATATACATCACATTACATTGCCTTCAACCTCTTACACCGATCCAACTAAATATGTCAAAATTCATTGATTTTTTTACTTGAAGAACTAATCATGACTTCACATGAGGTCACGAATTTTACACGAATGTGAATTTTATGTAAAAATGAAATTTTATTTATTTTTCACTTAATTGTTTATGACACATAATCATTTAAAAGTTGAACTAAAGCGAATCCTAGCGTTATTACAAGAAATAAAATAATTCGGCATGGCTCGTTGTCATGGAACAAAAAATAGTTACGAAAACGATTTAAAATAAGTAAATGGTAAGTATTGGTGCACAATTAGAAGACACCATTAGATATAATGGTAAAATGTTTAAAAAGTTTGGGTTTGATGTCTGAAATTCATTGGAAAAGAAAAAAATTAATATTGAAAAATGGTCCCAACCAGTGTTAGGGATATATTCACATTCCTAATCAAGTCCATGCAAATAACTCTGTGTTTAACTATCCAACTAAATAGCAATTAATCCGTTATAACTACTTTTATTTTATTTTATTTTTGTCTATCTTTTCTCTTATATAAGTAGGGGTGTATGTTTTTTTTTTTAAGATCAGGATGTATAATTCATTATGAAAAATGCACTTCAATTCATGAGAATTATTTCTGTGATACTGTACCGGTTTGAAAGAGTTTTAATTACCCTTTTTTTTTTACATGACAAACTTTACTTCTAATTATATTTTCAATTCTGCTAATTCATTTCTTTTTCATACCGATAAAAATATATCATTTATCAATTTTTATGATAAAAACTATCATTCATGATTACAATCTATGAAAATAATATTACTTATTAAAAATAAACTCAAATTTTTCAATAAAACAACACCGTCAGGATCAAATTTTTATATGAACCGTAGGAAAGGTGGAATATCATGTTTTTATCTTAGATTTATCGTTCAATCATTGTTACGCAAAATCTGTCCTATGAAATGATAAAGTAATTGATGTTTGGGAGGATTTACAATACAGATTCTCATAATGAGATATCTTCAAAGTTTCAAACCTTTAAGAAAAATTGCGCACCTAGAACTGAGTGACCGAAAGTAACCTTTCGGTCATTGATTACTTGAAACAATTGAAAGTTCAATGGATGAACTAAACAACTTCAAATCCTTACCTATATGTTGATGTTCTACACCTTGTTCTAGTGATGGTTCCAAGTTTATGAGAACGCACAAAGATATAGATTATTTATTTCAATTCTTTAATTCTATGTTTAGATAAAGTAATTTAAAATTATTAGAATTTATGTATTTAAACAATAAAAAAAAATTAAAAAATGCTATAGATTTTTATTTAAGTAAATTTCATGTTAAATAAAAAAATTTAAAATAATTTTTATTTGGAAAAGATTTCTAAAATTTTCTATTATTTTATTTTTTTTTAAATTATTATTTATAATTCTCCTTATCTATTATTTTTCTTTTAGTAATTACTTATATTTACTTAAAAATTTTAGGAATTCTAAAATTCCTTACCCAAACATAGGATAAGGTATTTAATGAACAATATTCTCATCTATGTTCACAGATTATGTTGATGAAACCTCTTTTGTCAATCACCAAGCCTTTTTTCTAATTATCTAGCAAGAATAACATGTTGACATTCTACACAATGGCTCTTAGAATGAAATTAAAACTTTCTTCAATATTTTGAATAAACGAAACATATTTTCACAAGGCGAGGCATGCACAATAAATCTTATATTAATGGAAGAAGAGATCGATGATTATAAAACTTTGATCATAACAAATCATGCATTATTTATGGAAGAAATAATTACACAGTGATGTTCTTTGAGCATGGTTCTCCTCCTTATTACAAACTAGATAAAATGTGTTATGATATGGTCAAGAATGTCTTTATCATATAAAGTAGCAAGAATGATAAATTTTGCTCTGCAAATGTAGGCTCAAGAGAATCAAATCTCCCTAATTTGAGTGGAATATCAAACCTAATGACTTTGGTTTAAAGGTCTCGTAACATTATTGAAAATGCATATCTTTATCTCTAAAATTCAATCAATCCTTCATGATCAATAATATCCTATTATTATTTATCTTATCACCAATATCGAGTGGATTTTAGACACTGAAGTTATAGATCATATTACCAATTTTTTTCATAATTTTACTTTAATTTTTAAAATTAAACCTGTCACTATTTATCTTTCAAATGATTATAAAATAAAAATAAATATTTCTAATGATGTTTTTTCAATTTTTTCTCAAACTACTCTTTTTTGGCAAGCTCACTAAATCCTTGTCTTGCTATCTCACCTTCAATAATTTTGTTTGTTGTATCAAACAGGTGGAAACCAAATAGATGATTGGTATAGATAAGCTTGATAATGACTTATATCACATGAAAATTAATAACTCCAAACAAAACGTTGCATGTTCATATGATGAAACAACTCATACCGATGACATTTCATCTATTATGTATAACAAAATTTCTTAATCTCATTTGTAGCATATTCAATTAGGACATCAATCTTTCAAAAATTGCTACAAATATCTTAAACTTTGTCTTTTCCATACAAAGATATTGATTATTGAGATGTTTGTTAGTTTTCTAAACAAAGAAAATTAGCTTCTTCTTTTTTATGAATGAATCAAACTCAATTAAAAGATTTTAAGTTTTACATGTTAACATTTGGGGATCCTTCTCTATCACATCTTTTCAAGGATACAAATACTTTTCTAATAACAATAAATGATCAAAATTTATTTGGATTTATCTAATAAAATAAAATGTGAAGCCCAAATTAAACTTTAAAATTTCACAAATCAAATGGAAAATCAATTTAACACAAAATCTAAAATAATTTTTGGTAAAAATAGAGTTGAATTTTACATATATAATTTTTAAAATAAAAAATACATTTTCTAGCAGACATGTCGTATTCAAACACAAAAAAAAAAATGAAATTGTTAAGCATAAATATTAGGAAATCTTAAATGTTGCATGTGCTTTACTTTTTCAAACTAAAATGTCTCTCATATTTTGATTTTTCCCTTTTACCCGTCTGCTTCACTTAATCACTCAAATACTCACATTCTTTTTTAACAATCAATGTCCTTACACAATGTTATATAATCATTCTCATGATTTCAATCACCTTAAAATCTTTGGATTCTTATATTCTACTATAACTCTTTACAAACAAATACAGATTTTCTTCAATATCTTATAAATGTATCTTTTGTTAGGTATTAAATTAGTAAAAAAAGTTATTAATATTGTGTCTTGATAAGTTTTTGTTTCTTATCATACTGCATTTTATAAATTATACTTTTGTTTTCCTTACTTAATCCCACCTTGTCTCAACACTTTGAACTTTATCAACTAAACAATCGTGGCACATTTATGCCTTTTTTGTAATGTATTAATATTCTAAAAAGTCAAGAAACAATCAACTGTCTCTTACTCATCATCTAATAGAATATCGAATCCTCACCTTTAAGTTCATCCTATATCTGTCTATTGTAAAAATCATCAATCATTTATGTTACTCACAATCTCATTTTTCATAAGTATCATTACATAAAAAAATCTTTTACAGCATTTATTTGTATTATTTTACAAAACTTTACAAATATTGTATATTTAGATATTGTAAAAAATTATTATTTTAAAACGTTTGTTACATGAAATGCTATAAAAAAATACTATGAAACATTATCTTTACTAGTGGAAAATGGACTTTTTATATCGGTTGTTAAACATTTTTTACATCGGTTATTCAGACGGTGTTGAAGCGGGCGATATAGAAAATAAGACTTTTTACATCGGTTTTGGAACCGATGTAAAAAGTATACTTTCTACATCGGTTATAGCTTTAACCGATGTAAAAAGTCATACTTTTTACATCGGTTCTGCCCACAACCGATGTAAAAAGTGCAAAAAGTGTACTTTCTACATCGGTTATGGTCGTAACCGATGTAGAAAGTCCTTTTTTTTAATGTTCATTTTGTTTAGACATACAACCGTATTATTTATTCACATACCTGCATATAGACACATAATCCAGGCAGACAATAGAGAATCACTAGACAGACCATACAGAATTCACATAATCTATATATTTAAACTAAATACATCATTATTTATTATCAAACTTTAATTTACAAATGAAATAACTTAAAATTACATCAAAAAAGTATTGAAAGTTGAAAAGAAATGTAGTAATCAGCCATGTACCTGTTGAAAGCAAAGACAAAAGATGTTAAAAACTCTACTAAACATAAAAAACGTAATAAACATTTTAAAATAAGTTAAAAATAAACATACAATGATGAAATAATTAACCGATGTGATTAACTTGTATCATGTAGTAACATTTTCTCATATTCCTTCATGATGATCATCTCGAATAGCATGTACATCATCTATTTCATTTTCTTCATTGATACTAGATATCCTTGATGATAAGGGAGTTTGAGAAATATCAATATTTGAAATATCATTGGTGTCATCACTAGCGATTGTTGCCTTTCCTTGAAGAACAACGACCACCTTTTTGGAGCAAGGATCTTGAACATAAAACACCTGTTTTGCTTGGTGGGCCATGATAAAAGGGTCATCCTTGTAAGCTACTTTTTGAAGGTCAACCAATGTAAATCTCAATTCATCGACTTGCACACCACTGTTACTATCAACCCATCTGCATTTGAAAACAGGCACTCTAAATTTGGTGTAATCAATCTCCCAAATCTCTTCAATCACTCCAAAGTAGGATATGGAAGCCTTTACAGGATTTTTATCTTTAGAACTTGCAAAATGCATCAACTCTGCCACCACCATAACCCCACTATTTTGCATGGTACTTTTATCATCCTGAGACTTTGTGTAAAATGAAAAATGATTAATATCGTATCCAGTCTAACATATGACTTCAAAGTTTGGGTCATTTGCTAATCACTTCAATGTATCAGAGGCACCATCATCCTTCTTAATTGTTTCATCAAACCAGTTTAAGAACGTTTTGTTATGCTCATTCAACAACCATTTCTCGTTCATTCGAACATTCTCCTCCCTTATCATAGTTTTGTGAGTAGATAAGTAAGGTTGAACCTCATCGGTATTATTCAAAATATACAAATCTGCTTGAAGGACTTCTGCATGACCCATGCTTTTCACGGTTATGCCTTGTGTACCTTTACCTCCATGTCTTCCCCCATGACGAGACTTAGGAACTCATATGGGTTCCACCTCTGACAAATACTCTGTACAAAACTCAATGGCCTCTTCTGCAATGTATCTTTCAATCATAGATGCCTCAGGACGGTGTGGATTCTTCAATACCCTTTTAATATTTTCATGTATCGTTCTATTGGATACATCCACCTCAGATAAACTGGACCACATAATCTGATCTCCCTCACTATATGAACAACCAAGTGAACCATAATGTCAAAAAATGATGGAGGAAAATACATCTCCAATTGGCATAAGATAGTAAAAGCTTCATTTTCCAACTCATCCAATTTTAGAGGGTCAATGGCTTTGCTACATATTTTATTGAAAAATAAGCATAACCTACTTATTGTATGTCTAACTTTTTTAGGTAAAATGTCACGAATAACCACTGGAAGTAGTTGTTGCATCAACACATGACAATCATGAGACTTTAACCCAACTAACTTTAAATCTTTCATCGAGACAAGTCTTTTAAAATTTGAAGAATACCCTTGTGGCACTTTAACCCCACGTAGGCACTCACAAAAAGAAATTTTCTCTTTTTTGACAATGTATGACATCTTGGGAAAATATGTTCGCTTTCCTCTGATCATGGAGCTAATCGATGTCGTATACCCATGTGAACCAAATCCAGTCGAAATTGACTCCATCTTTAGTCTTGCTATGTATATTGAGAGTGTTCCAATGATGCTATCACACACATTTTTTTCCACATGCATCACATCAATACAATGTCTAACATCAAGTTTGCATCAATATGGAAGATCAAAAAATATTGATCTTTTCTTCCATATCCTTGTCTCAGTTGACCTTTTTTTGAGTCTTTCCAAAAAAGTTTTGATGTTTTTAACCCGATCGTAGACTTGTTGTCCAGTTAAGGCTTTTGAGCAACATCATTTTAAAACCCATTAAAAGCTTTCCTTAATCTACGATAAGGGTGATTAGTCCCTGAAAATTTCCGATGACCAAGATACATGTCTTCCTTCCATGATGCAAGTTGATGGTAACTTGTGCCTTCTTCACATATGGGACATGCTTTGTGCCTTAACGCTTATATCCACATAAATTTCCATATACTGGAAAGTCATTAATAGTGCAAAAAAGCATTGCCCGCATCTTGAAATTTTCATTACCATACGCATCAAATACCTCCACACCTTCTTCCCATAGATTTTGCAAGTCTTTAATTAAAGGAGCAAGATAAACGTCTATGTCATTTCCAGGTTGTTGTGGACCTGAAATCATCATGGACAACATGATGTATTTATGTTTCATGCACAACTCCGGAGAAAGGTTGTAAATTGTCAAAAGTACAGGCCATGAACTATGTTTACTACTTAAATTACCGTATCTTGATTCATTCCATCTCACAAGTCCAAGCCTTAGGTTTCTTGGCTCATTCCCAAAATCGGATATAGTTGATCAACCATCTTCCATTGCAAAACCATCACCGGATGACGGTTTTCCATCAATCGCCTTTCATCTACATGCCATCTAAGGTTCTTTGCTTCATCTTTATTACAAAACAATCGTTTGAACCTTGGAATTATTGGAAGATACCACAACACTTTAGCTGGAGGCCGCTTTGTGTTGTAATTGCAAATAGAATCACCATCCTTCAACTTATAACGTGAAACTTGACACACAGGACATTCATGTAATCCTTCAAACTCATTTCTGTATAGTATGCAATCATTGGGGCAGGCATGTATTTTCTTATACTGCATACCCATTGGATATAACACCTTCTTCGCCTCATAATTACGCTTTGGTAATGTGTTACCTTCTGGAAGCATCTCTACCAACAGTTCAAGTAATTCAGTGAAACTTTTATCACTCCACCCATTCCTTGCCTTCAGAGTGAATAATCTTAACACTGCTGACAATCATGTAAAGGTAGTACATCCTGGATACAAAGGTTTCTCTGAATCAGTAGACAAGTTACCATACATATTTGCCCGCTCAAATGACGCATGCCCTACATCACGAATCATATCATCTACCCAATCTTCCATATTTATATCAACCTCCATCGTCTGTGACACACTTGGCATGCCTAATAACTCACCATGCCATGTCCATTTTGTATAAATTTTGCAAAATCCATCACAAAGAATATGCTCTCTAATTTGACCAACACCCAAACGTCTCTCATTTAGACAATTAACACACGGACAGTAAAATTGTCCATGACTCTGAGGTAGATTTGTTTGCGCAAAATTCAAAAACTCTTCGACCCCATTCTCGTACTCATCGCTCGTTCGTTTAGCATTTATCCAACTACGATCCATACTATACAAGAATCATCAACACATGATTTAGGATTAACCTTGTCACTCATTGTTGTTAATTTATTATCCTCACTATTGGTAAGACCCTATCCCATTCGAGAAAAAAGTTTTTTATTCATCGATTAACATACTTCTAAAATCTTGAATATCATACTTGGTGAAATTTCGGCAGCATTTCGCATCAGTCTCCAAGTACATAACTTCATTATGGTTTCATTTACCATAATCAAGCATGTACCCAGAGACAATGCAAAATGAACTAAACCAAAATTTCATCAAGTATAATTTACAAGATTTATGAAGAAATTGTTAACCACTGAATAAAAAACTTTAGTCCCAAACTGTCCAACTTGGACAATTCAAGATTTAATATAATGAATGATTTACTTATTTAGTAATATACTCATTATATTCAACCTTGAACAAGAAACTAAGGGTATGCTCATATTTGAACTCAAGAAAACAAACCAACATATTTAAACTCAAAATTAATACTATAACATACATAAACTCTAAGCAAACTTTCACATCTGCAATCACAAAGTAGAGGTGCATAGAACATACCTCACAGTCAGCACAAAATGGTTGAGCGGTGGTCAAGCGGTGTCCAAACGGAGGCACAACGGTGGTTGAACGACGACATAGCAGGGTAGCCAAATAAGAAGCTTAAAAATTACAGAATACAACCAAAATAAATGTATATTTCAACCATTATAATAGAATGAGATGCATAAATAACAACAAAGACGACTTCGAACCTTACGGTGCGCGACAACGACTTCGAACGAATGAAATCGTTCCAACGGCGACAACGACCACGAACGTAAGCACGGAGTGAAACGACGAACAACAAGGATGTCAACAATGACTAAGACTTAAACGAAAATAGAGAGAACAAGCCGAAACGAGAAACTGGGGTTTTGGAAAATGAGGTTCAACACGAACAACGTCGAAAAATAAATGACAGGGGAAGACATTCTACATCGGTTGTTTCTCAGAACCGATGTAGAAAGTACTTTCTACATTGGTTATTTCTAAACCGACGTAGAAAGTTTGAAAAAATACTCACTTTCTACATCAGTTTTTTTCCCAACCGATGTAAAAAATTTACATTTATTTACAAAAATGCCACCGCATTTTTATTTATATTGACTTTTAAAAAATCGACGTAAAATCCTGTTATAATATCGTATTTTTGCACTAGTACTCTTACAAAGGTTGTAAAGTAATACTTATTGCAATATTTGTTTCTTCAAACGTTTTATTACATAACACTTTTACAACATTTTATTAAACATGCGCTGTAAATTTTTTTTTTCATTTTATTCCATTTTATCAATATTTGAAAATATTAGTTATATATTTTAATTCATTTACTGTTTACTATATTTATTTTTTAATAAATAAATATAAATTTTATGAAATATTAAATTTTAAAAAATAAATAAATAATAAATATATTATTTACAATAAATTTATATTAATAATATATTATATTATATTAACCGTGTATATCAATTTTTATTGGAATAAAGTTATTTATAAATATATATGGTATTAGTAACATAAAATCTTAAACGTATATTAATAGAATCTTTTATATTATATAAAAAATTACACTACGGTAATTAACTTTTTTTTTTGTCATTTTCTCCTCAATTTATGTTTCTACAGATTAGTATGTAATAAAATAAACTAGATTAAAAAATAGAATGAATAAGAAAAATAATTTTAAATAGACAACTAGCATTTAATTGAAATTGAATGAAAAATTGCATGCAACCACTATATTATATAACAACTAGAGCACTAGGTAAACATATTTTTCTAATTAAAAAAAAAATGGAGTAAGAAAGTAAATGAAGAAATTTAGTAGTGATAAGGACTAGTTGATCTTGAGTAAGAAAATTGGACCACTGATGTGTGCGTTTCTGAAAATGCCGAGTTTCAAGGCAAAATTAAATATGAAATGCAAATTCCAAAGTACAAGTGGTGCTTCCTCTATTTCCCTCTAATTATAAATATGCATTATATTAATTGTATTACCTTTCCCTTAACTTGGTACTAACGGTGTACATCTCAAATAACAACCATAAGACACTTTTAACAGTGCATGTGATGTGATGCACTTTCTTGAATGCTACTGTCATATCAATCACACAACTGCATCAGAGGCACAGCCATGAAGGGTAAAACTCTGATATTAAAGGAAAATTCACCTTACCAAATCATCAGGCATTCATGATATATGCACATTTCACGAGAATCAGCAAAATGACAGCATCAACCATTTACACCACAACGTAATTGTTGTATCTTGAAAAAGAACATAAAATAAAACATGTTTTACACACTCACTTTTTCTCTCTTTCTCTCTTCTCTTCATTATATCACTCATCCTATGAAGACTTTTTTCTCTTCTGATTTTATATCTCTCGTTTACAAAAAGTATCTTAAAACATCAAAAACTACCTAATTGACCAATGATTCCTCTTTGACATCTACAATCTTTGTCTCGTTTTATGTTGATGTTAGTCGTTTCCTATTCAAATAACCAAAAAGCAAAGGAACCACATGAAAAAATCAGTTACATTCAAAATCTCCGATGGAATCGTGTCAGGAATGGGTTGTTGGAAATCTTCAACTCCTCCAATTGCAAAGCAACATAATTTTGAGGGAAATGTAGTAGAAAATGAGAACTAAAACAGTGGTAATGACATTATTCTACGCAACAGATAACACCTCAATGTTCACGAGAGGGTATTAAAACTGTTTGATGTAATGTCCGAGGGAGAGAGAAAAAGAATTATTTTTACAATTACTTAATGCTTTTGAGGGATATTTAGAAAGGAAAAAAATTTGTTTTTAGAATTTATATGAATTTTATTTTTTTATTTTTATTTTTTTGTATTTATTTTACGTGAAAGGAAAAGAATTAAATTTGATGGAGCTGCAGAAATTATTTTTTTTATTAAAAAAATAAAAAAAGTTAATTTTTTATTTTTTATTTATGTTAAATTATTAAATAATTTTTTAAAAAATTAAAAAATAAATACTATATAAATAAAAAATATAGTAACAAAATTAAATTTTTTTAAAAATAAAAATTATTTTTTAAAAATTTATATAAATAAACAGTTATACTACTAATATTAAAATTTATGAAAAATTTAAAAAAATAGATCTACGCAAAAGTGAAACATGTTTGTGAAAAATAATTGATTAAATCTTTTTGAAAGATGTTAAAAATTTTATAAATAAAATAAAATATTTTAAACCATTTTTTTAGTTTTACACATCATAAAAAATAAAATATTTTAAAGAATTTTTATTTTAAGTAATGTAAATTTAAAATATTTTACAACTTTATGATTTTAGATATTGTAAAAAAGATATATACTGTTTTATTATTTTATATGTTAGTTTTAAAGCATTTAAATTTAATAATGTTGTAATAGTTGTTTTATTTTAAAACATTTTTTATTTATAAAATATTTTAAAATATGTGTTGTAAAAAATAAATTTTGTTATAATGTGTACTAAATATATTAAGCTTGATTGCCATGTTGGTGAAAAAATTTAACAAAAATTCATTCATCTGCTTTTATGTTTCATCTCATCTACATTGTTTTAAACCAACATTTTCAAGCTAACTCCTCTTTTTAACATTCATTATTATATTTATTTTGATTCACAATCCTAATCAAGTCCACCGAAATAACCCTACCTTTGTAACAAGGCAACCGAATAACAACTAATCCATTATTAATACTTTTAACTTTTCATTTATCTTTCCTCTTATAAAACTAGAGATTCACATTTCTTGTAAGATCACGAGGTGTAATTCATTATGAGAAATGCGGTTCAATTCACAAGCACAATTTTCCTCACAATCACCATCATGGGGTAAAGAGAAACATAAGAATTAAAAAAATTTCGTCAAACTAATAACTAGTCAAATTATTTATGCATTGGTTCAAAATTTTGTAATTTATTTTCGGTAAAAGGCCTCCAAATGGATAACAAAATATGACAATCTATACAAGCTAATAATGAAACATCACATATACATTTCATGTTTTTTCCTATAGCTATATTATCTTCCTATTAAGAAAAATATGATAAAAAAATAGAAAAATAACAATATTAAAGTAAAAATATCGATAATGAGAATTGTTCCTATTACACTATTTCTTAAATCATTTAAGCAGCAGAGTAATGCAGAATATGAAATACAATATCATAAGTATTATAAACACTGAAATGCTATCATGTTGTTTGTCAAATCAATCGATTGCTCAAATTGGTAGCATTTGGAAGTAACAAAAAGAACCATTGTTTTCTAAGCATCATCCTCCACAGCACTTGTTTCAGCCACATCATGAATCTTCTTGTACACAAAATTCTTGGTGACCCACACATAAAGACAAAAATTGAAAACACTTAAAAGAGCCATCAACCAGTAAAAGTAATTAATGTGTGCCCTATTGATATTGTTCCCCAACCATTTTCCACCAGTTCTTGAGGTGATTCTCTGCACAACAATTATAATGAAGTTGCTAACAAAATTGCCAACACCAATGACACTTAAATATGCTCCAGCCCCCAAGCCTCTCATGGTCTCTGGCATTTGATTATAGAACAATTCTTGGAGTCCAACAATAGCAAATGCATCAGATACACCTAAAGCAACATATTGTGGTAACATCCACCAAATGCTCATTGGTATCACCACATTGGGATGATCTAAGAGATTATGGTTTGTAGCCACACTAATCCTTTTACCTTCCACAAGGGCAGAGATAACCATGTTGAGTATGGACAATACTAGACCTGTTCCAATCCTTTGTAAAATTGTTATGCCTGAAGGGTGCCCTGTTATCTTTCTAGCAATTGGCACAAAAACACGATCATAAAATGGGACAGAAAGAAAGATCATTATGCCAACACAACCTTGGAGTGATGCAGGGGGTATTTGGAAGTGAGGTCCTATTGAACGAACCAATGTGGCACCTTGTTTTACAAAAAATGTGCCTAAAAGACTTTGGATGGCAGTGAACATCAAACAACTTAACCATATTGGGAGAAGACGAAGAACTTGCTTCACTTCATCAACTTGGTTCATTGAGCATAGCCTCCAAGGGTCTTTCGTTTTTCTTCTAATATCTTCTTCATCAATGATTGTTGCCTTGTCCAAAAATCTGTCATACATTTTTTGATCAAAAACAATTATTTTCTACTACCATTTGTAATAGAATGTATCAACCAACAGAAGTTGCACTAAAATGTGATTTATTTTTATCATAATATTTCCTCTATTTCATATGTTTTGATTTTTCGGATTATCGATATAGATTAAAAAAAATTTAATTTATGTTTTATATTATTATATTTTCACTAAAATGTCCTGATTTATGTTTTAACCATTTCATTTATTTTACTTCAACTTTCTGTTATAAGAATTGGAAAAAAATAAAAAATGGGATAGAAATAGATTGATAGTTTGAAGCATGTAATTACAGCTCTCAGTAATTTATTTATTTAATATGACATATTTAGTATATAACAAATTCTTCTGAACTAAATTCAGAAATAAAACTAACAAAAATAAATATTATATATGTTAACCCAATATCATAGAAAAGAGAAGAAGAGAAAAAGATAAAATTTGTATATATTAGTAGAAGAAAAATATAATTTTATTTTATTAAAAGGAGTGTTTTATTATTTTAGATAGAATTATAAAATCCAATAATTATGTCAAAATATCTCATAAAATAATAGATTAGATCAAATAAAAACCTTATCTTATATAAATTTATTAGATGAAAAAAATTTGAGAATTAAAATAAATTATATAGAATACTCCTTATCTTATAAAAGCTTTGAAATACTCATAAAATATTCAACACTTTACATAAGTGATCAACGATAATAATTTCATATACATGTATGTTTTGTTGAGAAGCATTGCAAAATTTCAATATTTTTCCCAACTCTTTACACCCTTAATATACATGAAAATAAAAGGTAATTGATGAGAGATATAATTATAAAAATTAATTGAAATAAATATACATATTATTAAATACGAGTATAAATGGTAAAAAATTAAATAATTTTTTAATTTATAAAATAAAATAAAATAAATTTTGAAATAAAAAAAGATAAAACAATAAAACATATGTAATAGGAATATTAGCAAACAATATAACAAAAAATGACTAAAGTAGATGACATTTAAGAATTAAATGATTGTTTCCATAAATAACCATTTAATCAGAATATAAATAATAAAAAATTAAATCATACTTAAATTTTTAAAACACTATACCTATTATATATAATGAACATAAATCAACAATATATTATCATCAAAGAAAAGAGAATATAAAAACAAAAAATTGGAGTAAAAGGTACCTGTAACCACTGATGTGTACTAGGGTAGTGGCAAGGTTGGGTTGATCTTGGGATTGGAGATGCGTGTCCATGACGCGCCACTTACGCGATGCAGCAACAAAAACTTGTGCAATGCTAGTGAATGGGCTTCCTTTTGGGCTTTCCTTTTTATACCTTTTCATTCCAAGCAAGAACACTGCCAATGCTACTCCCAACACTCCTGCTAGTACTCCCAGGCCCACACCCCACCCAACATTGTCCTGTCATTTTTTTTACATTGCAATTTCTTTCTCAGATTCTCTTTATTACCAATTTCATAAACTCTACATTTTTGTGTCCTTTAAGCTCATCATTATGTTCTTCTATTCTTGAAACTTATTCCACTAAAAGGAAAAGGAAAAGTGTTGCATCCACTTCAAGGCAAAATACAACTATACTTTCATATAACTTCTTTCCATTCACACTTTGTAATTCAGAAAATAATAAAAATTATTCATACCCATCATAATTTCTAATTGGTTAATAATGTACAAATAATTTTATTAATAATATATCAAAGTTAAATTTATAAAATTATTTAATGAAAAATTTGTATATATTCAATTTAACTTATTTTAAATAAATAATTGGTTATTTTGAACATCATCATGAGATTTTTTTTTTTATGGTTATCACAATATTAAACACTTGAAGAGACTTTGCAAGAGATAACAATTAACTAGTTACCTGCACATATATTGCAACGAACACAGCTGAAGTTGAGCCAAAAGCAATGGCCAAGTACCACAAGTTGAAGAATGAGCTTATGGTGTGTCTCTCCTCCGCCGTGCCGTCGTTGAACTGATCGGCGGCGAATGTTTGGACACACGGCTTGTGGCCGCCGTCGCCAATTGACACCACATAAAGAAAAAAGAAGAATAACTTCTCATTCTTCATGACTGAGGCTGATAGTGTCAAAAAAATCATGCCCTGTATGTGATTTTTATTCGAGTTAGAACATTTTAATGTTTGAACATGTTTTAATGAAATTATACATTCATTTTCATAGTTTGTTTTGTTAAATTAGTAACAAGAATTGAACTTCAAACTTACAAATTTAATTTCTGTACACTGTCAATATAAAGAATTTTAAGCTATCAGTTGATTACAAAATAATGTTTTTTTAAAATAATTGTAAAAATTATTATTAGTTCTCAATAATGTGTCAATTTATAATTAGATGATAATATAAAAAGAATTTTTCCTTTGGAATTTAAAAATTGAAATTATAGATAAAAGAAATGTAATAAATATTTTCTTGAAACAAAAGATAATTGATCGAGTCCTAATATCGACATTTTATACATTTATGTTTTTTCCCTCCTCTATTTTTCATGCACTTTCCATTTACACTTTTAAAAGAAGAGAATAAAAATAGTGTAAAACAGTAATATAAAAGAAAGTATTTAATATACAGAACTCAAAAGATACAATAACTAGCTAATTAGTCACTGTTGGCTGATCTAGCTATGTGACATTAGATTCTTTCCTATCACAAACAGAAAAAATATATGTTAAATTATGTGCAGATGCATGCATGCCTTCCACACTATGAACAAATCGCAAGAAAGCATTTAAATAAGGAATATTGCAAGGATTATATTTTAAAAGTAATAATAATATCAAACTTGCATATAGAAAGTAAAGGAAATAAATATACCTTGTATATGTTAATTTTCCATAGCTATTAAAATACATATAATTATTAATTTTTCATCTTTGAAAAATATGCTTTCGACTCTTATTTATATTTCCTTTTCAATTTATCATATCATTTTTAATATTTTTTTCATACTAAAGAAACGTATTTATTTAAGTCGGGTAAGACTTTCTCATTTACCATTTATGAATGTGATGTTATATGGCTGCACTTATCTTCAATAAAAAAAAATATCCATGTACTCTAAAATTAAATTTAATTTAAATTTACAAATCTTATATATATATATATATATATATATATAACACTTACTTTTGTCTATCTTAATTATTTTCTATATTAAGTTAATTTAACATATATAGTAAAACAAAATTGAGGGAAAAATTGTGGTATCCTGTGATACTTATTCATTCAGGTTCTTATTATATATAGTGGATTCATTGCGTAGGAAACTTTGACTTGTAACGGAAAATTTTTTTACTGCATCCCAAAGTTTATATTTACACATGAAGTAGCTTATTTGACATTAATAATTATAATTAAAATTTATTCTTTAAATATTTAATTTTGTATGAATCAATAAAAACCAAACATATCATTAAAGGTGAATGCTTTATAAAAATACTTTGTCAAAATAGTAAATGAAAATAAGAAAACAAGAAGAGGATGAAATATATTCAAATAATATTACCAAAATATAGATGAGAGAGGCAATGATGATGGTTTTGAAGCGACCAAGATAAGAATCAGCAATGAAGCCACCCAACAAAGGGATGAGAGCAGAAACACCAACCCAAGTGTTAACGTTTTTGACAGCCACAGGAATGGGTTGATGAAGCACATTTGTGAAGTATGTGATCAAATTTGATGCCAG
Source organism: Canavalia ensiformis (assembly GCA_026541065.1). NCBI lineage: Eukaryota > Viridiplantae > Streptophyta > Magnoliopsida > Fabales > Fabaceae > Canavalia > Canavalia ensiformis. The sequence goes on along the minus strand of JAMKYM010000909.1, from coordinate 283,379 downwards.
GCCTTGGTAAGCAAATCGGTCAGCAGCTTCCATAGCTAAAAATCAAAAATATTAATTATTCCATAATGACCCTTAAATTGAACCAAAACCAACTAAAAACAGTGAAATAAGAAAAGGGTATTTAACAAAAAAATAAAAAAATAAATGGGTACTCACCGATGATGAACATGGCTGCATGCCACCCACCCTTGGTGGTTTTGGTGTGACGGTGGACGGTTGCCATAACTAGTGGACTTCAAATGTTATTACACAATAAAGTTATGTGGGGAATCACATTTTTGGAGGCTTTGGTGCTATATATATATATATATATATATATATATATATGGATATAAGAATGCTAGAGGACAGGTTCCTATGGTGGACGTGGGTACACTGTATTTTTATCTCTAAGGAAGACGGTGTGTAATTATGGGGGCGTTTAATGCATTTCGAGATGTGTATTACTATTATGGGTGCGTGCGTTGAATGCATTTCGAGAGACGAGGTAGGTAAATTAATATAATATAAATATTTATGTTATAATACAATTTTTTATATTTTATTTATTATGATATTCTGAGAAGAAAATAATTTATTTTAAAAGTAGTTTAAATTTAGAATTGTTTAATGATTTTTTAAATTATTAAATTTTATTAACTGTTAAATTAAAACAATTATTTTATAAATCGAGTTCATAATGATTTATAAGATTTATTTAAAAAAATTAAAATTTAATAAAATAATTTAATTTTTTATGTGTTAAAAAAGACATATTATACATTAAGTTAAATTTATTTAATAAAGTATAACTTTTTTCAAAAAAATTTATAAAATTTTATAAACTTAATATATATAACAAAAAAATTATTTAATAAAATTTAATAGTTTAAAAAAATTACTGTTAATCTCTCCTCTAATATCTTGTGTTATATAATATCTATTTCACACTAATATAGATTAAAAATTGTATCATATATAATTATATTAATATAATTATAAGATATATACCTATAATATAATATCATATTATAAATTAAAAATTAAGTATAATTTATATTTAGTAATTACATAGTATACATAAACATTATATTCTTACATTAACTGATACAAATTTTGTGGTTCATTAAATTTTTTAAATAAGGTGTTTATTTTCAGTAACTTTTTTTAAATTAAGGATAGCCAACCATCATCATTAATTTTGTGATGTTGGTCACATTTATTATACATTTATTATGGTTAATATTAAATTTTTATTTTTATTTTTATTTTTTTACAAAAAAAAAATTATGACAATATATTTCGTCCATAGTTTCTTTTTATAATTTTTTATTATTTAATTTTTATATTTTTTTAATTATATGAAATTTAATATTTAACTTATTTTTAATAAATCAGTTTAGATGCTGGTAAATTTTAATTATGATAAAAATTAATTATTACTAATGTAATTAATATTTGTTGACATAATACAAAAAAGTAATAATAAATATTTTTATTATTTTAATGAATAATAGAGTATTATTAAATATATTTAACATATTTAAATATTTAAAATAAAAAATAAACTAAACCAAAAATAAATTATTAAAATTAGAATAAAAATATACATTACTTTATACTGTATGAATAATTTTAAATTAATTAAAATTATAAATATAATTAAAAATATAATGAATAACAATTAGTCTTTTTAGAGAATAATGTATAATATTAATATATTTAAATTTTTAAAATAAATAATAAATGAAAAATAAACCAATACAATTATGATAAAAATACATTACATATATATTATACGAATAAATTTAAATGTAATTAAATTTATAAAGAAATAAAGAATAAAAATAAATATTTTTAACATACCTAATGAATAATATATAATTTTAATAAATATTTTTAACATATTTAAATTTTTAAAATGAAGAAAAAATAAAACAAAAAAAATTATTATAATTATGATAAAAATATATATTACTTATGTGTTGTACGAGTAATTTTAAGTTTAATTAACATTTATAAATATAATTCTTAACAATAAAAAAATTAATAAATAATGTATAAAATTAATTTATCTTTTCAACATATTTAAAATTTTAATTTAATAATAAAATAAACAAAAATTAAATCATTACAATATGATAAAAATATATTACTTATATTGTACGATTAATTTTAAATTTAATTAAAATTTATGAATATAATTAAATAATAATAATTAATTTTTTAGTTTTTTCAATGAATAATGTATAAAATTAATAAATATATTTAAAATATTCAAATATTTTAAATAAAAGTAAATTAAACAAAATAATAAATAATTATATGTGCCAAGATAAAAGATGAACATCTTTAGCAAATGATATAAAGAAGAATTTAGTGTTGATTATATTAAATAGGATCGGATATATAATATAAAAAATTAATTAAAGTTTGTTACCTTTAATTTAAAAAGATATTATAAAAAATTATTAAATGTGTGTTTGAGAATACATTTCATTTAAATAAAGGATGAAATGATTAAATAATTTTTTGAAGATGATTTTAACTTTATTTAATATGATAGTTATTTTAATGATTGTTAACATTTATTTTAACACATCCAATAGCATTCAAGATTTTAGCCATTAAATAAAAATTATTTTTCGTTTTTATTTTTAATATATTTTAATAATATCTTATTTATTATTAAAAATTAAATATTTTAATAATTCCTCATATATTATGAAATATTTTTTATTATTCTTTAATATTATAGTATTTAATTTAGTTACTAAATATTTTACAAAAATTATTTATATTAAAATATTTAATATTTGTTGATACAAATTTCCAAAATAAAATAAATACTCTTTTACTGAAATATTATGTACAAAAATAAAAATAAATTTTTTAATTCAAACAAATATATATATATATAATTATAAATATTTTTATTAAAATATTATAAATTATAAAATAAATAGATCAACAATCTATTTTTTTTATAATATATAATCATAAAAGTAATTATAAATTTATTTATATAATATTATTTAATAAAATATATAAAGAAAAATAAATTAAAAATATTATTCTGATTTTTAATATTATAATTTAATTTAAATAATAAATTAAAATTTATAATTAATAAAAAATTATCATACTTAAATTCCTCTCAACCAATATTCAAATATGTTCGAAATACCTCTAGAAAAATAATAAATTAAATTTTTAATTAAATTTTATACAAATAATTAATTAATACCAATTAATAAGGATAAAATAATTATTTAATTCATAAAAAAAGAAACATATTTATTGAAGAAAACAAAAGATTGACTATTATTTTTGGGGCTTTTATCCGAGGATGACAAAAAAAAAAGTTCTTAAAAGTTCAAAATAATAGAAATAAATCTAATAAATTTGTTTAAACCACCTTAGAGACAGGTAATGAGCTCAAAACAATTTTTCGTAAAAAATTAAAGAGTTTGATAATATTCAATTAAGATAGATTAGTTACGTGTTGATTAGACAATCTTTGCTTATAAATAAGGACAAGAGAAGAAAATTTTCATATTTTAAAATTGATTTTAGAGGCAAAATCCTTTCAAGAAATTTTTAGGAACGAATTCTAGAGTGTAGGGGAGTATTTTGAATTTCAAAGCTCCCAATGTTAAAAATAATTGGAGATTATTTTGTATGGTGATAATATTATTTTTAAAGATTTGTATGTTTATTGTGTAATTTTTTAAGAATTAATGATTTTTTATATTAAAATAGAAAATAAAATTAATACAAAATAATAAATTAAGAAACTTATTAATATTATTAATTTATATATATATTTTAAATATATATATAAAATGGAAAGAGTAATTTTTTTATATAAGGATGAAATTTTTTATTAATTTATTGATAAATATAATTAATATTGTTTAAAATTTGTAATTAAATTAATTTAAATTTTAAATTTAAATTCAAAAATTTTTTTAAATAAATATTTAAATTTAATAATTAATTTAATTTAATATATACAATTACGTTTAAAATAAATAAATATTAAAATCAATAATAAAAGGATAGTTATAAAATTTATAATTAAAACTTTAACTGTCATAATTTAAATAGTAATCAATAAATTAAAATTATTTTTTAAATAATAATTTATTTTAAATTTTAAAGTGTTTTGAAATATTTTTTTTTTAAAAAATTAGAATATATAAAACAAATTTAGCCGGATTCACATTATAAATATAATGTATTAAATTCGATGTCTTTTGAATTATGAATTAGATCCTACACAACTAAACTTAACTTACGACATTTTTTGTGAAATAAAGCTTCTATAAACTAAAAACATTTTGTAAGTTAGAGGTCAATGTATTACATTTCCTCCCCACAATTCTTGTCATGGTTAGCAATTGATATTCCAATTCTTTCAAAGGAAGAAATTGGGAAAATAAGAATAAGTAAAATTATAAGGGGGTCTAAAGTCTTATGTTCTTCCATAATTTGCATCGTATTCTTTTATTTTTCATCTTTTAAAACTTATCTTTATTTTAAACTCGCACACACACAATCTTTTTTTGATAATCTCTAAAGTTGGAATTCAAACTTATCTTATAGATTATTGACATAGTTTCTATAGGATCAATATTAGAAGACTCAAATACTTTTTTTCTACAACGATGTATATAATTATCCATGGGTAAAACTTGAAAAAGAATTTACATTCACATTTTGCACACAACAAGGTTTTGACACCATTGTTAGGGATTATTCCTTAACTGTCTTTGAAGTATGAATTCTGATTGCTTAAGACTTGTGCATATAATTTTATATATATTATTATTATTCCAATTATATATAGTTTCTTTTAAAATATACAAAGAAAAAATTTAAGTTTTAAAAATATTCTATAAAATATCCTTGCATATTACTCTGTTTGTTTATGTGAACCCTCTCTCAAGTTTCCAACTTGCAGTTCAACCTTGAAATTAAGATAACAACTAGAAGTTAAGTTGACAAACCAAAGTAAGGAAGATGACAATACAATGACAAAGAATATTGTTGAACTACATGGCCCCCCACAGATGAAGGCCTAAGAAGCAGTATATCCATCCCAACATTGGAGAGTTGTTGCATGAAAAACATGAGTTTGAAACTCTTTGCCAAGATTTATCCACAAGTATGTCTGTTGGTGTAGAAAGAAGATATTTTGGACCTCCAATATCAATCTCATAGAGACTATGCCAACAGTTTATGTAAAAAGTTTGAACTCTAACTTTAAAGTTCACCAAAAAATGGATTGTTTATAGAAATAAGAAATAGAAATAAGTTTTCTATAGGGTGATAACTAAAAGAATATGGTGCAAGTTATGAAAATTTATACGATTTTGGATCCTTTTGTGACTTGCTTTTACCCCACTCTACCCACTTTATTCAATTGTTAACCACCTTCACTAATTTTATTACTACTTCTTGATTCGGCAATAACAATAATCTTCCTTCTAAATATTATCCTTATTGATCTTGAAAGATAGATAAATAAAATAGGTATAAAGTTTTAGAAGGTGCTAACTATGTGTCAAGAAATTAATTGATTAGAAACTCAAGTTCATGATTGATCCTCCAAGATCCTTAAGTTTAATTATCATATGGTTTCGTCGATTAGGAGTGGTACAATCGCCTACCCCCAACCAACCAAAATATCAACAAAATTGGTCAGTTCCCATTAATAAATTAAGCATAATAGGATAACACAGTTATGATGATGAAAACATCATTCTCAATGTATAGTATTCAAATTATTAGTAGGGAAAAAATAAGGTTTAAGCAATACACATCATAAAGTTTGTCAAAACTCCATAAAAGGAAAATTAGTTATACATGAATAAGAATAAATCACAAATATACATAATAAAAGCATATAAAGAATAAAAAATTGGGGTTAGCAACAAAGTTAGAAACTGCTCAGAAATTTCACCACACAAGGATTGATCCCACTAAGATCCTATAAAAGGGTACTGAAGAAAGAACAAAAAATGAAGAGGATAGAAATGATAGATAGAGGTAAGGTAGGAATGTTCTTGGAGTGAAAGATGTATGCATCTCAAGGTGTAAGAGGTGTGTTGTGGTGTCTAAAAGAGCCTCCTTTTTATAGGGAAAAATCAGGGTTCCAAACGTAGATTGGACTTGACCTAGCTACCTCATAGTCATCGCGGCTGCCCTAGGTCCTCTACAGTGTCGTAGGGATGACTAGGAGGCCTCTTGCATCATTAGGCCTGACATGACACTATTACTGGTGTTTCTAATCTTGGCACAATTATGCTCATCAGTTGGCATAAGTTTCCAACCTCATGTCAGTATGACTATGCTTGGTCTGCTAAGGGAGAATTTCTGCCATTTTTCTCTTTCTTGACTTTTATGCCCTTTTTTCCTCTTTTCGATCCAAAATTTGTCTATTTTTGAATTATTTGCTTGCTTGATCATTCATTCAAAAATAAGAAAATTTTAAACTAAATTACAAATGAATTATGTTGAGTTATGTAGTAATCATGGCTAAAATCTCGCTAATAAAATGATAGAATGACAGTTTATCACAATCCTCAAACTTAAATATTGCTTATCCTCAAGTAATAACCCAAGGAATGAGAATCGACCAAGTATAGAATCCAAAAACTTCATGTTTAATATGAAACAGATAAGATTACAGTTTTACCACTATAGGAGTAATTGACAACAATTCAATTAGAGTCTTTTAGACCCTGGAGATTAGGTTCCATATCTAGAGATGATCACTCTGCTTAGTATCTCTCTTGTTTGTAGGGATAATTTCTTTTCACTTTACCCCTCATGACTATATACTGACATAGGCTTACATATAAATCTCATATCTCCACTAGAAGTTAATGAATACACACGAATCAAAAGGTCTTTGTATAGTTGGAACACGGCCAAGAAAAAATCGTTAATAGGTTAGATAAAAAAAGGGAAGGAAATACAAATGGCTTCCTTTTTAATTATTTTCTTCAACAGTAGTTAAACCTTTAGACGTTTACGCTTATTTACTTGAGTTTTTTTAGATTTTACACTTTTATCCTTTTTTCCAAGTTTTTCACTTTTTCTTTTCCTTCGTTTTATTTTCTTTTTTCTTTTTCTATTTTCCTCTTTTTATTACATTTTTTCTCTCGATTATTTACCTTATATTTCTTCTATCTAAGGATACTCGAGATTACATCAATATAGTTAGGGATATCAAGCAAAAATATTCTTCAACCTTTTAGGTTTAAAAGGGGCACTAAGTGATATTTTAGGTTCTTGTTCATTTAATAAAACTTATTTTTCCTTGATCATTTTCCTATTCAGGTAATTAGCTCATAAAAGTCTCAACGAGGTTGCGAGACAAGTTTTACAGTGTTACAAGTTAGAAGGAATAACTCAACAAGGAAAAAGAAGTTAAGTACAACCTTATTCAGGTTCAATATTTTCACCAAGGTTACTCTAGTGTGAAAAAAATTAACAAGAATCATGGCTAATTTATCAATTATTTACATCAAGAGTTTTCATATCCTTTTTACATTCAATTAGCATCTATCATAGGTAAATAAAGAGATTTCTAAATCTAGAACCAACCAGTAATCTAAAAATATGATTATTATATGATACGAACATTTACACAAAAAATCATAGAAATGTTGTCCCTCCTCAAGCTTAAGCATATGTCACCTTTTCATAGAGAAGTAAGGTTATAACACCTTTCTTACTATAATTAACTCTTGGACATCGATCTCTTCTTTATTATGATTTTTTAAAATTTTATTTATTTGGTAGTGACTTTACTTCTAAATTTTATTTAAATTTTTAAATTTTTTAGATATGTCATTTTATCATAATTTTAGTTGCAACACTATCTAATAATCATATATTTATTTATTATTTTATTTTTATTAGTTAATTTAATAGCTAATTTTTTTTAAACATCTCTTATTTTAATTAGCAAATTTTTCAGTTTCGAATTTGTGGCTAATTTATAATTTTTAGGTAGTTTTTCAACTTTTAACTACTTTACTCTCTAGTTTAATTAAATACATCATAAATAACTGTGTTCATTAATAATCATCTTATGAGAATATAAATGGTAAAAAATAGTTAAAATAATCAAAATTTTAAAATAAAAAAATAAAGTAACAATATATAAAATTATAATAATAAACAAAAAAATATATGAAATAGGATAATAAAAAATGACAAAAATAAATAAAAATTTGTAAAGCTAAAAATTAATAATTATATTCATCAATAATCATTAAGTTGTTCAAAGATTTATAATAGTTTTTTTTTTATTATTTTGTAAGAAGTATTTTTCACTAGCAATATTAAAGTAAAAAGTTATTTTTATACCACAACATTTTACAATATTTTTTATAATAAAAAATAAAAAATTATGATATAAATAATACAAATCCATCCAAATTCTGGTGAATGAAATCTTTTAGAGTTTTCCTTTATATACCTTCTAACTTCAAGCAAGAATAATATTAGTACTATTACTAATATTCTTTTTAAAACTTTCAAGTAAGATTATCCTGTGATTGCAATTTCTTACTCAATTTTCTTTATTACCAATTTTAAAAGCTTGAATTTTTAAATGCTTTGAAATGATTATTAAGTTGTTCTATTCTTGTAAACTTATTCTACTAAAAAAAATATCATTCATTTTAAGAAAAAAATACAAATATAATAGTTCCATATAAGTTAATTATTTATTTTTACATTTTATTTCTATTCATATTTTTATACAAAATAAATTACACTTTGTAGTTTATAAAAATAAAACTTATTTATATATATAATTATTCTAATAATTAAAATATACTAGAAATAGTAGAGAAGACCATAATTTTTAAATTGTTAATAATATAAAAATATTTATACTCATAATATATTAAAAATAAATTTATAAAATTATTTTATAAAAATTTATATACATTATATTCAACTTATTTTAAATAAATAATTGATTATTTTTAATAGAATCATGAGATTTTTAAAAAGAAATAAGTAAAATGTATTTTAAAATGGATTTTTCTTAACATATATAGAATGTCAATTACCATAAAATTAACATAATTGAATAAAAATATCATATTTAAAACATAATGTCATAACCGTAATTAGGACGAGACGACGAACTCGCTAAATTTTGAAATGAATTTTGTGGATTATGGAGCCGCCACCAAATTTTATTTTAAGGGAAAACATTTGGAAAAACCCTAACTTGAGGAAGAAATCTAGGTTCGGGAGTCGGTTACGAGTAAGGAAGGTATTAGGCACCCTATTCGCCCTTTCCAAAGAACGGTACCCTTAAACTGAGTGTGTGATATTTTGAAAACTGTTTAATCCCTTAAAATAGAATAGAAAATAAATAGGTTTATAGAAGATAGCCTGACAGGACTTGATCCTGCTCCTACGTATTCCCTGGTGCAATGGGAAACTCAAGGCTACGTAGTTCTGGTTAAGAGACTTGATCTCTTAGAGAAGAAAAGAGTAATCTTAGGTAAAAACTTTAAAACAACGTTTCTTAAAGAAATACAGGATTTAGGGAAACAGATGTGCTTGCATAATCCAAATCGTCGTCAGCCGTATTTGAATTAGCACGAATTAAAATACATAACAGTAGAGAATGCTACTTGCCCGTGTTAGAACCCGTTTGCACAATCTGAGAAAAATAAAAAAACAGATGTTTTGGAAACAGAAGAATTTTAGAAAAAAAAAGACGTGCTTGCATAATCCAAATCGTCGTAAGCCGTATTTGAATTAGCACGAATTAAAATACGTAACAGTAGAGAATGCTACTTGCCCGTATTAGAACCCGTTTGTACAATCTGAGAAAAATAAAAAAACAGATGTTTTGGAAACAGAAGAATTTTAGAAAAAACAGATGTGCTTGCATAATCCAAATCGTCGTAAGCCGTATTTGAATTAGCATGAATTAAAATACGTAACAGTAGAGAATGCTACTTGCCCGTATTAGAACCCGTTTGCACAATCTGAGAAAAATAAAAAAAACAGATGTTTTGGAAACAGAAGAATTTTAGAAAAAACAGACGTGCTTGCATAATCCAAATCGTCGTAAGCCGTATTTGAATTAGCACGAATTAAAATACGTAACAGTAGAGAATGCTACTTGCCCGTATTAGAACCCGTTTGCACAATCTGAGAAAAATAAAAAAAAACAGATGTTTTGGAAACAGAAGAATTTTAGAAAAACAGACGTGCTTGCATAATCCAAATCGTCGTAAGCCGTATTTGAATTAGCACGAATTAGAATACGTAATAGTAGAGAATGCTACTTGCCCGTATTAGAACCCGTTTGCACAATCTGAGAAAAATAAAAAAACAGATGTTTTGGAAACAGAAGAATTCTAGAAAAACAGACGTTTTAAGAGAACCACGATTTTGGAGACATCATAGTTTTGCTAAGAGGGCTTTTGAGGAAAATGTTTTATCAAAATCAAAGACACATAAACAGTCCCAAGAAGGAGAAGGAAAAAAAAAAGAAAAAAAAATGGGACAGTGGTATATTTGCTACTATTTGCTTCACGTATGTATATAGAGTTCATGGCTCTGCTGCCATTTTCTTTCCTACAGGCCCAAACAGCAATCAATTTATTTCAAAACCAAGCTTACAGTAGGAACAGGATCATACTTACTATTAAGAACTTCCAAACCAGATTTGAAATGCATGTGGTGGGAGCTAAACAGAACTAGGTATAATGTCGTACCAGGTCCTCATCATCCTATGGTGAGCCTACCAGGTATGATTCCAACCCCTGATCAGGGATCTCTTAATTCTGCCCTGGTGTCAACCAGACACGTAGAGTACCCCTTAATCTCACCTGTGTGGCTTAGTGAAGCTTAATTATGCTCCAAGGGAACGTGAGGTCCTGAGGTCTGCCCTTACTAGCCAGTAGGTTGTAAGGCAAACTTGGGTCATTGATGCAGCCTTTAGCATGGATTGGTTTCTTAGGCAGACCTGCAAATGGGATTCAGGTTTCTATTGGACTAGCATGCATCTTAGTCTATTACAACAACTACCTCCTAATTGAATTCACCCTATCATACCTAAGTCCTATCAGTTGGCCTGATCTTGACTTAGCCTAGGTTGTCATGGCTTGCACTCATATCCAAAGTCTGTTACAGCAGTCGATCTATTTCCTGGTCAATCATGTGATCTTGGCCAAATTATGAGACTCCCAGCCCCTACCACTAGGGTATTTTCTTATAAAAGGAAAACTGCAACCAAGGTCATAACTGAATTTATGGTGAGCCTAATAGGCCTTTAGGTTATTGCTGTAATATGTTGATCCGGTACTAGTCTCATGAGATTGGACCAGTATCACTTTTTGGGTCACTACCTATCCTTAAGGATCATGTCTTGAAGCTCTTACTGGTCTGTTCTCTCACGGAAATATATGTAATGGGTTTTTAAACTAGCCCCCACAGGTTCCTTGAGTGAACTTGAAATCAGCCTGAGACTAAACTCCAGTAAAATTTCTAAACTGAGCCCCTAGCCTTGAATCTCTATATTTCCAAACAGAACTAAACCAGAACTAAACCAGAACTAAACCACAAAGGATTAGAACTAAACCAGAACTAAACCAGAGCTAAACCAATTCTGAACCTTTTATGGCCATGAGTATACTGAAAAGTCAAGTCAATGTTTGCAATATCAAGGCCATTACCCAGATTTCTGTGATTTTCAAAACAAAACCTGATGCCCTAAACCTGTGACTATTGTTGATCTGTGACCTGTTTCGTTAGCCAGGGGATGCCACCTATATTGCCTCATATTGGGCTTGCTACAGTACCAATTTTGGTAAGTCAAATCTAGTTGCACAGGAGGATCAGGGACTGGTATAACGACCCTGTACAAGGATAACACCCATGCCTACCTCTAAGCCAGTCATCACTACTGCATCTATACTTTATATTGGCCATAATTTTCCTTTATATCAATTCCTGCTTTACTTAGGTTCTACATCAGACATAGCCTTAAAACTCAAATGGATGAGCTGTTCCTAATTTGTTATGTATTTCCCAAGAACGGAATATATGCAACAAACCTAAGACTCAAAAGAAATTAAAACAGAGTTTGTTGCCCCCCAGGCTTCAGAATTCCATCAGCCAACTTCACTGATCAGAACCGAAACCAGTTCGGGGGACCTGAGACCAAGCCAGATCTCTAATCTTCGGTCTGTTGAGAAATCCAAATCTAAGTCTCTGCATGCTAAATAAGGACCAATTTATTTATAAACCAAAGTCTGATTGGCTAGCCAAAATGATGTTAGACTTCAATTGGTTTGTGGGGACCTGAATTTCTGAATATATGCTTAGTAGGCTCTTGATCAAGATAGACACTAGATTTTCGAGCCCAGTTATAACTATCTCACCTACCATACCTAGATGACCCAACACAGGACCTAAGGGTGACATAACTAAAACTCCTGCAGTGGGAATAATAGGCTTTACTTCTATGAATCTGCTTTCTTCACTATTGATTTATCATACCAGATATTTATTAACCAAGCTTTGGCTCTCTTTGGCCCAGTTCAAACTAGGCTCCTAGGCTTTCCCAACATCAAGGGCAGGTTGTAGTGAACCAAGTTTCTGTGGCTAGCCTAAGCACGATTTGTTTGCTGCACTAGACAACCTGATTCTGGAATAAATTTACCAGAATTGAGGCCTAAATTCTGCTAAACTAAGGCCCAGAGGTGTATGCTTCTATTAATTAGAGATTTAGGCTTGCTTGGCTGCAGTTATGACCTTAAGGAGCACTCACAGTTTTTATTTTTTTTTGAAAGTTTCCTTAGCCTAATAGTTCACATAGAGACCCCTTTAGTCACAACCTTCTCTTGGTTTCTGCCTATACCAGCCTACCTGTATTAGGAAAACTTAGGAGTACTTCCATTGGTTTCCCTGGTTCCCAGGATTCTTCTTAAGCTATTACAGACCCCCCCTAGCTTAGATCCCTCGTGCCCTGATATGTACTGACTGGATACAATGATATCAGCATGACAGATTTCCACAACAATAGGCAAGGAATAGCAGAGATGAAACCCAGGGTATCTTGATATGGCTTCAGTAAATTATTGCTTTTCAATTCACTCTCTATTTCACATCTTGTTTGCACTAATCAGAATAATTTGATTAGGTATTGAGCAGCTACACTTGAATAGTGCGGACTAATTCTCCAATTGCTTAATTTGGTTTTGATTTAGCCCAGGAATGACAATGTGACATAGGTGATAATATTACCCTAGCTAGAGAGAGACCAACAGGGTAAGTTACCAGACCTGGTACAACAACTTGGCAGCACAGAAACCAATCTCTTGAACTAAGACAATGTTCGCAACCATTTATCAAAATAGTGCAAAGCCAGTTGCTAAAAATGAAAATTAATCTTCCAGAAATCCACACAATCAGAAACAAGCCTAAGGGTCTTTTATCATCTTAAGATTGCTTGAGACCGGATCCATTGAGTGACTGTTTTTATGAAGAAAGCTATATTCCAACTCTCAATCCAAATAAGACCCTGCTGTTAATTAATGTGTTATATTTGCATAGATTTTGGGGTAGCCTGCTAGAGTAGATTCAATAGATCACAAACAAAGAGAATGTTCTGCTTCCTGCAACTGAACCCAAAACTGCCAAATAGGCTCTTTTTACCCAAACTTCTAGGTACACATTAAATTTTATCTTGCAGGCACAACATGATCAGACCTTAGTCTTGTACTGTTTAGGCCAGTATCACTGCTCAGGCCTTTACCTACCCTTAGTAGTCATGTTTGAAAACTCCTGCTAACTTGTTATTGCAAAGTTCCAGACAATGAATTCACACTTTAACCCAAAGACCTCCTGGATGATCCTGAAACCAGAGCATCAGGCCCTGTGGGGACTTGTTACATTAGTAGACTACCCAATTTCAACAGGATGAGCATACAAAATCACAGGCTTGACTAGTCCTCTGCCCTACTATGAAACCTGAGCCTTTGACCTACTGTCCAGGCTCATTAACCACCTAATTTAAGCTTCTAAAATAGGCATATAGGATTTAGGACATAAGATCAGTATGCAGCATAATTATTACCATAGTTTCAGAGAATTGCAATGAATAAGTAGCCTGGTCTAAGGCTCAATCAAGGACCCTGATTTGGGTTCCTCAGTACGCAATCCGATAGGCCTAAAGTCAATGGTTTCCCACTGGTCTGCTATCTATGCTGCTTAAAGTTTCTGAGATCCCACATTGCCTCTGATACTGCTATGACAGAATATAACTTGGTTGATTTTAAGGTTTGGCAGAAGTGATTTGCCTAATTCAAGTTGCTTAAGGTGTTCCACAGCATGTCATAAAGGCCCTGGCAGACCCACTCCTTGAAGGCTCATGCCTATCACTGACGATGCTTTGAGCATGCTGTGGAATTAGGGGTATAAGGGCAAGGCAAGACTGATGTAGGGGTTCTAAGACCTGGCTCATTTTAAATGTAACTTAAGGAGCATATTAAAAGTTACATAGGTCAGCTTTTCAGATATTTGCATGTTCTTACATGCATTTCCTAGCCTAGAGCAGTTTTGGTATTTAAGTGCTGGTATACTAGGCTAAAAACATCAATGATCATGCCATAACAAACCTGTTCCACTCATGCCTAACCATAGACACTACTAGCTTCTAGTATATTTCTGTAATTTTAAATTATTCCTGCTAAATGAGGGTTGTCTCATGAACTATAAGTCAGGAACAGAAAAACTCACTAATGAAGGGTCTGTTGGGGACTCATGCAGCATGACATAAGACTCCTACCTAGCTGCTATCCCCTAAGGTCAAGTCTCTATGTCCAGAATCCTAACTAGACCCAAGACTCAGGTGCCTGGTCTCAAGCTCAGGGTTCGAGAGCAGGTCATGCAGAACAATGTAGGTTGGTTTCACAGACCAGTTTACCGGAGGTTCCAGGAAGTTTGAGGAGCTTATATTATGTCTGTTACAGGTCAAGACATTAATAGTTTGCTCTAGGCAGGTGACCCCTTCCAGACCAGGATCAGAGCATGAATTTGAGGAATCAAGTCAGTCCATAGAAGGTGTCTTAATATGCAGGATGGCTCATTTATTACAGTATATGTCATACTTTTTGAATATATGAATGGAGGTCCCCTAACAGGCCTTGGTGACTAAATCTTTAGGCAAGCTCATAAACTTTCTTATGCAATGTTTCTTTACAGGCCAAAACTGCTTTTGTATTTATTCAAGCTACTTATCTACGAGACTAACACAGCATCGATAATCTAGTGATGTGTCTATATTTCAGACCAATGCACAAGGCTACCATAACTATCACCGTCGTATCTTGGCAGATTATGCGAGTTTACTTAGCTAAAAGTCCTAACAGCATGTAGAGGTCTATTTGCATTTTCAAAAAAACAATTTCATGATTCAATCGATCACAATGCACCAGAAAATCCTCCGCAGAGACCTGCAGCATGTTCTACATTGGCATTTATAACTTCTTTTACTGGGAATAGTCTAAGACAAATGGAGTTCAGTCACATTGAGCATGTATATCAGAAAGCTTTATAACTCAATGCCAAATTCGTCAATTAATGCATGCGATATAATTGCTTTTGGTTATCACAGAGAATCAAACCAATTCTAATCAAGTTCAAAGAACATTTTCGCTTTAGAAAAGCCAGGAGAAAACCTAGAAGTGACGAACTTGTACAGAGTTATTACTGAAACCGAAGATGAAACCAAGTGTGGCGATTCTACTTGCTATAGAGAAGTAGCGAAAGAAACCAGCTCAACTTCCCCAAAATCTCCCGCAGATGGTGATCAATTGCTAAAAAAACTTGACGAAATCGGAAAGTTGCAAGAAGTTCAGAGAGCGATTCCTCTTCCTGACAAACCGTTTCTAAATTTTTGGTACCAGAATGTGTCGTAACCGTTTTTTCTTCCTAAATTCTCTTATACCCCTATTCAACCCTGGTTCCTTAACCCTAACCTAAGCCTAACCTCTCTCTCTTCTTTACCCTAATTGCAACAACCCTAACTGCCTTTAACCAATCTTCTAACTAACCTAACCGAATTTTATTTCAATTTTTATTTTTTATTTTCTTATCAATTATTCATTTGTTTATTTAATTTTGCATCTCTTTCTCCCCCTTTTTTGACAATGTGATTTTTTGCTTTCTAAAGGTATTTGGTAAATTAATTAATTCAGGCAGAAAAAATGCCCGGACAAAAATTGATGCTCACAGTTTGCCCCTCTTTACCAAGTTTTTTACTAGATAATGCGAGAACACTTCTTGTATTATCAACGTAAGAAACGAGTAAAGACGTGAGCCAATTTTGTCCGGCCATAGTAAATAAAAGGGAAGTTGAGACTTGTGGATAAATATGCAGGGCCTTATGTGATAGGCCAAAATGCAGAAAAATAAAATGCGACGCCCGATGTGATAGGCTTGAACAGAAATTTAAAACATGAGGGCCTAAAATGCAGCGCCTAATGTGATGGGCTTAAACAGGAATTTAAACATGAAGGGCATGATGTGATAGGCCAGAATGCAGAAAAATAAAATGCAGTGCCTGATGTGATAGGCTTGAACAGAAATTTAAACATGAGGGGCCTGATGTGATAGGCCAAAATGCAGGAAAATAAAATGCAGCGCTTGATGTGATAGGCTTGAACAGACAATTAAACATGAGGGGCCTGATGAGATAGGCCAGAATGCAGGAAACTAAAATGCAGCGCCTGAATAGGCTTTGAGCAGAAATTTAAACATGAGGGGCCTGATGTGAGGCCAAAATGCAGGAAAATAAAATGCAGCGCCTGATGTGATAGGCTTGAACAGAAAATTAAACATGAGGAGCCTGATGTGATAGCCCAAAATGCAGGAAACTAAAATGTAGCGCCTGATGTGATAGGCTTGAATAGAAATTTAAACATGAGGGGCCTGATGTGATAGGCCAAAATGCAGGAAACTAAAATGCAGCGCCTGATATGATAGGCTTGAACAGAAATTTAAACATGAGGGGCCTGATGTGATAGGCCAACATGCAGGAAAATAAAATGCAGCGCCTGATGTGATAGGCTTGAACAGAAATTTAAACATGAGGGGCCTGATGTGATAGGCCAAAATGCAGGAAAATAAAATGCAGCGCCTAATGTGATAGGCTTGAACAGAAATTTAAACATGAGGGGCCTGATGTGATAGGCCAAAATGCAGAAAAATAAAATGCCGCGCCTGATGTGATAGGCTTGAACAGAAATTTAAATATGAGGGGCCTGATGTGATAGGCCAAAATGAAGGAAAATAAAATGCAGCGCCTGATGTGATAGGCTTAAACAGAAATTTAAACATGAAGGGCCTGATGTGATAGGCCAAAATGCAGAAAGTAAAATGAAGTGCCTGATGTGATAGGCTTTGAGCAAAAATTTGAACAAGAGGGGCCTGATGTGATAGGCCAAAATGCAGGAAATTAAATGCAAATTGATGTGATAGGCTTTGAGAAAAATTTAAACATGAGGGGCCTTATGTGATAGGCCCGAGAATCAAAGAAATAAAATGCAGGCGCGATGTGATAGGCTGAACACAAATTTGAACATGAGGGGCCTGATATGATAGGCCAAAATGCAGGAAATTAAAATGCGAGGCTTTGATGTGATAGGCTTTGAGAAAAATTTAAACATGGGCCCGATGTGATAGGCCGAATGCAAAAAGTAAAATGCAGCTCCCGATGTGATAGGTCGAATTTAAATTTAAACATGAGGGCCCGATGTGATAGGCCGAATGCAGAAACTAAAATGCAGCGCCGGTGTGATAGGCTTTGAAAGCGAGAAATTTAAACATGAGGGGCCTCGATGTGATAGGCTAGAATGAAAGTAAAATGCAGCGCCCGATGTGATAGGCTTTGAGAAATTTAAACATGAGGGGCCCGATGTGATAGGCCAAAATGCAGGAAATTAAAATGCAGCGCCTGATGTGATAGGCTTTGAGCAAAAATTTAGACATGTGGGGCCTTATATGATAGGCCAGAATGCAGAAAGTAAAATGCAGCGCCTGATGTGATAGGCTGAACACAAATTTAAACATGAGGGGCCTGATGTGATAGGCTAGAATGCAGAAAATAAAATGCAGCGCCTGATGTGATAGGCTAAACAAAAATTTAAACATGAGGGGCCTGATGTGATAGGCCAGAATGCAGGAAACTAAAATGCAGCGCCTGATTTGATAGGCTTTGAGCAGAAATTTAAATATGCAGTGCCTGATGAGATAGGCTGAACAGAAATTTAAACATGAGGGGCCTGATGTGATAGGCTGGACAAAAATTTAAACATGCTTGATGTCCTGTTGTTGACAGGAAAATGCAAATGAGGTCCCGCTGTTGCCGGGAAGAATGCAAATGAAATCCTGCTTGACAGGATGTGTGCAGAAATTTAAACATGAAATCCTGCTTGAAAGGATAGATGCAAATGAAATCCTGCTTAACAGGATAAATGCAAATGAAATCCTGCTTGACAGGATGGGTACAGAAATTTAAACATGAAATCCTGCTTGACAGGATGTATGCGGAAATTTAAACATGAAATCATGCTTGAAAGGATAAATGCAAATGAAATCCTGCTTGACAGGATGTATGCGAAAATTTAAACATGAAATCCTGCTTGACAAGATAAATGCAAATGAAATCCTGCTTGGCAGGATGTATGCGAAAATTTAAACATGAAATCCTCGCTTTGATGGGTAAATGCAAATGAAATCCTGCTTGACAGGATGTATGCGAAAATTTAAACATGAAATCCTGCTTGACAGGATAAATGCAAATGAAATCCTGCTTGACAGGATGTATGCGGAAATTTAAACATGAAATCCTGCTTGACAAGTATGCGAAAATTTAAACATGAAATCCTGCTTGACAGGATAAATGCAAAATGACCTGTTAAGACAGGTGAAATGTAGAAAAAGTGTTGTTGATGACAAATGAAAGATGCAAGCTCTTTCACAAGAAAAGGAAAATGAAAATGACTTTGTTAAGGCAACAAAAAGTAAAAGTCCTATTGTTGACAAGATGGAGGCAAAACGCCTGTTAAGACAGGCATAACAGAATGGTGAAAACCTGTAAAGACAGGCAAAACGAAATGACGGAAACTTGTTTAGACAGGTAGAAAAAGGTCGTGTTGTTGACAGGAAAAAGCAAGCCTGTTAGGACAGGCAGAACGTAGAAATGGCCTGTTAAGACAGGCGTCGCAGAGATGACCTGTTAAGACAGACAAGGCAAGAATGATCATACTTATTAAGATAGCTCATGTGAAAACAAAAAGAAGATTGACCTGTGAAGACAGGCAAAGGAAAAACATCCTGTTAAGACAGGCAAAAAGCAAAAGTGGCCTGTTAAGATAAGCAAAAAGTAGAAATGACCAGTTAGGGCAGGCACGAGAATGAAATCTGTTGGTGCAGGCAATGCAAAGGTGGAATGATGGTTAACCTGTTAAGACAGCCTGTTAAGACAAGCGACAAAGCTAGTTTGTCGTTCCAGACAAAAAGTGCGTAATGACCTGTTAGGACAGGTATGGGAAAGAGAGGCTTGTCAAGACAGATAGACAAGTACAAAAAATAGATGTCTTACTGAGACAGAATAACCTATGGAGACAGGTGTGGCAACATGAAAGTAATGGTCTGTTAGTGCAAGTAAAAGAATGACCCAATGAGACAGGTATGAGAAGTAATATGATGTGCCTTAGGAATGCACGGGAGGGTGGAATATGGACTTCTTCGTCAACTGCCTTAGACAACTTATTTTAAAGTTTGTTTTTCTTGGATTAAAACGAATAGCTTATTCTACCTTGAATTTGAGGGTTTTTTAAGCACTTGATAATTATTCTCTTGAAGAAAATTGGGCAAACATTTTGCCCCAGTTTAGAAAATTCTTGATAATTGAGGGGTGTCTTGATTTGAAGGGACTTTGGGCAAACATCTTGCCCTAGTTAGGAAGATTTTTGGCAATCGAGGAATGCCTTAACTTGAGGGGATTTTGGGAAAGCGTTTGCCCCAGGTTGAATCTTGATTCATACTTCGAGGTTTGCTTCATCTTGAATTTTTCAGGGTGCATGTTTGCCCTAACTTGATTTTTGATTTGGAATTTGAGGATGACCTCAAATTTGATTTTTGTGTCGGCAGGCATTTGCCCAAGTTTGAGCTTGACTCAAAATTTGAGGATTCCCTCAAATTGAATTTTTGTGGGCAAGTGTTTGCCCTAGTTTGAGCTTGATTAAGAATTTGAGGATGACCTCAAATTGGACTTTTTGTGGGCAAGCGTTTTCCCCAGTTTGAGCTTGACTCAAAATTTGAGGATGACCTCAAATTGAATTTTTGTAGGCAAGCGTTTGTCCTAGTTTGAGCTTGACTTAGGATTTGAGGATGACCTCAAATTGAATTTTTGTAGGCAAGCATTTACCCCAATTTTGATTTTGATACGGGAAATTTTCCCTGGTTTTACTTAGTATTGACAATAGATTATGAGATGTCGGATGCTTATCATGATGTTTGAATGAATGCAGAAGGATGTGATGCTTTAACTTGATTATTGCTTCTTAATGCTCGACATAATTATTTAATAGATGCTATGGAATGAATGCATGCCATGAGATGGTGAAAAACTTTTTGTTTCTCTTGATTTTATTTTTTTATTTTTTCGATAGGTTCTTTCTCGACAACCTTATAGTTGGTGTGAAAGGAACCAAAAATCAGGATGAGCTGGATTGACTCAATCTCTTGGCTTCTTGGTCAACTTTGTTACCTTCTTTCCAGGATCTTTGAGACCCATCAATAGTCAGCATTATTGGATGAGACACACTCCTTTTGTCTTGACAGCATTATGGCTGGTAAAAGGATGACCTTTTGGGAAATAGTCATGTCGTGTTGTGATGGTTGAGGACCCATCCGATTTGTCATGACCTTTCGAAATTTATCTTTTTATTTTTACATTTTTCACATTCCTTTTTGGCCTGTGTACCTTTGAGGTATGCAAAGTGATCTTGGTGAAAAATGCCAATGCTGCTTTTCATAATCTTGATTGTCAAATTAACCAAACTTAAGAAGTGGCAAAAATTTTGCCCCAGTTTTGGAAAATATGAGATGCAGAAATGTCAGATTGTACTGCGATTCTTGGTTGACCTTAATTTTTGCCTAGGTTGTTCTTTTGATTTTTCAACCCAACACGTCTTTTGTTTGCTCTAACTTTTGCTAGGCCGCCCTTACGGGTTTTCAACCTAGCGGACTCTTGATTGTATGCCCTAACTTTTGCCTAAGCCGCCCTTTAAGGGTTTTCGACCTAGCGGGCCTTTGTTTGTGTGCCCTAACTTTTGCCTAGGCCGACTTTGCAGGTTTTCGACCTAGCGGGCTCTTGATTGTATGCCCTAACTTTTGCCTAAGCCGCCCTTTGAGGGTTTTCGACCTAGCGGGCCTTTGTTTGTGTGCCCTAACTTTTTCCTAGGCCGTCTTCGAGGGTTCTCGACCTAGCGGGCCTTTTGTGCCCTAACTTTTGCCTAGGCCACCTTTGCAAGTTTTTGACCTAGCGGGCTCTTGATTGTATGCCCTAACTTTTTCCTAAGCCGCCCTTTGAGGGTTTTCGACCTAGCGGGCCTTTGTTTGTGTGCCCTAACTTTTTCCTAGGTCGTCTTCGAGGGTTCTCGACCTAGCGGGCCTTTTGTGCCCTAACTTTTGCCTAGGTCGCCTTTGCAGGTTTTCGACCTAGCGGGCTCTTGATTGTATGCCCTAACTTTTGCCTAAGCCGCCCTTTGAGGGTTTTCGACCTAGCGGGACTTTGTTTTGATCCTGATTTTGCCTGAATTGTTTTTAGAATTTTAATCCAGCAAGACCTTTTCTGATCATGACTTCATCGATTTATTTTTTGAATTTTAACCCTACTTTTGCCTGGATTATTTTGTCTTTTAATCCGGCGGGTTTTTTTTTTGAAATTTTTTCTTTTCTTGAATTTTGCTTGGTCAGATATTGGTCTTGCTTGGACTGTTTCGACTTTCAATTCAGCGGATCTACTTCGCATACCTAAATTTTGCCTGGATTTGGACTTTCGATCTAGCGGGACATTTGTTATTTCTTCTATTGGACCAGAGAAGTTCCAGTGGAGGGTGATTTAGAATCCATGGTTGGCTTTAGGTCCTGTTCATTCTGCTTGCTCATTTAATTTTCTCTTTGAGTTTGATTAATAAGATGTTCAAAATTATTTATTACAGCACTGGCATTGTCACCAATAGGTATTGATTGTTTAGGTGTAGGATAAGAAGTGGGTTAAATGATGAAAAGAAATGGAAAGTTTCAAGAAGTAAAGTTAACATGGTAAGGTACATGCTTAAGCAACATGAAACATGTAATTTTTATATTTCTAATTGAGATTTATTTACAAAAGATTGATTTTGAAAAGTATGAAAAATCTTGGATGATTTCCTCGGTATATCAGCTTATACAAGGTAACTCATTGTGCTGCTCCTATTTCTCAGCTAGTTGATGAGCTCTCATGACTCGGCAATGGATTGTTCTCAGTGTTAGGAGCAAGCTTCCCAAAATCCATCCATTTTGCATCAATCAAGTTTTGTACTTTACGCTTCAGTGCTAGGCAATCCTCTGTGGAATGACCAATGAACCCTGCATGGTAATCGCATCTAGTGTTTGCATCATACCATTTAGGATATGGTGGTTCTTGAGGCTTTAGAGGATGAGAAGCGACTAGTGAGTTTTGAATTAAGCGAGGTAGCGACAGTGTAGGAGATCGGAATAGGGTCGAATTGGATAGGCTTTTTCTCTTTTCAGGCTTGGATTAGGGTTTTGGCTCTCGTGGCTTGTGTTTGTATCGTGTATGGTGTTGGTGGTCGTACTTGCATTGAGAGTTGTAAGTAGGATGGTAGGGTGTTTGGTAGGTGGTGGCGATATAAGGATATGGTGTATAGGGTGTGTATGGTGATGGTTGGTAACTGGCTGACCATAATGTGCCACACTGGGTGGAGTGTATTGGCCTTGACCAGAAGCCACATTATAAGCTTTGCCTGCCTTCTTCTTTCCTGATCCGATGGAAGCGTTGACTGCCCCTGTAAGCTTATGTGCAATCTTTCCACGGCGCATGCCACCTTCGATCCTTTCTCCAATGATGACGACATCAGAGAAGCTAGCAGTCATACTACCGATCATCTTGTCATAGAAAAGATCTTGGAGTGTGTCGATGAACATATCTTGACCGGTTCTTTCTCGGACAAGGAGGTTGTTGACTTGAGCAAGCCAACTCCCTCCATCGTTGGCGTATTGCTTCAAGGTCTCCTCTCCCTTCTTGGCCATATTCTGGAGTTGAGTTCTGCTAGCAGCCATCTCCAGTTTATACTTGTACTGCTTCAGAAAGGCATTAGCTAGGTCCCTCCATGAATGGATATATGTCCGTTCCAGCTGGGTGTACCAATTTGCAGCTGCCCCGGTCAAACTGTCTTGGAAGAAATGGATGAGTAAGTTGTCATCATGAGCACAGACGGCCATTCTTCTACAATACATGGTCAAATGGTTCCTCGGACAACCAGTTCCCTGATATTTCTCGAATTCAGGAACCTTGAACTTCGAAGGGATAACCACATCTGAGACTAGACATAGATCAGATGCGTCTTTGATATCATAAGCACTTCCTTCAATTGCCCGGATTCTTCCTTCCAAGATTTTCCATTTTTCAGCCTTTTTATTAGAAGGATCGCTTGGATACTCTCCTGGCCTATTGTGAGGATGGGAAGGTATGTATATTGGATGAAGTCCTTGGGTGAACATAGGATTCGTCCCCCCAGTGTTTATTTGGTGAGCTTGGACAGGTTGTTGTGTGATATTTGGAGTAATATGAGGGATTCCTGAAGGGTTTGAAGGTAGGTTTTGTGTTTGGGTTTGTATTTGGCCGAATGGGGGTGCATGCCCATGAGGGAACCCATAGTGGACCCACTCAGTTTGTGAAGGCATGGTCGATGGTAAAGGGTTTGGTGGATTGTAGCCAGGAGAATATGATGGGCCAACTGGTTCCTTTGGATAGGACACCCTTATGTCCTTCTGTTTTGATGATTGAATAGCTTCCATCAGTTTGGCCATTTGATCTTTCAGAGTTTTCACTTCATTTCTCAACACTTCATTTTGCCTTTCCAACTCATCCATGATCTTTGATTGGGAATGAGTCCTATAAGAATGCCGAGAAAACTATCTTTCTTTAATTTTTATTTTTCTGTAAAATTTGAAATTAGTTTTGATAAGCTGATGACTGCATGAATACCAATGCTTCAATGAGTATGAAATGAAAAAGATATGAGATAGTTTTCAAAATTTTTCTTTTTTCGATGATAAATTTATTCAATGAATGTAATGTTTTGAAATGCATAAATAATTTATAGATTTAAATGTTGACCATCTTTTGGAATGATCAAATGCTCTCTCCAATATTTGGGTTTACTCTTTTCCACCAAAAATTGATTTCTTGATTTTTTTTATTTTTATTTTATTTTATTTTATTTTATTTTGGAAATTGTTTTTTGGGTATGAAGAAAATTATGTTTCTTCAATTTTTGTGTTAAATTAATTATGTGATAAAAACATTAATGAGTATTAATATAAAGAAGGTATGAGATGATCTTTAACGATAAAATCCTTTGATGAATGAATGAATGTATGTTGGAATGCACAAATAATTAGAGATTTGAAAGTTGATCATTTTGAATGATTTGTTGCTTTATTTATTCTGGCTTCTTTAAATTTTTCTTTTTTCTTTTTCTTTGGATTTTTTCAAAATTTTCTCCCTTTTTGAATGAGAAGTTGTTTTGTTAGATTTTCAAATTTTCATTTTAAACTATTAATTTTAGAATTTTTTTTTATTTTTCATGATATTTTTAATTTTCTAATTCTTTCTTCTTCTTTTTTTTTTTTTGAATTTTCCTAATTTTCTGATTTTATTTGTCAAATCTATTTTTTCCTTCCTATTTAGTTTCAAAATTTCTTTTGATTTTTTTAATTTTAAATCGATTTTAAATCTTCATATTTTTATGGTTGTTCAAAATAAATATGCCTTTTTTGGTGTTTTGAGTGAGGTGATGTGTGACATAGGCTTAAGGTTGTCTAATGTATGCATCTCACACAAGGTGGATTGTAATCCTAAAGGTTATGAAGGTCACTAGAGCCAAGTTCTAATTCCTGGTGCTTGCTACAACCGTAGAGAACGCTACTGGTTGTAGGGCTCCAAGAAAGACGCACTCTAGTTGGGGTTTTTATGATAGCCAAACGGGACGTGCATCCCAAGTGACACCACTTGACCCCTTTAGTCCTAGGTTTTGCTCAGACCCGGGTGTAGCCCCACTCATGTTATGCATGACTACAATGTGTGGAATAACCTCGCAATTTAAACACAATGAATATATATATGTCTTCTACCCTAGGGTGAGAAACATACAAACTTGAATAATCATGAATATCAGAAATAAATAACAACATGTGAATAAATAGAAAAAGGGATCAACATGCATTTATACACTCAATTTGAAACAGGGCTTGACTCTCTAAAATTCCCCAGTGGAGTCGCCATCTGTCATAACCGTAATTAGGACGAGACGACGAACTCGCTAAATTTTGAAATGAATTTTGTGGATTATGGAGCCGCCACCAAATTTTATTTTAAGGGAAAACATTTGGAAAAACCCTAACTTGAGGAAGAAATCTAGGTTCGGGAGTCGGTTACGAGTAAGGAAGGTATTAGGCACCCTATTCGCCCGTTCCAAAGAACAGTACCCTTAAACTGAGTGTGTGATATTTTGAAAACTATTTAATCCCTTAAAATAGAATAGAAAATAAATAGGTTTATAGAAGATAGCCTGACAGGACTTGATCCTGCTCCTACGTATTCCCTGGTGCAATGGGAAACTCAAGGCTACGTAGTTCTGGTTAAGAGACTTGATCTCTTAGAGAAGAAAAGAGTAATCTTAGGTAAAAACTTTAAAACAACGTTTCTTAAAGAAATACAGGATTTAGGGAAACAGACGTGCTTGCATAATCCAAATCGTCGTAAGCCGTATTTGAATTAGCACGAATTAAAATACGTAACAGTAGAGAATGCTACTTGCCCGTGTTAGAACCCGTTTGCACAATCTGAGAAAATAAAAAATCGTGATGTTTTGAAACAGAAGAATTTTAGAAAAAATTGACGTGCTTGCATAATCCAAATCGTCGTAAGCCGTATTTGAATTAGCATGAATTAAAATACGTAACAGTAGAGAATGCTACTTGCCCGTGTTAGAACCCGTTTGCACAATCTGAGAAAAATAAAAAAACAGATGTTTTGGAAACAGAAGAATTTTAGAAAAAAACAGACGTGCTTGCATAATCCAAATCGTCGTAAGCCGTATTTGAATTAGCACGAATTAAAATACGTAACAGTAGAGAATGCTACTTGCCCGTATTAGAACCCGTTTGCACAATCTGAGAAAAATAAAAAAAAACAGATGTTTTGGAAACAGAAGAATTTTAGAAAAAGACGTGCTTGCATAATCCAAATCGTCGTAAGCCGTATTTGAATTAGCACGAATTAAAATACGCAATGTGAGAAATGCTATTTGCCCGTATTAGAACCCGTTTGCACAATCTGAAAAATAAAAAACAGATGTTTTGGAAATGTAAGAATTTTAGAAAAATGGCGTTTGCATAATCCAAATCGTCGTAAGCCGTATTTGAATTAGCCCGAATTAAAATACGTAACAGTAGAGAATGCTACTTGCCCGTATTAGAATTCGTTTGCACAATCTGAGAAAAATAAAAAAAACAGATGTTTTGGAAACAGAAGAATTTTAGAAAAACAGACGTGCTTGCATAATCCAAATCGTCGTAAGTCGTATTTGAATTAGCACGAATTAGAATACGTAACAGTAGAGAATGCTACTTGCCCGTATTAGAACCCGTTTGCACAATCTGAGAAAAATAAAAAAACAGATGTTTTGGAAACAGAAGAATTTTAGAAAAACAGTACGTTTAAGAGAACCACGTTTTTGGAGACATCATAGTTTTGCTAAGAGGCTTTTCGGGCAAATGTTTTATCAAAATCAAAGACACATAAACAAATCCCAAGAAGGAGAAGGAAAAAAAAAGAAAAAAAATGGGACAAAGGGTATATTTGCTACTATTTGCTTCACGCATGTATATGGAGTTCATGGCTCTGCTGCCATTTTCTTTCCTACAGGTCCAAACAGCAATCAATTTATTTCAAAACCAAGCTTACAGTAGGAACAGGATCATACTTACTATTAAGAACTTCCAAACCAGATTTGAAATGCATGTGGTGGGAGCTAAACAGAACTAGGTATAATGTCGTACCAGGTCCTCATCATCCTATGGTGAGTCACTGTATGATTCCAACCCCTGATCGGGGATCTCTTAATCTCCCTGGTGTCAACCAGACACGAGAAAACCCCTTAATCTCACCTATGTGGCTTAGTGAAGCTTAATTATGCTCCAAGGGAACGTGAGGTCTCGAGGTCCGCCTTACTAGCCAAAGAGGTTGTAAGGAAAACTTGGGTCATTGATGCAAATTTCTTTAGCATGGATTGGTTTCTTAATGCGACTCGCAAATGGGATTCAGGTTTCTATTGGACTAGCATGCATCTTAGTCTATTACAACAACTACCTCCTAATTGAATTCACCCTATCATACCTAAGTCCTATCAGTTGGCCTGATCTTGACTTAGCCTAGGTTGTCATGGCTTGCACTCATATCCAAAGTCTGTTACAGCAGTCGATCTATTTCCTGGTCAATCATGTGATCTTGGCCAAATTATGAGACTCCCAAATTTCTACCACTAGGGTATTTTCTTATAAAAGGAAAACTGCAACCAAGGTCATAACTGAATTTATGGTGAGCCTAATAGGCCTTTAGGTTATTGCTGTAATATGTTGATCCGGTACTAGTCTCATGAGATTGGACCAGTATCACTTTTTGGGTCACTACCTATCCTTAAGGATCATGTCTTGAAGCTCTTACTGGTCTGTTCTCTCACGGAAATATATGTAATGGGTTTTTAAACTAGCCCCCACAGGTTCCTTGAGTGAACTTGAAATCAGCCTCAGACTAAACTCCAGTAAAATTTCTAAACTGAGCCCCTAGCCTTGAATCTCTATATTTCCAAACAGAACTAAACCAGAACTAAACCACAAAGGATTAGAACTAAACCAGAACTAAACCAGAGCTAAACCAATTCTGAACCTTTTATGGCCATAAGTATACTGAAAAGTCAAGTCAATATTTGCAATATCAAGGCCATTACCCAGATTTCTGTGATTTTCAAAACAAAACCTGATGCCCTAAACCTGTGACTATTGTTGATCTGTGACCTGTTTCGTTAGCCAGGGGATGCCACCTATATTGCCTCATATTGGGCTTGCTACAGTACCAATTTTGGTAAGTCAAATCTGGTTGCATAGGAGGATCAGGGACTGGTATAACGACCCTGTACAAGGATAACACCCATGCCTACCTCTAAGCCAGTCATCACTGCTGCATCTATACTTTATATTGGCCAGAATTTTCCTTTATATCAATTCCTGCTTTACTTAGGTTCTACATCAGACATAGCCTTAAAACTCAAATGGATGAGCTGTTCCTAATTTGTTATGTATTTCCCAAGAACGGAATATATGCAACAAACCTAAGACTCAAAAGAAATTAAAACAGGGTTTGTTGCCCCCCAGGCTTCAGAATTCCATCAGCCAACTTCACTGATCAGAACCGAAACCAGTTCGGGGGACCTGAGACCAAGCCAGATCTCTAATCTTTGGTCTGTTGAGAAATCCAAATCTAAGTCTCTGCATGCTAAATAAGGACCAATTTATTTATAAACCAAAGTCTGATTGGCTAGCCAAAATGATGTTAGACTTCAATTGGTTTGTGGGGACCTGAATTTCTGAATATATGCTTAGTAGGCTCTTGATCAAGATAGACACTAGATTTTCGAGCCCAGTTATAACTATCTCACCTACCATACCTAGATGACCCAACACAGGACCTAAGGGTGACATAACTAAAACTCCTGCAGTGGGAATAACAGGCTTTACTTCTATGAATCTGCTTTCTTCACTATTGATTTATCATACCGTATATTTATTAACCAAGCTTTGGCTCTCTTTGGCCCCAGGATTCAAACTAGGCTCCTAGGCTTTCCCAACATCAAGGGCAGTTGTAGTGAACCAAGTTTCGTGGCTAGCCTAAGCACGATTTGTTTTTGCATGGCACTAGACAACCTGATTCTCGAATAAATTTACTGGGACTTGAGGCCTAAATTCTGCTAAACTAAGGCCCAGAGGTGTATGCTTCTATTAATTAGAGATTTAGGCTTGCTTGGCTGCAGTTATGACCTTAAGGAGCACTCACAGTTTTTATTTTTTTTTGAAAGTTTCCTTAGCCTAATAGTTCACATAGAGACCCCTTTAGTCACAACCTTCTCTTGGTTTCGCCATACCACCTACTCAGACATTAGGAAAACTTAGGAGTACTTCCATTGGTTTCCCTGGTTCCCAGGATTCTTCTTAAGCTATTACAGACCCCCCCTAGCTTAGATCCCTCGTGCCCTGATATGTACTGACTGGATACAATGATATCAAAGATGAATGATTTCCACAACAATAGGCAAGGAATAGCAGATGAAACCCAGGGTATCTTGATATGGCTTCATAAATTATTGCTTTTCAATTCACTCTCTATTTCACATCTTGTTTGCACTAATCAGAATAATTTGATTAGGTATTGAGCAGCTACACTTGAATAGTGCGGACTAATTCTCCAATTGCTTAATTTGGTTTTGATTTAGCCCAGGAATGACAATGTGACATAGGTGATAATATTACCCTAGCTAGAGAGAGACCAACAGGGTAAGTTACCAGACCTGGTACAACAACTTGGCAGCACAGAAACCAATCTCTTGAACTAAGACAATGTTCGCAACCATTTATCAAAATAGTGCAAAGCCAGTTGCTAAAAATGAAAATTAATCTTCCAGAAATCCACACAATCAGAAACAAGCCTAAGGGTCTTTTATCATCTTAAGATTGCTTGAGACCGGATCCATTGAGTGACTGTTTTTATGAAGAAAGCTATATTCCAACTCTCAATCCAAATAAGACCCTGCTGTTAATTAATGTGTTATATTTGCATAGATTTTGGGGTAGCCTGCTAGAGTAGATTCAATAGATCACAAACAAAGAGAATGTTCTGCTTCCTGCAACTGAACCCAAAACTGCCAAATAGGCTCTTTGTACCTAAACTTCTAGGTACACATTAAATTTTATCTTGCAGGCACAGCATGATCAGACCTTAGTCTTGTACTGTTTAGGCCAGTATCACTGCTCAGGCCTTTACCTACCCTTAGTAGTCATGTTTGAAAACTCCTGCTAACTTGTTATTGCAAAGTTCCAGACAATGAATTCACACTTTAACCCAAAGACCTCCTGGATGATCCTGAAACCAGAGCATCAGGCCCTGTGGGGACTTGTTACATTTAGCAGACTACCCAATTTCAACAGGATGAGCATACAAAATCACAGGCTTGACTAGTCCTCTGCCCTACTATGAAACCTGAGCCTTTGACCTACTGTCCAGGCTCATTAACCACCTAATTTAAGCTTCTAAAATAGGCATAAAGGATTTAGGACATAAGATCAGTATGCAGCATAATTATTACCATAGTTTCAGAGAATTGCAATGAATAAGTAGCCTGGTCTAAGGCTCAATCAAGGACCCTGATTTGGGTTCCTCAGTACGCAATCCGATAGGCCTAAAGTCAATGGTTTCCCACTGGTCTGCTATCTATGCTGCTTAAAGTTTCTGAGATCCCACATTGCCTCTGATACTGCTATGACAGAATATAACTTGGTTGATTTTAAGGTTTGGCAGAAGTGATTTGCCTAATTCAAGTTGCTTAAGGTGTTCCACAGCATGTCATAAAGGCCCTGGCAGACCCACTCCTTGAAGGCTCATGCCTATCACTGACGATGCTTTGAGCATGCTGTGGAATTAGGGGTATAAGGGCAAGGCAAGACTAATGTAGGGGTTCTAAGACCTGGCTCATTTTAACTGTAACTTAAGGAGCATATTAAAAGTTACATAGGTCAGCTTTTCAGATATTTGCATGTTCTTACATGCATTTCCTAGCCTAGAGCAGTTTTGGTATTTAAGTGCTGGTATACTAGGCTAAAAACATCAATGATCATGCCATAACAAACCTGTTCCACTCATGCCTAACCATAGACACTACTAGCTTCTAGTATATTTCTGCAATTTTAAATTATTCCTGCTAAATGAGGGTTGTCTCATGAACTATAAGTCAGGAACAGAAAAACTCACTAATGAAGGGTCTGTTGGGGACTCGTGCAGCATGACAGAAGACTCCTACCTAGCTGCTACCCCCTAAGGTCAAGTCTCTATGTGCAGAATCCTAACTAGACCCAAGACTCAGGTGCCTGGTCTCAAGCTCAGGGTTCGAGAGCAGGTCATGCAGAACAATGTAGGTTGGTTTCACAGACCAGTTTACCGGAGGTTCCAGGAAGTTTGAGGAGCTTATATTATGTCTGTTACAGGTCAAGACATTAATAGTTTGCTCTAGGCAGGTGACCCCTTCCAGACCAGGATCAGAGCATGAATTTGGGGAATCAAGTCAGTCCATAGAAGGTGTCTTAATATGCAGGATGGCTCATTTATTACAGTATATGTCATACTTTTTGAATATATGAATGGAGGTCCCCTAACAGGCCTTGGTGACTAAATCTTTAGGCAAGCTCATAAACTTTCTTATGCAATGTTTCTTTACAGGCCAAAATTGCTTTTGTATTTATTCAAGCTACTTATCTACGGGACTAACACAGCATTGGTAATCTAGTGATGTGTCTATATTTCAGACCAATGCACAAGGCTACCATAACTATCACCATCGTATCTTGGCAGATTATGCGAGTTTACTTAGCTAAAAGTCCTAACAGCATGTAGAGGTCTATTTGCATTTTCAAAAAAACAATTTCATGATTCAATCGATCACAATGCACCAGAAAATCCTCCGCAGAGACCTGCGGCATGTTCTACATTGGCATTTATAACTTCTTTTACTGGGAATAGTCTAAGATAAATGGAGTTCAGTCACATTGAGCATGTATATCAGAAAGCTTTATAACTCAATGCCAAATTCGTCAATTAATGCATGCGATATCATTGCTTTTGGTTATCACAGAGAATCAAACCAATTCTAATCAAGTTCAAAGAACATTTTCGCTTTAGAAAAGCCAGTAGAAAACCTAGAAGTGACGAACCTGTATAGAGTTATTACTGAAACCGAAGATGAAACCAAGTGCGGCGATTCTACTTGCTATAGAGAAGTAGCCAAAGAAACCAGCTCAACTTCCCCAAAATCTCCCGCAGATGGTGATCAATTGCTAAAAAAACTTGACGAAATCGGAAAGTTGTAAGAAGTTCAGAGAGCGATTCCTCTTCCTGACAAACCGTTTCTAAATTTTTGGTACCAGAATGTGTCGTAACCGTTTTTTCTTCTAAATTCCTCTTATACCCCTATTCAACCCTGGTTCCTTAACCCTAACCTAAGCCTAACCTCTCTCTCTTCTTTACCCTAATTGCAACAACCCTAACTGCCTTTAACCAATCTTCTAACTAACCTAACCGAATTTTATTTCAGTTTTTATTTTTTATTTGCTTATCACTTATTCATTTGTTTATTTAATTTTGCATCTCTTTCTCCCCTTTTTTGACAATGTGATTTTTTGCTTTCTAAAGGTATTTGATAAATTAATTAATTCAGGTAGAAGAAATGCTCGGACAAAAATTGATGCTCACACATAATTATTACAATATTAAGCAGTTTATATTTTGAAGATATAATAATTAACTAGTTGTTTGCACATATAACTAACTCGTTTCATATATTTTTATAATTGAATTTATAATTATGATTGTTTTTTTAAAAGTTATTTTTTATTTTTTATTTTTTTATTTTAAGATACTCTTAAAAACAATTTTTTTTAATAAATTTAAAAGTATAAATTCATTCAATCTTTAAATTGTTAAAATAATATTTATAACCATATAAATAAAAATTTTAAATACTTTCTTTCTATTCCAACAAATATATTTATTTATTGATAAAATTTTACATGCACAATTTATATACAATAATCCATTCTATTAATAATATAAACAAATTCAAGAAAGCAATTAAATAATAAATATTGTAAGAATTAAATTTTTTAAATATAATATTAACTTCTTTCACAGTTTGCATATAGAAAGTATAAGAAATAAATGCCTTGTATAGGTAGCCTTTGGTTACAAATTTTTTTATTTTTATTTTTATTTTTATTCATAAAAATATCACTTTATTTTCATTATTTTTTTTTCAAATTTTTATGCTGATTATAATAAAAACAAAAAACATTTTTTTAAAATCAAACATCACCTTAATTTTTTAAAATTATTTAAATACATATAACTAGACTTTTTATCTTTAAGAAATATTCTTTGAATTATTTTTTATATTTCCTTTTAATAAAATAATCATACCATTTATAACAATTTTTTTATACTAAGAAAGCGTATTTATTTAATTAGGGTAAAATTTCTTTCTACAGTACATTAATTTACTATATATGAATATGATTTTATCTAACAACACTAATCTTAAATAAAAAATTATCCATTTATTCTTATTATGATATCCTATAATACTTATTAAGATTTTTATTACGATTGATTTATTTTGTACGTGACCTAAACTTTAAACTTAAAAAAAATTATTATATTCTAAATTTCTATTTAATTATTTGTGCATGTGTCTGAAGTAGCTTATTTTACACTAATCATTATAATTAAAGTTAATATTTTAAGTATTTAATTTCTTTTAAATTAATAAAATCCAAACATATTATTAAAAATAAAATACTTTATTAAAATTTATTTTATAAAATAATAAAAAAAAGAAAAAAATAAACTATATTTAATTAGAATTATCAAAATATTTATAAAAAAAGAAAATATGATAATTTTAAAACGGTTAAAATAAAACTAAGCTATGAAGCAATCCAACAAAGGGATGAGAGGAGAAATACCAACCCAAAGTATTAACTTTCTAGGCATCTTATATTTAGGTTGGAGAAGCACACTTGTAAAGTTTGTAATCAAATTTGATGCTATGCTTTGATAAGAAAATTGGTTAAAAATTTCAATAATTAAATATTTAAAAGTATTAATTATTATATGATTTTCAAATTACACAAAAACTAATTAAAAATATTGAAATAACAAAAAAAGTATTAAATAGAAAAATAAAAATAGATACTTTTTATAATGAATATAGATGTATGTCATCTATTCTTAGAGGTTTTAGTGTGGCAATGGAGTTTTTCATAACTAGTGGATTTAAAATGTTATTAGACAATAAAGTTGTATTGGGAATCATATTTTTTAATTTATTTTAATAAGAAAAATTAAAATTTTATACTTTTTTATAATTGAATTCATATTTGTAATTAGTATTTTATCTTAGAAATTATTTTATTTTTATTTTTATTTTAGGATAACTTTAAAAAAATTAAGTGAGCATAAAAGTATAGATTCATTCAACTTACAGGTTATTGGAATAGTCTTTGAGGAAAAGATACTGAGTCTTAAATACTCCTTTTGTACTCCGATACGTATACTTACATATAAGTAAAACTTTGCATGCACAGTTTATGCACAAAAAGTTTTTGACATCATTATCTAGGATTATTCCCCAATTATCTCATGCAAAAAGACTCCTCAACAAAATCCTCTAACATGTTTGTGAAGGCACTCAAGTATTCCTCAAGGAAGATACCCTCTGGGGTCTCAAATCCCAACGTGACTTTGAAATCTACTAGAGTTAGCTAATGTTGCTGCTCTCCTAGTTGGTACTGGATGATGCACTTCTCCTCCAAATTCCTGGTGAAGTTGAAGGAGAAGGTGCTCAGCTTTGCAAGCCCAGCTTGCATTCCAATAACGCCCTTTGTGGATATAGGGTAGGTCATCCCTAAGAGGGTCCGGTCTTTGC
Organism: Canavalia ensiformis; assembly: GCA_026541065.1. Taxonomy (NCBI): domain Eukaryota; kingdom Viridiplantae; phylum Streptophyta; class Magnoliopsida; order Fabales; family Fabaceae; genus Canavalia; species Canavalia ensiformis. The sequence goes on along the minus strand of JAMKYM010000909.1, from coordinate 248,241 downwards.
AGAGGCAAATGGTCAATTTCTATTATTGATATGGAGAGACATTTTTCTATAAAAATAAAATTAAAAAAATTAGTTCAACAGATATTGGTACAACCATATCCGATCAAGAATAATCAAGCCTCAATAATATGGCACAATCACGTAAACAAGGCACGACCATATTGAAATAAAAAACCTCATACATTAAAAGTATGCACAATCGTGCTAAGCATGGGGCATGATTGTGCTAAACATGAAATCCTTAATTATAAAATTGGCACGACTATGCTAAGAAGGGACCATGGCCATGCTCATGGTGAAATTCAGAAAATGATGAATTAACACAGTCGTACAGGCAAGGACATGACCATGCTTATTATAAGACCCCAGAAGGTATGAATTTGCATGGTCGTGTAGACTGGGGCACAACCACGCTTATGTTAAGTACATAGGATTTGAAAATTTTGAACAAGCATGTTTGTGCTTATGAGCAAGCCTGTTCAACTTTAAGCAATCATGGTCATATTACTAAGTAGGGAACAATCATGCTAAACTCATGTCCAACCTAACAATTATGATTGGGCACAACCATGCTGAGAAGTTTATGCCCCTTAATCAATAAGAGGTTCATCCTCTAGCTAAAGGTTGGATCAAACCATGTCAGGCGTGCCAAAATTAAGCATGCTTGAAGAAATTAAAAATTAAATTTCTAGATTCAAGGAACATGGCATACTTGATTAGGAGAAAGAGAAAGAGTGCTGAATCGAAGAAAGATCAAAGGAAAGTAACAACGATCAAAGTGAATAGTAAAAATGTTTAGACTTAGTGATGTGTAAAGTTACCTTCTTTTCTATTTAAAACTAATCGAAGGTTAGTACGACCATGTTGATCACTATGCATGGTCATGCTTACTCTTGCTCTCATTTTCTTTTAAAAGTATAATATATATATATATATACCATAATAAATAAAAAGGTCAGGTTGCCTCCTGTATGCACTTATTGTACGTCATAAGCCTGATGTACTTGCACTCAATGGTTAAGTAGAATTGTATACCAAAGAAAAGAAAAAATACCTAAGAGAAATATATCCAAAAAAAAGGATTAAAGTGAAATAATTAAAAGAATAAAAAAGAAAAAAAGGAAAATACACACAAAGTACATTCTCTACGATTTAATTTGAAATTTTCCTTTTGAATTTCACTTAACAATTTGTGATTTAATTTATGCTTAAATAAAATTTACAAACTCAAATTCAAAATCATTGCGCAAACTATCTCTTAGTTAGTTTAGATTTTAAATTTTAAGCTTGGAGAATATTTTTTAGAGCATTACTACTTTTGTAATATTTATTTTATGTTCCTTTCCAAATGTACTTTAATTATGGCTTGTCTTGCTTGGAATCTTTCTACTCATGTCACATTGATTTCTTTTGAGTTTAGCTTGTTTTCTTTGTACTTCTATTTCTTGTCATTAATTTTTTTTTATTTGAGTTTTCTATTTTTTCATAATTTCTTGATAAGTATAACATTCTTAGATAGTGGAAACATCAAGCATTTTTTTAATAGGTTGAAAGACTTAGAGTGTTCATTCAAGGTTGAGAGAAGATCCTTTGAGAAGAAAAAGGAAAGAAAGAATACAAAGCCTAGTGAGATTAAACACAAATGAAATAGAGTGAAAACACTTAGAAGATAACTATAACATTCCTAAATAGTGGAAACATCAAGCATTTTTTAATAGGTTGAAAGACTTAGAGTGTTCATTCAAGGTTGAGAGAAGATCCTTTGAGAAGAAAAAGGAAAGAAAGAATACAAAGCCTAATGAGATTAAACACAAATGAAATAGAGTGAAAACACATAGAAGAGTGGTGAAAAATCCCTTTTTTATTGTTTTAACATTTACTTAACTTGTATGCAAGTGTGGTGTAAGTTTAGGTGGGAGCTTGGAAGCTAAACAAACCAAGGAGGAAGAAGCTCTTGCCTAAAGAAGTTATGGAGGTTTGGAGACTCGTTTATGGTTTATAATTTCCTTAGTTTAGGTGTTGCATTCATTGGAATAATTGTTAGCAAGCATAATAGGATGTGAGTTTGTAAATTTTAGTGAAATTGTAGTAGGATTTCTACTTGGACCACCTTTGGACCACCTTTAATTGAGGCTAGCCAATCTCTAAAAATACTTCAATGAGTTGTCCACTTAGCATTGGGAGTTTGCATATTCACAACTTGTAACCTTTATTAGGTGGATGATTAGCTCTCCATCATACTTCGATACTTGTAGGGTTAAATAGGTCTCCCACCGTCTAATGATCGTTTATCTATTCTTTATTTATTTTCTTTCTATTATTTATTTTTCATTTTGTTATTTTATTTTATTATTAGGATGTACAAAACTTATTATTATGTACATTACTACTATTTCTATCTTTTGCCCTAATTTATTTGATTCTATAACTTTAACATGTGTGTTTAGTGTGAGTAAGTATATATATATATATATATATATATATATATATATATATATATATATATATATATATATATATATATATATATATATATATATATATGGGTGCGCGCGCATGTGCACAAAGACTTATGTTTAAGGAGAAAGACTTTCTCCTCCTAGTTACAATTTTTTTTAAAAATCTCTTCCTTTTATTTTGTGGTTTCTAGATTGATAATTAATTTCTTTTGTTAAATTAAGATAATGATAAAAAATTAAATTTGAGAAAGGATATCTCCATCTTAATTATCTAAAAGTTTGTGCCTCATGACTTTAGGTAAAATAATAAGGAAAATCAAAATTTTTTTACTTTTCTATAATCAAATTTATAATTGTGATTGTTCTTTTACATTTAATTTTTTTTTATTTTAAAATATTCTTAAAAATTAAACTTTTTTTTTATGAATTCAAAATTAATATTCATTCAATCTTTAGGTTGTTGAATTAGTCTCTATAAAAGTAATATAAAAAATATTTAATATCTCTTTTTACTTTAATAAATGCACTTATCTATAATTAAAACATTATAGGTATAATTTATGCACAGCAACATACATACCTTCCATAATATAAGCAAATCATACAAAAGTATTTAAATAAAAAATATTGTAAGGATTAGAATTTTTAAAATAAATAATATCTTCTTGCATAACTTTCATATAAAAAGTGTAGAAAATAAATACCTTGAATACGTTAATTTTTCATAACTATTTAAATACATATAATTATACTTTTGCCTTTGAGAAATATGTTTTTGACTTTTTTATATTATTTTATAATAAAATAATTATACCATCATTTTTAACATTTTTCATACTAATGAAGCATATATATTTAATTCGGGGAAGATTTCTTTCTCCCATTCATTAATTAATTACATGTTAATGTGATGTAATTTGGCAACATTTATTTTGAATAAAAAAATTATTTATTTCCTTTATAATTAATTTAATTTAAATTTATAAATCTTATATTACACTTACCTTTATCTATCTTAATTATTAGCTATAATAAGTTAATTTAACATATACATTAAAACAAAATTGAAGGAAAAATTATGGAATCTTATAGTACTTATTTAGGTTCTTATAACAATAGATTTACTATGTATGAAGCTTAAACTACTGACAAAAAAATTATTGCATGTAAAGTTTATATTTAATTATTTATACATAGATCTAAAATAATTTCTTTAAATTAATAATTATAATTAAAATTTAAGTTTTAAATATTTAATATTTTTAATTAATAAAAGAAAACATATTATTAAATGTAAAAATACTTTATCAAAATTTATTTTTTAAAATAAAAAAGAAAAAATAAAATATATTTAGTTATAATTACCAAAATATAGATGAAGAAGGAAAAGATAAACTATAAAGTCACCCATCAAAAGAATGAGAGCAGAAACATAAAAAAGGATTAGAGTAGAAACACCAACCTAAATGTTAACGTTCTTGGCAGCTACAGATATAGGTTACAGATATAGGTTGGTGAAGCATCTTTATAAAATATGTGATCAAATTTGATATTAGATCTTGGTAAAAAAATCAGTCAACAACTTTCATAATTAGAGATTTAAAAATATTAATTATTTAATGATTCTTAAATTCAATAAAAATCAACTAAAAGTGAAATATGAATTTCAAATTTTGCAATATTTTATTTTTCAAAAATTTAGGATTAATTGTATTAATTTTTAAAAAATAAAAATTAATTTTTCATCTTTAAAAGATGGGAATTCATTTATTTTTATCCTTTCTAATTGATTATATTATTTTTTAGAAAAAAAGTATGATAGAAGTTTCTTATTGATTGATAAAATTTCAATTGAACTATGCTAGAAATGATGTGATTCCATTTAATTTATTTGTAAAAAGAAATACCTTAATTAGAATAATTCTATTAAGGACTCATTGTATATCTAAAGCATCACACATAATCAATGAAAGAAAACATTTCCTATCATCTTTCTTTTTACTTTTTCTAATTGGGTATCAAAGCTTTTTTTAATCTCTAAAAGAAATCAATCCAACATAAACACATCGTGGAACCTACTACCAATTCAACTTAAAAAAAGGCCATTATTTCTTTGTGTTTTGTCAAGTTGAAAGTTGGATATAAATAACTGTGTGTTGTCGATTGTGCTATCCTTAATTGAAGGTAAAAATTATTTGATGGTTACATCCTTAGGACAAAAAAAAATATCTAAAAAATTTTATCACTAAAAGAGCAACCACGAAAACAGGTCCTGTCTTTAAGAAATGCATTAACCACTGATAAGAAATTATTAGAATAGTTATTTATTTCAATGGAAGGAGATATTGCTACCCAACTTCTACATTGTGTAACATCCAAAGAATTATGGAAAGGTGTTCAAAGTTTGGTCGGAATAAAATAAAATCTCGTATTATCTTACATAAGTTTGAATTCCATAGTTAGAGAAGAAGTTTAAAATGAAGATGGAATCATACTTAATCAAACTAGAAACATTAATAAACAATCTCAAACTCGTAAAAATCTCAGTTTCCACCATTAATTTGATTATTCAACCCTTGCAGGATTGGATACTGATTACAATACCATAATCGCATAATTATTAGATAAAATTGATTTAAAATCTTTACCCATTGAACATATTTTTATATAAACTCTTAATTCATTGGCTAACATGGCATCTAAGATAGACTATAAAGGGAATCAATTAAATTATTGTGCTGACTGGTGAAGGAATTATCAACAAGGTTAAAGAGGATGAAGATTGAAAAGGATAGTAATCATGTCGCCAATGATCTTGATAAATTTTAAGAAGTTTCAAAATATAATGGTAAGACCTCTTTGGTTGTCGGTAATCCTGAGATACTAAAATACATGCTTCTACTACTTATACCTTGGGAACTTATCAAAGATTAGTTAATTTTCATCATATTCTTTATGTTTCTAAAATTACAAAGAATTTGTTATCTTTAAACATGTTATAGATAATGTTAGTATAATTAATTGGGTTTAATGATAATGACAATTTTATGAAGTATAAGAAGACTGGAAGGACCTCCTAGAAAGGAAACTTAATAAAGATTGTATCAATTATTTGATGTTGACTCACAATCTATCGATGGCTTATGTGTCTACATTTTAATCAAGAAGAAATGGCATAAGAGACTTAGACATCCCAACAGTAAGGTTTTGGATAAGGTATTAAGAGCTTGTAGTGTCAAAATTCCTATGAATGATAATTTTTATTTTTATGAAGTTTGTTGGTTTGAAAAATCGTATCTTTTACCCTTCAGTTCCCACTTATCATGTCCAAGAACCCCTTGAATTAATTCTAACAGATGTTTGGACCCTACATTAACAAACTCTTATTTAGGTTTCAAATATTATGTGTTATTTAGGATGATTTTAGTTTCTTCTCCTTGTTGTACCCCTATAGAAAAATTTAAAATTGATCAAGCCTTTATTCACTTTAAAAAGCTAATTAAAAATCAATTTCATAAGAAAAAAAGTTGTTCAATGAGATGGTAATGGTGAATTTAAAGGCTTACAAAAATTTTCTTTAAATATAGTTTTCAATTAAGATTATTTGGTTCATATACTTCATAACAACATGATATAAAGAGGAGGTATAAGAATGTAGCTAAAGTTGGTTTAACCTTAGAACACTAGAGAAAAACAATAATTTTGCATTGGTTATTTTAAAATTTTTACATTAGTTCTATTAGCAATATAAAAATAACTAGTATAGAAAGTAATGACTTTTACACCAATTAAATAACCAATGTACTTTTTACATTAGTTTTAAGTTAAACCGATTTAAAAAATTATATTTTAATATCGATTATACAACTTAACTGATGTAAAAAGTTATTTTTTTACATAAATTAAAAAATAACCAATACAGTAAGTTAAAAAATAAATAGATAAATAATTTTGTGGCAATTTTTATCATCATATTGTTATATATATATATATATATAATATAATATATATATATATATATATATATATATATATGGGTTACTATCAAATTAAACTAGAAATGTAGTGAAAAGAAAAGGAAAGAAAAAAAAATATTTATATTTGAGGAGAAACTAAAATTACATCACAGAATGCTTATAAAAACTTGAAGTTGATTAAAATCCATACATAAGGATTTTCTCATAGCAACAATAAAAAGATTCAAGAATAAAATTAAAGCAACAACAATGGTCTTTTACTTGGAAAATTATAAAAATAAAATAAAGAACAATGGTAAAGGAATAGATCCAACGTACAAGGTTTTGGTTATGGTAGGTTCCACATAAGCTTCAAACAATGGATATGATGCAAAATGTTTATGTCATCACAAATATTTGGCAAAAGAGAGAATGTTTCTATCACTAAAAAGTCTCAATATATGTTACTTAAAATTAAATAACAAAGCATTAGCTACATAACATTAGAAACATAAAAGGATTTATACTAGAAAATAAGACAATACCTTTGTATAAAAAAAGATATGGACCAAGTCATTGTGAAAATTCGTCATACATGTGGTGGACATAGAGTGATCCAAATGTCTAGTCCCCATCATCGCTTCAACCGAAACAAAAGAAAAAAGCCTCACTTTCCAAGACATTCATTTTGGCTGGAAAGGAGACCACGTCGGTGGTGTTGACATGATTTTTCTAGTTGCTATCAAAGAACCCCCACATTGAGAAGGAAATTTTGAAGGAGATAAATAAAAAATAGGAGGCTCTAGTGTATGATGAATTAAAGGAGATGATGTGCATGCATGTGACAATTTGCGAAATTATAAGGTTGTATCCACCAATGTCAATGAACTGGAAGGAAGCAGTGAACAACAATAATTTGTCGGATGGTACAATGGTGAAAAGAAGGGGATGATGGTAGCATTTCACATGTATGCAATGGAAAGAGTAAAGAGTGTTTGGATGGTGGTTCGAGTATAAGAGCAGAACCATGGGAGAAGGAGTCATCACTTTCACCTTCATCTCGTATCCTAAGAGAATGTGCTAGAGAAATTTTGGAAAGAGAGCATTGTGAGAAGGGATAGTAGAGAAAAAAAAAGTAAGAATGAGCATGGAAAAAAGAAAGAAAGCCTAGAAAATTAAAAAATAAAAGAATTTTTCACGTTAGTCTCTTTTTAATCTATGTAACAAAATTCTTTTTATATCGATTAAATTTTTAACTGATTTAAAAAGTAATTTTTATACCAGTTATTTAAGAAATAATGTATAAACTTATGTTTTAAATTTAAAAATTGCCACCATATTTCTTTTTATATTGGTTGTTTAGAAATCGATCTAAAAATTTGTCATATAATCATTATTTTATATTAGTGCTAGCACCGACCAAAATGTTATAGTATTTATTTGTGGGGAGACTTTTCAACATTTGTGTTCCTAATAAATAAACTACCCACTTCAATAATTGAAAATATAAATTCCCAATTTTATTTAATAAAAGAACTAGATTATGGCAATCTAAGGTGGAAAAATATCAATACATATACACATAATAATTTACAACTATCTATACCCTATGATCAACGGTTGAAAAAAATTATAAAAACAGAAAAGATGGACGGCTTACACCTACGTGTAAGTAAAATCTCATATATAGCTTAATCGAGACCGACATTGATCTAAGATTCTTTTATTTTGCATGTTACCTATGTCTCAAGTCATACAAAAAGAATAAATTGAAATATCATACTATAAAATATCTTTTTCTTAACTATAGCAATTCCAACAAAGAATATAAGTGCATGATCTCAAATATAAGGATATTTATTTTGAGATACATGATCTTCAATAAAAATAACTTCTTATACCATCATGGTTTCCTTATATTTTAGTAATATTTAATAAATGTTATAATATATTATTTTAGTAATATTTTTATAATAAATAAAAACATTTATATAAAATGTTATAAAATATTAAAAATATTTCTAAATATATTTTAAACAACATTTTAAAAATGTTATTATTTGAAAAAAAAATGTTACCAAATAATATCATTAATAAAATTTTACAAAATGTAATTAATTGTAAAAAGATGTTGCAAAAAATAATTTAACTTTTAAGTGTTAATTTATTTCAAATTATACTAATTTTTAACTAGAAAAAAAAGGGAATACAAAAAAATTATATGGATCAATGAACATATAAACATGAAGAAAGGTAAAAATGAACATATAAATGTGAAGCCTGATTATTACATTTTGTAGATCTAACTATATAAAATTATTCTAATTCTACATATATGAAATAAATCAAATAGTGAAGGCAAAGACTCGTGAAAGATCTAACTAACAAGGAATTTAGTATTTTCACTAACATCTAATATCAAACAGTGAATAAAAATGTTCATGAAAAATCAAAGTAACAGGAAATTTAGTCTTTTCCCTGATATCTCATATCAAACGTGAATATAAAGACTCATAAAAAAAATCAAAGTAACAAAAATTTAATCTTTTTTCCAACATTCGTTCATCATTCAACTCAACAACAAAAAAAAAGGTAATAGTAATAACAACAACTTCAGGAAAATCAATATTGATTATCTTGGTTTTCAATCTCTTCCTCTTTTTCTCATGATTAGATCCTTTGACCTTTTCCTGAAAATTAAAAATATTATATATAATTCAACTTTTATAACTTGAAATAATTTAATCCATAAAAAAGATTAAAATAAACCTTAATAGTAACTAGAGCTTCCCTTCCTTTATTTTTGGAATTCCCATAATCTATTTTTTTCCTTGATATATTCACATGTTATATATATTGAAAAGTCAAATATAAAGACATCATTAAATCAACAAATCAAGCATTGTATAAAGTTTTTCAACTTTCTAATTAAAATTTTTAAAAAATTCTAAAATAATTTAAAGATACCTTCTTAGAGCGAATTTTATGAATTTTTTTTTCTAATATAATCTCAAGACTGTTGACATCCTTAACATTTATGTTGCTCAAAATTTTTCCCATCATTAGCCCATAACAACTAAAATATTTTCACACATCATTAACATATAATAAAAGACTTATAATAATTAATAGATTTTCTAATAGTAATTATAATAATATCATTTATTTTTCTCCTTTTTCAATATGATGAATATGATGAGTGGTAGAACAAGAACGTACATCAATGTCTTCATTTGCAAAGGGGATTAACATGCTAGATAGGTTAGGAACTGTTAATCCTAGAAAACTTCTCTACATCTCATTCAAAACAAATTTGAAACCACCTAATATTTCATTTTTAATTTCCTTAACTTGTTCTTTGAAAAAAAAAAATTGAATTTTCTCTTGCAACTTTTCTTGAATGCTTTTTATCTCTATATGAGTATTCCTTTTCACTTCCTCAATTACTTTTTGAGTTTCAAGTTGAGATCGAGTCCCCCACAAGTGTGATGGTACAACATTTTTTTTGTATGTGCACACATGACTATGTCTATCTTTTCTCAAGACATATGAAAAGATATTATCTTAAGTTGTGCCTTGTTATACTACTTCTGGATGTGAAATTACTACCTCTTCAAACTCTGACTATATTAGATGTTAAAACCATAGTTAAAAGGTAATAAAAGTTAAAATAATAACATGATAGACATACAATATTTTTTTTAGTTGCTTCATTTTTATGCTTGTTTTGTAAGTTAGGGGAGCCAAATGTGCATTCCTAGCTAGTTTTCCTAAATAACTACTCAACTTTTCCCAAAAGCAACTAACTGGTTGACCAAGAGCATTCAATCTAACTTTTAAGTGATCTTCTTAGCTTAAACCATTGGTTTTGAGGCATCTTGCAGGACCTCTTTTCTTCTTGCTATTAGAACCTACAATTAAGTAATATAAATTTCTCAATTTAGGAAGTAAAACATACTCAAAACAAAAAGAAAAAAACCTCAATTATATACCATTATAATTCAACTTAGGTGACATGGGTTTTGGGTATGGGCTTGATGCATCTTCCTCTAGCTCACCAAGCACTTCTTCCATGGAACCACTTGGTCATGAGACTTTGTGTTTCTTGGATAGTTGAGAAGAAAAATATGATTGAGAAATACTAAAACCATTGGTTTTTAGGAATCTTTTAGGATCAATTTTCTTCTTACTATTAGAACTACAATTAATTAATATAAACTGAAAATGTAAATTACTCAATTTATGAAGTAAAACATACTCAAAACAACAAGTAAACAACCTCAATTATGTACCATTGTAATTCAACTTAGGTGACATGAATTTTGGGCAAGGGATTAATGCATTTTTCTCTAGGTCACCAAGCACTTCTTCCATATAATCACTTGGCCATGAGACTTTGTGTTTCTTGGATAGTTAAGGAGAAAAAGATGATTGAGAAAGACTTAAACTATTGGTTTTTAGACATCTTTTATGATCACTTTTCTTCTCACTATTTGAACCTACAATTAAGTAATATAAATTACTCAATTTATGAACTAAAATATACTCAAAACAACAAGTAAACAACCTCAATTACATACCATTGTAGTTCAACTTAGATGTACAAACATTTGATAAGGACTTGATGCATTTTCCTCTAACTCACCAAGCACTTCTTCCATATTATATTTCTTACTTGCCATTAAATAAAAAGAAGATCTAGGAATATGTTAAACAATTAGTATAATAAGTTTGTAAAGAAAAATTATTTATTAAACTTCAAGTATAAAATAAAAATTGCAAATTAGATTTTGGAAAAGAATATTAAATTTCTATGAAAAAACCTCAATATCATATTTTTTTAAGTAATTAAATACATCAAAAATATCATTTAAAAGAAATTTTTCAACAAAATGATATTTCTCTATCACAAATATTAAAATCATCATTAGATGCTTCTCCTATTAGATGGTGATCTAAGGCACATATATCAATTGGTTTCCCAGGTATATCATCTCTAAACTAGCTAATATCTGCATCTTCATTTGTAGATTGATCAAGTATAGGACTTTTTAATTAAGGTACTACATGCTTTTCTACTTCACAATTCTGTAAGTCATTGAAGATATCAAATAAATCTCTAGGAATGGTATTAGTAACAATATGCCAATCATCACTTGGATTTTCTGTGTAATACACTTGCTTTACTTGAGTTGCAAATACAAAAGGATCATTTTCATAAATCAACTTTTCAAAATTTACAAGGATAAATCCAAAACCATCTTGTTTGTTTTCAAACAATCACATTCAAATACCACAAATTTAGAATGCCTATAGTAATCTATCTCAAGTATGTCTTTTAAAACTCTATAATAGATAATATCTTCTACTTCAAGATTTTTATCTTTCTCACTTCTAAATCTAATTGTAGATAAAGTGACCATAACTCCGGTATTTTGTGTTTTTCTTTCACAACATTCAATGATAAACTTATATACCCATTGATCACATAAGATGAAAATTTCCGAGAAACAATGTTAGGGCTTCTAGATAACCATTTAACTTCTTCGCTCACAGTTATATTCCTAACACGTTCTTCAAACCATTCAAAAAAAGTAAAACGATGGTCTTTTTGCCTTCTTTTACTTTCCTACCATACCATGAACATTTTGATGGTAAAGAAACTCTTCATGTTCTCTGTGCAGAAAGATCAAATATGTAATGTAAATTTTTTTTTATCTCATGTTAGACAAAGAAAAGGTAAGTATATTTCTTATACGTAACATATGACTTAGTTATATCACAATTAAACAACACATAACGATGGTTGCTCCAACATTATAGGATCTGAACTTTTCATCACTCCATTTCCTATTGAACCATCAACATTCCTTGCCACTTTATTGAACTTTGTTTGAACATCATTGTTCAAGTATCTTGAACAAAATGTCAAGCATTCATCTGTTATATACCCTTCAGCAATTAAACCTTCTGGACGACATCGATTACACATAAATTTTTAACTTTAGAAGGAACCTATTTATAAAACTAAAAATACAAAAATAAAAGAATGATAAACAAAATATCAATTCAATACACTTATCAAATTAAATAAAAATGTACCTTCCAATTAGATACATCCAACGATATTGTACAAGTCCAACAATTCTGGTTTTATATGTTAGATGTATAAACAAATGCATCGTTAGCACAAAGAAAGAAGGAGGAAATTTTTTTCCAATTCACAAAGAATTAATGCAATTTCATCATCTAAGCAGTTAAATTCTTCAATATCAATAACTTTGGAGCATAAAATCTTGAAAAAAGAGTTAAACAAGATTAGCACCCTTGTAACTTCTTTTGGTAAAGTTCTTTTTATTGCTATCTTGAGCAAGTCTTGCATAAATATATGGAAATCATGACTCTTAACCCCAAGAATTTTATGTTGTTCAAGCTGGACACATCTAGAAATGTTAGAACCATTATTTTTAGAAAGCTCCACTCCTTTTAGAATATGACAAAAAATTTCTTTTTCTTTTGATGACAGAGTAAAACGAGCAAGTGGCAGAATTGTCTTATTTAGACCTATATTCATAAGATGGATGTCTTTTCTTATATCCATTTTCACTAAATCAAGGTAATCTTTGAGATGATCCTTATTTTTCCCTCTAAATTCAATAATGTTCCAACAATATTTTCACATATATTTTTTTCTATGTACATGACATCCAAGTTATGATAAAGCAAATTAGTTTTTCAATATACTAACTTAAAAAATATACTTCTACTGCTTTACTTCTTTCTCTATATTTTTTTTTATGTTTATAACATACCAGGCTAGATTCTTTCTTCCTCTAAGCGCTCACAAAATCTCTCTCATAGTATAAACGTATAGAATCATATAAATGAACTACATGAGGCAAATGTTGACAAATTTCAACATAGGTATTCTGCGTAAACAATGAAAGTAACATGTAGGAGCAATTAGATCTATAAACAAAAATCAAAAATTAAAAATTAAAAATCAAAAATAAAAATAAAAATAAAAAAACTCAACTTAAATTTGTAAAAAATTCTGAAGCTTACAATGAAAGATGCATAAAAGCAATTAAATCTAAAAATATATATATATATCTAAAAAAAATGTGTGATGACATAAAATTAATTTAAAAACAATAATGAGGAGAGATTGTCCTTTTGTTTGAAGAACATACTTTGTTGAGAGACCTATGCAAGCTTGATGTTGAAATACCCATGTAAGCTTGATGCTAAAAGAAGAGGAGTAAAGTTACATTTCGGAACGCGAGTAAATATAGAAAGAAAACCTTTTCTTCCCTTTTTATGTTTTAGATATTGACAAACTAAAAATTAAAATATAAATAATATTTGATAACTTTTAAATTTAAAAATATTATTAAAGATATTAATTAATAAACTTTGATAACATTTTTTAATGTTATTAAATAAATATTATTAAATAGGATATATGTAGCATCTAACAATTGATTTAGAAAATGTTGATCACATCTCATAACATGATGAAGATTTGTCCCAATATAGCAGTAACTCATAAAATACAAATTAAGTCTCACACACATTATCAACAAATTAGTAGGATAGACTCGAAGCAAAATTAACAAATTCATCAGTCAAGACAGTGGCTGAAGGGAACACACAAGACACTAATAATAAAGAATAAAAACATATAAAAATAAATGTTAATCCAGCTCCTCCCACAACCACTCACAAAATGTGAACTAAAATTAAGGCGAGAATTTATAAGCCAAAGGATACCAACAATTTGTAGGTTTAGATTTGAAAATACCTTTATCTCTTTGATCAATCAACCATTGTTAGGATCATTGATTCTTTTTGCAATTGTTATCCGTCATAACATGTATGATAGTTAAACATTAATAATATCTTTCTTAATGGATATTTGAAGGACAAAGTTTTTATGAGTCAACCATAGCGGTTTGTTGATTCGAACAAGCCTCATATTTTTAAGCTTGCTAATGCAATCTAACAACACAAAAGGCGCATAAGCATGGTATGATAGACTTAAGTAATCTCTCTTAAATAAGGGTTTCAAAATACAACGATAATTTCATTTTTCTTCTTTCTTAAGACAAGAGTCACATTATGGATGATATAATTATGACAAGATGTAATCTATATTTTTTGAGAATATTTGTTATACAACTCAATATAATCTTTTTATTAAAAGATCTTGAAAAAATGCACCACTTCCTTGGAACTGAAGTCTACAAGGACTTAAGAGGAATTATCTCAACCAAGACAAATACAACAAGAATATGTTGAATAAATTTAAGATGGATCAAGCTTCTCCTTGTCTAACCCCATAGTCACATAAAATTCATTCACCAAGGAAAACCAACCAATGAAGAATTCCATTATTTTTAACTAATTGGGTTTTACTTTATTCTTTCCTTAACCATAATTAGCTGGTGTAATTTGATATAATTGTTAGTCACAAATTCTAATTCTATTAACATCCATTTATGATTCAATGCTAATAGCTTCTTCCTAGTTCTCTATTTTTATTAATCGTGCAAGATATTAATTTAAGAAAGACTTAAGGTTTGGCTCATTAACCTAATAATTAAGGAAAATTTAGGATTTACATGTATAAGATAAACTCTAGGATTATGTTTATCTTGTGGTTAACACCTAAGATTTATTTAGGTTAGACTAAATCCTATCCTTTGGGTTGTTAACTAATATATACTTACCTAAATCAAACTAAACCTTAACTAATTATTGCAATCTTTTAAATGATAATTATTATGATTTATTAGTTAAGACCTGTCCAAATTATACTAAATCTTAAATAACTTAATGAAATTATAATTGATTAATTTAAATTTAAAGAAAAAAAATAACAACCACTATTTATCATAGAAACACATGTCAATTAAGATCAAATTATGAATATCGTTAATTTTTTTTTCCAAATTTTATCAATTTAGTTACACATAATATAATTGAAATCTTAAACAAAAATATATAAATAAAACATGGTGATAATTAATTAAGAGATAAGATTTAAAATTTTCAAATTCATTTAAAGAAAAGGCCTATTTTTTGTGGAGATGGCCTTCTATCCAGAAAAGCCAATTATATCATAAGAGAAAACGATAGAAAATGAAGTGTAAAACTATTTGTGAGAACAAATAACGTTAAGGGGTATATTTATGGAGAAATATCAGGCGTGTAGACTCGATAAGGTTTCTATTTGCGATGAGGGGTATGCTAGAAAATCATCAAGGTCACACATAAATGTGCAAAAGGATCAACAATGCCCTATAGCATCAGCAAGGGTGTGTAGAAGGATTAGCAAGTCCTGTAGGAGCATGTAAGTACAACATCAACTAGGGGCTTGCAGCCTTTGCAGGGGCATGCAAGGTATCCTACCTTGCCTTTTGGTCTTTCTTTCTCTCTTTCAAAGGATTGCTATTTGGTTTAATCCCTCTATTTATCTTTCTTGATTTTCTTCCACTTATTTAAACTTTCTAACAACATCCTTTCCTTTGGACTTCTTTGGTCTAACTCTACTCTTTTTTTTTTCTTTTTTTCTTTTTTTTTTCTATTTTACTCCAAATTAAGCCTCTAATTGAATTTTCTTTCCTAAAAAAATAAAAAAAACTAGGTAAAATTATTTAGTTTAAGACATGAAATGAATAAAATTAAGTTCTAATTTTTACAGATAAAATAATCAAAATGATAGTTTATTGATGTACAGTAAGTAAAAATAAAACAAATAATGGATCCATTTTTAGAAACAGATAAACATAATATGGTTAGAGTATTAACATCATTAAATATCCTTTAGTCTAATAATCATAATATTTGTTCTAATATTCTTTACAAGCATTCTCTATTTCTAAACTTCCTCCTAAAATATTGGAAAAATACTTTAAATCTCCATGTTTGAAAGCTCTTGAGTAGTTGTTATTTTTGAAAAAAAAAAATATTACTGTAAAATTATCATAGTAAATTTTCAAAATCTTAGTCACGGTATTGACAACCCCAAGACTTGATTTCTTGGTTACTAAGTTGGACAAAAATCAACTTTCGTCTATGAGAATCCCTTATCCATCCAATGATATGAGGCAACAAAATTGAATGATACATCACTGGCGCAAATGAATAGCCCGAGGAGTTTCCCTTAGATGGCCAAAAAAGACCACAATCCAGAGTTTGAAGAATGAATGACTCACGACCAATTGCATCTTAGCTAGTTGTTTAATATTGAAATTTAATGTCGCATGGTAGCTAACCAATTGCAAGAACTCTAAAAATATTTAAACAACAACTTGAGAATTATTAGGCTTGAATAACATATCAAGCATTACGCTTCTCAAAGGCAAGTTTTGACAAACAAGGAAAGGTTCCTTGATCTCATTACTCAAATTCTTGCTAATTTTGATACTGAATATAATCTTCTTGTTGTTCAGTTATCTGAAAAGGAAAATTTAACATGGGTAGAATTGCGGGATACTTTATTAACTTTTGAAAGGACAAAGACATTCACAGGATGTACATCTTAGAAGTAAAGGAGGAAGGTCACAAGGCAAGTCAATCAATCAAATATAAAATAAAGTTGGACATATTTTGCTTCTATCATTTTAAAATGAAATTTCAATGGATCAATAAATGATGCATCAACCTTTGTTGCCAGTTCAAAAACTATAAAGCAAATAGCATGTGGCAAATGATATGAACCAAAAGCATGCCTATATAGATTTTAATGGTAAGGAACAACTAATTATTGAAGATTAAAAAGTTTGAAAATTAAAAAATTGGAAATGTTGTTCTTCCTTTTGAATTGTTGTTAAATAACATGCCACATGTTTCTAAAATAAACAAAAATCTCATGAGTATGTCTATATTAATTGTAGATAATATTATTTTTGTTAAATTTCATGATTAAATATACAACATTAAGGACAATGAGACAAAAAGAATGCTGCTCAAAAGAATCTTAATGAAAGAATATATAAAATGAACCTCTTTTGAAACAGTAGGTGTAAACACTTAATTTTGTTGAAAATTTCTTTTAATTCACCCAGATTTTATCAATATAATTGTAAATGATGTTTAAAAATAAAAAAATCAAAATAATATTAAAATAATTAGAGAAGGGATCAAGTTATTTTAAAAGAAATTTTAGTTAGAGTTATTTTACTTAATAATTTTTATAAATAATTAAATTTTATCATTCAATCGTTAAATTAATAAATTATATTGTATTAATTATTCTTACAAAATTTCATAAAATTTAAAAAAAAATTAATATTTCATTAAATAAATTTAAATTAACAAATATAAAAGATATATAATCCATTAATTTAAATTTACTTTTTAAAGTATCAAACTTTTTTAAATTTAATAAAATTTTATAAGAATGATCTATATAATATAATTTATTAATTTAACGATTAAATTAATAAAATTTAATTATTTATAAAAATTATTAAGTAGAATAATTTTAACTAAAATTAATTCTGAACTAAGTTGATTTCTACTTACATTATTACACTACTACACATTACACATTGTACTTTTTGTAATATATATTAGGTACAACACTTCTTAAAAATGTTATTAAAATTAATAAATAACATATTTTTATATTTTATAATATTTTTAAATATTATTAATAATATTTTACAACATAAATTAAATGTAATAATTTTTAAAATATTATTAAAATTAATAGATAATATTTTTTATATTTTTATAACATTTTTTAAATATTATAAAAAATAATAATATAACATAATGTTAAAATAAATAATTTAATCTTTTGTCTATAAAATAAAATGTTAAAGTATAAAATTTTTCATCTAGCTTAAATCTTTTTTATTATTTGATGAATTAAAGAGAAAATTTAAAAATATAATTATAATAGTTTTTTTAATATTTATATCTGATGTGTTTTTCTTAAGAATCGCATAGAAAATTCTAAGAAATATTAACGACAAACTTAATATTTTTAATTATTTAGTATGTTCCAAGAAATTTTAAAAACATACTCCAAAATATTAATAATAATGATCAATACAAATATTCAAAAATTAATGTTAATTTAAATAAATAAATTTATTTTAATTAAAAAAAGAGCATTTTTAAGAAAATCAGTTTAAAAAATTAAAAATAATATATCGGGTGACAGCCTGTTATGTAGGCAGCACTAGCCCACTGAGTACACACGAAAATACAAACATCACGCACTCACAGTAAAATAAACTAAATCTCCTCCCACCTCTCTCTTTCCTTCTCACACTCTCTTTGTTTTTTTCTGCAACAAACTCCACTCTAATGTCGCCTTTTACTTATATTTGTGTATGATGGAGCAAATAAGAAAAAACAATAGAAAGAAAAAGTAAACTTTTTGATGGATAGAAACAGAAATAAGAAAAAGAAATTCTGTTTTTATTTCAATAGGTGAAAGGGATAAAAAATATATATTAATAATATAAATTTATAAAAATAAAATTTAATTTTTTATTATATTTTTTATTAATATAATATTTTATTTTTAAATTATATAATAATCGTAAAAATTTAAAATAAAAAAAAAAATTTCTTTCAACTTTTTATTATTTAAAAGGAATAAAATTTTGGCAGAATTTGTAGAAAATATTTTTTTCTTACTACTTTATAAACAAATAAACGTTAAAAAATATTTTTATTTTTTCTTTCATTAAAAAAAATATATTAGATGTGATAATGAAAGAATGAAAAAAAAGTAATTTTAAAAAGTTTTTCCATCCTCTACCTAATAAAAAATAAGAGGAAATATAATATTTTTGGAGAGTCTATATTAAAAATTAATGAAAAAAAATGATAGGAGAAGATTTTTTTATTTTTTATTTATGTTAAATTGTTAAAATTTTTATATATTTTTTAAAAAATATATATTAATAAATTTATATAATAAAAAATTAAATTTTACTTTTAAATTTATATAAAATAAAATTTATACTATTAATATTTTATTTTTTATTTATCAACAAAAATATTTTCTTTTCATATATTTTTACTTTTCTAAACTGATTTATTTTTCTTATTTTCACTTTTTCTTCTTTTTTTACTTCCTTCTTTTTTTTTTTTTCCATGTAATTCATCCTTATACACACTCATTCAAGCAAATTCTCATCGTATTTCCACGTTGAAGCTCTCCTGAAGTGATAAATAACTATTTGTTATTTTTTAATTATTATATTTAATTATATAATTTAAATTTATTATTTTTATTCTGTACAAAAAATATTTTTATTATATATATTTTATATTATAAAATATAAAATGAGAAAATAAAAATATGATAAAATTTTTATTTTTTAATATTTCATTATGAACGTTGATACAGTATAAATAAGTTGACGCTTTACAATTTTGAATTTTATGATTAATTATATAATCTTTTTAAAAAAATATTATCGTTCATTTTTAGAATTCATTTGTTAAACAACATAGGATAAAATATAATATGTTATAAAAAATATATTAAAATTAAATATTATTATTAAAACTAATAATAACAGTCATAATATATTATAATTATTATTATTATTATTATAGCAATTTTATTATCATTATAATTATTATTATAAATGATATTAGTAATTTTATTATCTAACTTATAAAATTTAAATTTTATTATTGATAATATTATTATTAATTTTTTTATAATTGTTTGATTAATAATATTATTATTAAAATTAATGAAAATAATATATTTTATTTATTATTAATATCTAATTTATTAAGATTAAATATTATTATTAATAATTTATTATTACTTTTATTATAGTTATTACAGTATTATTAATTATAATAATATTATTATATTATAAAAATTAAATATATTATCATATTTTATCATTTGCTAATTCAGTTTCTCTTATAAAATAATAACTATATAAATAAAATAAATAATGGAATAAAATTATCATATCCTATTAATAAAATAAATATTAAAAAAATACGATGGGATAAAATTATTACATTCTCCGAATTATCACATCTCTTAATAATCTAAAAGTTTTATATATTATAGAATAGTGTGAGACTTTATAATATTTAAACTTTATAATTAGATATATAATATTTTAAATATTATTACTTTCCATCAATGCGGTTTAGAGTTATACTTAATCTTTTAAAATTTATCAAGTTTTTAAAATAGTTTTTATTGATATAAGTTTATTTTATAAACATTAAATTTTTAGTATTGATTTTGATGCATCATACTAATATATAATATATTGGTAATATATAATACTATTATATATTAATAAAAATATTTATTTATATAATATATCTTCTTGTTAATAAACTTACAGTATTTACATTAACAGTTTAATTTTTATTAAAAAATTCTATATTATCTAGAGTTAATTTAATGATAAAATATTAATAAATAATATTTTTTTCTAGTGCTAGAATGAATATTTTTAAAAGAAATTATCATTTTTAAATACTCAAAATTAATATTAAAATTAGTGTTAATATTGATTTATAAATTATGTTTTAGCATTTTGTATAAATAAAGCTTGCAAAGTGCGGGGAATTAATTGAGTAGTTAAATTTATTTAAAAATGAGACGGGATGCAGTTCCTGTTCTGTTGCGCTACAATGAAGATTCTCTTCCTCTGCGTCCAAAGACAACGTAGCCTTTTTGACAAAACAAAAAGTATTAAATATGTTTTTAATTTTGACAAATAAGTTTAAATTTAATTTTAATTTTTTATAAAATATTTTTTATTATTTTGTCATAATAAGCTAAATATTTAAATCCATTTACTATTTTAATATATATTTTTATATAACAATAAAAAACGATAAAACTTAAAATTTTTATATAAAATTATTCTAATCCTTAATTTTTTAGGATTAAATCAACTTCAGTATAATTGTTGTTGTTAATATAATATTAGCCAGATACGTACTTAACAAAAATAGTTTTTAAAATTTATAAAAATTAAAATAAAAAATTAGAGAACTAAAATTAAACTTAATTATATTTATAATGGATAAAAATATATTCAAGTAAAAAAATACATTTTAATTATATTTTTAGTTCTTCATTTTACATTTAATTTTGTTTTTGTTTCTATTTTTTTATAATGATTTTGATCCCTTACTTGGTAAGAGTATTTGATTTTGCCTTTTTCCATTAAAATTGTTTATAATTTTAATTCTAAAAGTGTTAATATGTGCAATTTAATTTTTGAGCCTATTTATTTGCTCACAATTTTATTCTTTTAGAAAATTATTTGGTTTAAAATATTAATTTATATATTTTGATCATAAACATAATAATTTAATTTTCAATTTTTAGGGAATATATACATTTTTATAAGAAAATATCAAATTTTTATAAAAATTTAATAAAAATATGATCAAAATATAATGCGTTTTAAAAAGTTATATCCATATCTCACATCTAGGCTATACGAGACCGAGGGATCTTTAAACACTACCATGACTTTGTCTTGTGATACAACAATAGCAAAGCTGCTAAAGTAATTTTAAAAAATAATAAAATAACAGATCTTATAATATAATTGGCCGAGAGTTTAATAAAAAAAAAAAATTCTGTAAAAGGTTAATATTAGCTGTGCAATCTGCGCCGGATACTCTGCCCTTTTTGGCAAACTATTCAATATTCAACATTAATTGTGTTGGAGTCTAGCAAGTTATGGGAAATTGGAGTTATAATATCGCCATGTTTGACCACTGAGATCTATTTTAGAAATATTAACCAGGATTTTAAAAGTCTATATTAAAAAGTCATAAAAAATTTGATTAAAAATACTAGTAATATTTTAATATGATTTTAATAAAAATTATTTTTAAATTTTTAAACTAATATTCTTAAAATTCTGATTAACAAAATTTTTTATTTTGTTATTATTATTATTATTATTTATCTAAATCAATCCCTATCAGTAAAAAAATTTATGTAATTAATCATTAAAACTTTACCATAAATATAATTTTTAAAATTATTATAAAATTAATAATTTTATTTATATAATAATTTAAAATTAAATAATAATATAAAAGTTATACGATCAACATATTTTAATTAAATTTTATTTTATATCAATTAAAATCAACTTTTTATATCAATTGTTTAAGTGGTATAGAAACAGATATTATAGAAAGTTAAACTTTTTATATTGGATGTATAATTGATGTAAAAAGTAGATTTTTTATATCGATTATTTAAATCGATATAAAAATTTTCTACATCTTTTATGTTTGAAATTGATATAGAAAATTATACTTTCTACATCGGTTGTGAACATAACTAATGTAAAAAGTTTATTTTTTATTTCAGTTGAAGTTGAAGTTGTAACCAATGTAAAAAGTCTGGTTTTCTATACCAATTAATATGATAATCGATGTAGAAATTACTTTCTACATAATGTCACAATTGATGCAGGAGGTTAGAATTTTTTAAACATAAGATTTGAATTTGGTACAACCTAATAATCAAAACTTATATAAAAACATTACATATATGTTTTTTCCAGGTAGCCAAATTCTAGAATTACAGTTCAAAAAAGATAAAAAAAAAAATCTAATGTCTAACTACATCTACTTTTATACACCTTTAAGTTACATATATTCTACCTCTATGAAAATCACCTTTAAATATCATTAGTTTCCTTTTCAAATAGTTGAGTTGGATCATTGAATATTTGCATAGTTTATATCTTATTATAGCAATTGAAGATAAACACACACACATATATACATATATATATATATATATATATATATATATATATATATATATATATATATATATATTATGATGTGAAAACTAGAATTACATGTGTCCATGGTTGGCTATCAGATCTATTTGTGAATGAGGGTTTCTAGATGAATCGGTTATGTCCCTATTTAAACATGTAAAATTTATAAGTTAAGAACTTCATGAATAAAATATTAGCAATTATCAATAAAATAGAATAACATAAATCACTAACATGTGGTAATACTTTTTCATATTCCTTCATGATGGTCATCTTGAATAACATGTATATCATCAATTTCATCTTCTTCATTCATAGTAGGATTGTTTGATGAGGATGGACCAAGTGAATAATGAACATTTGTCATATCAATGGTGTCATCACTACCAATTGTAGTCTTTTCTTGGAAAACAACTAACCACCTTTCATTAGAAGGATCTTGAATATAAAACATATGTTTTGCTTGGTAAGCCGTGATAAAAAGGATCATCCTTATAAGCTACTTTATTGAGGTCCATTAATGTAAACCCTAATTCATCAACTTGTATGCCACTGCTAATATCAACCCACTTGTATTTAAAAACAAATACTCTAAACTTAGTGTAATCAATCTTCCAAATCTTTTCAATAACTTCAAAGTAAGATATGGAAGCCCTAATAGAATTTTGATCTTTCAAACTAGAAAAAGGCATTGAGTCAGCCACCACCATTACCCCACTATTTTTCATGTACTTTTTTCATCTTGAGATTTTGTATAAAAGGAAAAGTTATTAATATCGTATCTGCTCCAACATATGATATCAAAGTTAGGATCATATGCTAGCCATTTTAAAGTCTAAAAAATAACATCATCATTCTTGACAATATCATTAAACTAGGGTAAAAAAGTTGTGATGCTCATTTAAAAACCACTTTTCATTCATTCGAAGGTATTTTTTCCTAATGATGGTTTGGTGAGAAATCAAATAAGACTGAACCTCATTGGTATTATTCAAAAATACCAATGTACTTAAAAGACATCCTCCCTACCCATACTTTTCACAATTATGCCTTGTGTATCCTTACCTCTCCATCTTCTGTCCTGAAGAGATTTAGGAATCCCTATAGGTTCTGCTTCTGATAAATACTATTTACAAAATTCAATAGCCTCTTCTACTATGTATATTTCAATAATAGATGTTTCAGGATGTTGTGAATTCTTAACATACCTTTTTAGTATTTTCATGTACCGTTTAATTAGATACATCCATCATAGATAAACGAGTCCACATAACCTAATCTCCCTTAAAATATAAACAACTAAGCTATCCATGATGTAAAAGAAAGATAGAGGAAAATACATCTCCAGTGGCATAAGATAATTACAACTTCATTTTCAAGCTCTTACAATTTTTCAGGATCAACAACTTTGCTACATATAGCATTAAGGGAGAAACACAATATACTTATGGTGTGTCTAATTTTTTAGGCAAAATATCAAGAATAACCATCGGTTGTAGTTATTGCATAAAGACATGACAATCATGAGATTATAAGTCAATCAACTTAAGATCTTTCATTGGGACAAGTCTTTGGAAGTTTGAAGAATAACTATGAGGGACTTTCGCACCATTTAGACATTCACAGAAACTCTTTTTCTCTCTTTTTCTCTTTTTTTTTTTAACAATGTATGGCATGTTGTAGGAAAATAAGTTCGCTTACCAATAGACTGTGGACCTAACTCTTCTCTTACACCCATATGAAGCAAATCCAATTGAGAATTAACATCATCCATTCCCTTACCCTGTATGTTTAAGAATGTTCCTATAACACTATAACACATCTTTTTTCCACATGCATGACATAAAAACAATGTGTTACATCTAACTTGCACCAGTAAGGAAGATCAAAGAAGATTGATTTCTTCTTCCATATATTTCTCTCGATATGCTTCTTTTATGACTTCCCAAATTTGGATGTCCCTAACACGCTTGTCGCAAACGCCCAAAAATAATTTCTAGATTTTCCCCAACTATTGGTATAGTATAAGGTACAACCTAGGTCATCTCCCAAAGACCATTTCAAATTCTTAAGCAAATTAGGAGAAAGTTAAAACAAGGGGATTTTGTAAAGATGTGATATTAAGTTCTAAATACAAAATACAGAATGAAATTAATTTGACTCAACGATTATCAACTCAAGGAATTCAGAGGCTATTTTCTTAACTAATCATTGATCACTAAAATCATGCATTATGTTTATCAACCCAGGATCATCCGGAACCCCTAAAATGATCCTTGAATTCTCTACTGAGAAAACTCTCAGGATTCAATTGATTATGATCAACAAGATTTAGTAACCACTTAATCTTTCATTAGATCTAAACCAATTTCATAATCAAAATTCAGTTGAAGTAAGTAATAAAATGAAAACCTTATTCAATTACTTAATTTCTACTCTTCAAACTTTTGGAAAATGATTTACCACTCAAAAACCAATTAGAAATCAATTATGCATTAATCAAAATATGTCAACCGAACAAACTTTGATTAAAAGAATAAAATTGAAGAATATAGTAAAGCAAAGTAGAAATAACTTAATAAGCATGTAAATAAATATCAAGACCTCAAAGTTAAAATGAAAATAGCTTGAATCCTTGAATTGAAATTACAAACTTAACCTTCCATGAAGGAGGCAAACTAACAACAAAGAAAGAAAGATGAAAAATGGTATTGAAGTTAATATCCAAGGTGTGTTTTTCTCCTCTTGTAAGCCCTTCTATTTATAGAGGATTTTAGAGGCATCATCTTTAGAAGGTCACCAACCAACCTTTTTACTTTTCCATCCTTTTATTACTTTCACATGGGCTTTGTTGAAAATGCAAAACACTTTTGACTTTTTGTCACCAATTAGCACAAGAATTTTGACGTTGATTGCAGCGCAATTTCGGATATTCGCATGTCCAAATTAGAGCTTTAGCCCTAGATTTTAGATTTCCAGCGGATCTAAATTCATCTCAATATGACTTCTGTATCTCAAGATATGGTCAGATCTTTTCACACTGTTCAGGTTTAGCGACAGCAACACTATCTCATCTTTTGAGATAATTTTGGAGTCCTATACATCCCATTTAGAGTCTAATCTTGCTTTGTAACTATGGAAACTTCTTTAACCTTTCATTCAAGACAGATTTCATGATTTTTGGATGTCTAAAACTCCTATTATGCTCAAAATACTATAATAGTGTCATTTTAATCGGTTAAGTAAAGAAATTCAATTAAACTCCATATGAACCCATACTCATAAAATATGACAAAGACCACTTAATTGAACATATAAGAAGTCTTAATGAGTTACAAATGAGAGATAATTATTTACGAAATTTATGCTTATCAGTCCCTCACTTGGTCATAAACTTCCTCTCCAGCTAAGGCCTTTCGAGCGACTTAATTCTCTAACACACCATTAAAGGTTATCCTTAGTCTACAATATGGGTAATTATGTCTGAGAAATTGTCAATGACCAAGGTAAATTATTTTCTTTCCATGAAGAAATTGATGGTAACTTGTGTCTTCTTCATAAATAGGACTTGCTTTATGCCTCTTAACATTATATCCACGCAAATTCTCTTATGCTGGAAAGTCATTAATAGTACAAAATAGCATTGCATACATCTGGAAATATTCATTACCATACCTTCTTCCATATATTTTGTAAGTATTCAATCAAGGGAGCCAAATAAACATCGATTTCATTTCTTGATTGTTATAGGCCTGAAATCATCATAGACAACGTAATATATTTTCATTTCATGCACAATTCAGAAGGAAGGATGTAAATCACCAATAAAACAAGGCATGAACTATACTTGCTACTCAAATTACCATAAGGGTTCATTCCATCTGTACAAAGTCCAAGTCTTAGGTTTCTTGCCTCATTTTCAAGGTTTGAAAACAATTGATCGATTGTCTTCCATCACAAATAGTTAACATGATGATGCAACTTCCCGTCATTTTGTCTTTCATCTGCATGTGATCTAAACATTTTTTTCATCATTTATATTAACAAACAATCATTTGAACTTTGGAATTATTGGAAGATACCATAATACTATCGTTGAAGGCCTCTTTGTGCTCTCATCAAAATTAGAATCATCGTCCTTTAGTTTATAATGTGAGACCTGACATATAGGATATCGACACAATTCTTCAAACTCTTTTCTGTACAATATGCAATCATTTGGACATACATGTATTTTCTTATACTCTATACCCATCGAAAAAAGTACCTTTTTCGCATCATAATTATGTTTTGGTAATGCATTTCCTTCTAAAAGCATATTTTTCAACAACTCAAGCAATTCGATAAAGCTTTTATCACTCCACTTATTTCTTGCCTTCAGATTGAACAACATTAACATTGCTGATAGTCTTGTGAAATTAGTACAACCCAAACACAAAAGATTATGCGCATCACTGCACAAGTTCTCATACATATTTACTCGTTGAAAATGCTCATGTCCCACTTCTTGAATCATGTCCTTTAACTGATCTTCTATATCTACATCAACCTCCGTACTTTGGGATTAACTTGGAATGTTTAACAATTCACCATGCCAAATCCATCTTGTATAATTCTTTCAAAATCCATCACAAATCACATACTCCCCTAAGTATGTTAATTCTCAATCATTTTTCATTCAAACAATTAACACAAGGAAAATAAAATCTTCCACCACTATCAAGAATATTTTGTTATGCAAATTTCTAGAAAGATTCCATCACATTCTCATATTCATCACTTACACGCAGTATATTTATCCATGTACGATCATACTAGACTAGATCAAATTTTTTATCAAAGGTCAGACCTACCCAACAACTTTACCAAACATATCACGACCCAACATATCCTTTATATTGGTAGGATCCTATCCCATTCGAGGATAAAGTTTTTCAATAATAGGTTAAATATTTCTTCTCAAATCTTCAATATTATACTTGATAAAATTTCAGCAGCATTTCGTATTAATATCCAAGTACATAACTCAATCATGGTGTTGTTACACCACAATCTAGCATGCACCCAGAGATAATTCAAAATGTACTAAATTGAAATTTCATCAAATATAATATAAAAGATTTGGGTAGAAAATTTTAACCAGTGAATGAAAAATTTGATTCTCCAAATAGGACAATTCAAGATTTAATATAATAAGTATTTCACTCATTGAGTGGTTTACCTATTATATTCAATCTCAAACAAGAAACTAAGATTATACTCATTCATACTAAAGTTACCCAATTTACCCTCAAGTGTCTAAGTTACAAATTCATAAAATCAAGCATATTATGATCATAAATAAATTATGAATAAAAAGTAAATGACTACAGAGGCATCATAACAACAAATACAAGCAATTCATTGGATAAAAAACATAGTATTCTATTTATTGTGAGGGATATTCAAGTGCATAATGGAATATAAGTCTAAAATGTTATTTTCATTATCTAATCCTAAAATGATATTCTTTACCATCTAACCCTAAAATGATATTCTTCACCATTTCTAAGTATAAAAAATTCTATTCTTCACCATTTAAGTCTAAGAAATTATATTCTTCATCATATCCTAATATTGGCATTGATTACTAAATTATTAATTTTATTATCCAATTATTCATGTACGTAATGAAATATATATATATATATATATATATATATATATATATATATATATATATATATATATATATATATATGAAACAAAATAACTTAAATTAAGCTTAATTCGCCAAAACATCCATCAAACAAAGCAAATTAAGCATCAAATAGTAATTAATAACATAAATGCAATACTATCAACCAAAATACCTTGAAATTACAATGTGAATAGGTAACTGCAATGGTAATCTGGAAATGGAGAAGACAATGTTAACCAAGGCATGGGAAGAGCATAAACACTGAACAAGGACTAAAAACAATACTCATAAACACAACAATAGTTAATTTAACAGCAAAACAATTAGCAAAAAAAATGCTTATATACATCTATTTTGGGTAGGACCAAAAACGCAACAATGGAGCATGATAATGGCTAATGCAAGCACATGGAAACACAATCACTAAACTAGCATACAAACAAAACTCAACTACCACAATGGTTAAGGAAAAAGTCACAAAGAAGAAGAAAACAGAAACTTACCTTTATTCTTTAGCTTCAAACAAGAAATCAATAATGAAGAACAAAAATATTGGAAGCACAAAAATAGAGAACAATGGAGTAATGAGAAAGCACATTAAAACATTCCTTAATCGTAGTGTTTGCTTGGGAGAAAAAAGAATCGCGATGGTAAAGTAGAAAAAAATAAACGTGTCGAACCAAAAGGTCAGGGGAAGACAAAGACATAAATTTAAAATTAAACTTTCTATATTTGTTGTTAAAATAATTGATTCTACATCGGTCATGTTAGCAACCAATGTAAAATATTCACATTCTACATCGGTTCTCAATATCACCGATATAAAAAGTGTCAATTTTATTCATAAAAATTTCATCGTGTTTTTTCTACATCGGTTCGGGAATAACTCATAAAAATCTATTATAAAATGTTATTTTCCACTAAAGAGCTATTATTTTTCAACTTATTTTCCTTAATAGCGTATAAAGAAAAGGTCAATGAAAATATTTCTTTTCTATTATAGTACACATGCTTAATTACATTCAAATTGCAAGACTACTTTTTTCTAACTCTTTTTTTAAGTTAAGTCTTAGACAAGTGTGATTGATGTTTTTAAATAATTGTCTACAATAGGCATGTGATATTTTTACCTTTTATTTATTTTATTTCTTAGTTTCATATATGTGAAAGATTTTATTGCAAGTCTTACATCGTGTAAAGAGAAGGTCAATCATGAGTTTATATAATAAAGGTAACCTTCATTTTATGAGCTAACCTTTAGGATTGTATTAGGTTCAAATCTAATTTTTAACATCATATCAGAACATATCTTAATATGATAATAGGTCATGAGGAGATGTTAAATCCTACAAATCTCACGTCCAGAAGTCCAGTCTTGGATGTAAGGTGTGTTACATTATATAACAAGGGCAATCCCTATCCTATGAGCTAGCTTTTGGGATTTAGTTAAGCTCAAACTCAATTTTCAACATGGTATCATAGCATACCCTAATCTTTTAATGAGGCAACCCTATATGTCTAGTCCTACAAACTTCACTCTTAGATGTCCAATCATGGACGTGAGGGGATGTATTACATGTTTCATATTGTGTAAAAAGAAGTCCAACCATGAGTTTATATAATAAGGAAAACTCTTATCCTATGAGCTAGCTTTTGGAACTGAGTTGGGATCAAACTATTTCAACATAGTACCATAGAATTATACCCTAATTTATTAACGGATCACTTGCAGATGTCAAGTCTGATAAGCTTCATGCTCAAATATCCAATCTTAAATGTGAAGGAGTGTATTGCAACTCCCATGTTGTGTAAAAGGAAGACCAACTATAAGTTTATATAACAAGGAAAACTCTTATCCTATGAACTAACTTTTGGGGTTGAGTTAAGACCAAACCCATTTTTCAATATGGCATCAAAAAACATATATTAATTTGTTAATAGGCTACCTACAACTATCCAATCCTAAACATGAGGGGGTATATAACAAGGGTAACCCTCACCTTATGAGTTAGGGATTTTTCTTCTTGCACCCCTCCCCCTAAATTTCTTTTTGCACCCTTCCTAATCTATAAAAAGAATAAAATATCCTTGCAGGACATAATATATATTGAAGCTTCTTTCTTTCTTTCTTATTCTCTCTTCCTTGTACACATGATTTTGTTGTCCTAAATTGTAGGTAATCCTGATTGTAATTTGAGTGTACATACAAGCTTGCTTTGGTATTTAAACCCAACTTGGATTCTATTGAGGAAGTTTGAGTTAGAGGAGGTACTACTGTGGTTGGAGAAGACGAAGGTGAGTTGCTGTTGTCACTATGTTTTTCATTCTACAAATTAATTCACGGAACTCAAAATTAAATTCTACAAATAAATTTATGGAATGTACTTTTTACATTCTACAAATTAATTTATAGAATATAACTTTTGTGTTCGACAAATTAATTTGAAAAATGTAATTTTTTTTATTTTGCAAATAAATTTGCAGAATGAATGTTTACGTACCATTAAATGAAAAGTGGAATACTTAGATATTAATGTTGTGTGATATTATTTTTTATGTAGAGATAAATATGGAAGATTCGTTGCAGTAGAGTAAAAATATTTCAAACAAAATTGAGATGCCAATATTTATGGAAGAGGATGAAGAAGTAATACCTCCTTTCAGAGAAAGCGTTTTTAAAAGAAAAAATGTGTCACTTGAATTTTCAATTTGATTTGATTTGATTTTCATATGTGTAATGAAAAAATAATGTAAGTACTTAGGAACATGAGTTGGTTTTGATAAGAAACAATGCTAATTATATGAATGCAATCATGAATAAGGTGGTAATTGGTTTTGAGATTGAAAAATTTAATTGTTATGTCCTATATCATTTAGTAATATGCTTCCATTTTATTTTATGATTAGGTGTTTCCCTCATGGATGATTTATTGTTTTGGACTACAGTAGTGAGTAAAGTTCATGGATTTATTGTGGTTATTATTAAATTTGATAATGGTACAATTGGTTGAAAAATAATGTTAATATTAGGTTGTGAAAGAAATGAAAGATATCGATAGTAAAAGAATGAATTAGCACGTAAAATGATAAAAACAAGAAAATGTGAATGTCCCTTCAAATTAAGAGGAAGACCTTTGAGAAATTGCGGAAGTTACGAGCCTAATATTGTGTGTGGATTCACAATTATGATGTAACCAAAACATTAGAAGTTCATGTGTATGCTAGGAGATTGAATGGTGAAGAGAAGTATTTAGTAGGTGACATAACAAACAACATTTTGTGGATATTAAAAGATCATGATGGGCATAATGTAACTAACATCAAAGAAATCTATAATGTTCACCATACTTATCGAAAATCAAAAAGGGGTCTTCGAACATAACTGAAACATTTGATAAAGTTAATTGAACATGAAAAATACGTGTATTAGTATAGAAGGGTTGAAATGTCTAATGTTGTTCCACATATATTTTGGACATATCTCGATGCCATTAAATTGTGAAATATATTCCATATTATGTAGATAATTAACACTATTTGTCATTACTTGAGATTGTTGAAGTGACCTCAATAGAGTTAACATTCTCTATGAGTTTTTCTTATTTGGAATCTGAACGAGAAGATAATTTCACTTGAGCATTACAAAAAGTTAGAGGCTTGTTTTTAAGAGATGAATTAATAGTCCAAATTCATGTTACTAGTTTCTCCAATAAATGGAGAGATTGTGCAATGGATGCGTGAGTTAATCTAATGGATTCTCCAAGTGAAATTGAATATGAGGAGCGTTCAATTAAATTTGGGGGTAAGTGTCCAACATTTTCTATTTTTCTAGATTATGTGAACAAAACTTGATTGCATCCTCACAAGAAAAGATTTGTCAATTGTTGGATAGATAGGTTGATGAATATTAAAATGCAACTACTAACAAGTATCTTTATAATTAAAATGAAGTTTTGCATAATATATTTGAATGACATAAATGACTGATTACATTTATCTTGATTTTTACAAGGTCGAAAGTGTACATTCAAGGTTATAGACGTTGCCTCAAGATAATAAAGGTGACTTGTATTCATGCTGGGATACGATGAATAATATGATAATATTGCGACATAGTGATATAAATGTGTCATTTGAGAGGAGCATGATCATTGTAAAGCACAGATTTAGTAAAGGTTTTTATGTCAAGCTACAATGGTTTGTATCAAATAATGTTTTAGGTCACATTGTTATTGATTATGAATGAGTCAAAGTTGTTGGTATTGATAGTATAGCATATGGTTGCACTCTTAGAACTACACATGGATTACCTTGTGCATGTGAGCTAGCAAGGTATAGTATCATGGGTGATTTTGTACCATTAGGTCAATTCATTGTCATTGGAAGAGATTGACCTTTGCTAATCAAGGAATGATAGAGTCATGGTCTGATTTGTCATTGCAATTGGAAATAGAGGCCTTGAAGAAACGATTCTCAGAACTTGATGTTTTTGGAAAAATAATGCTAAAGAACAAAGGTCATGCACTAACAATTCCTAATAGAACTTCAATGTGTGCACCTCCTGATAAAGTAAAAACAAAAGGTGCAATCAAAGGCAACTTGATATGAACTTGGATACCACCTTGCATGATCAAGTCCACTTAAATAAAGACGTAACTTGAAGAGAAGACTCATTGAAAAAAGGAAGGTAAAATGAGATAAAAGAGATAATTGGAATTCACATAAATTCATTTTCAAGAAAAAAAAAACAGGCAGATAAGATCGTGATTTTTATGTACATAAATCCAGGAAAATATCTATAAAAAAAAACTACAAGATTTAGGAATATATGTTATTTATTTTATTATAATTTGTATTAATTTTTAATTGATTTACTTTTCAATCTTTTAGGATTTGTTTAAATTATTTGATTAAGATTTGTAAAGATTTAATTAGGATTATGTTGAAGATTTGAATCATATTATAGATAGAATTTATTAAGATTGTTTATAATTTCCTCATATTAGATATTGAGGAATTTTATTAGGATATAGTTATAGTTTCATTATATTAGTAAATTTACAAGTATAAATATCTCTTCTACAAGCAATGAAAGACACATCAAATATCGATTTTCTTGTTCACTTAAATACAGGTTTTTTTTTTCTTTATCATGATAATTATATCTTTTGTTATTCTAGTGAAACCTTGTCTTGTAAATCTTCCTTATAAGATGATGATTCAAATTCAAACAAGCCCTCAGTTTGTGCTTCAACGCAGGTATGTTGATGTGTGGATCTATTACCTTATGTTCGTGGTTGGGTAAGAGATGTAAGTAGCAGGTCATGTTACTTATAACGTTGGTTGACTATTTACTCATGTTAAGTCATTGAACCATTTATTTTATATTTTTTTAGTATTTTTTAATTTTCTTATTTAACCTATGCCGTAAAGATTGGACTACTTCATCGATTCATATCAGTTGGTATCAAGAGTTATTGATTGATACGGTAGGTATTTTATACTTTTCTTATTTTTATCTAGAATAAAAAAGAAGAAAAAAGGAAAAAAAAACTTGTGAAAAGAATAGTGAAAAAATGGGAAAAAAAAGTTTACTAATATATGGTAGGAAATCAATAAAGTCAACAAGGATTAAATGGTTTCCAAGTATAAGCATTTATGAGCCAAGTTGAAAAGTTGCTTGATAGGAA
Organism: Canavalia ensiformis; assembly: GCA_026541065.1. Taxonomy (NCBI): domain Eukaryota; kingdom Viridiplantae; phylum Streptophyta; class Magnoliopsida; order Fabales; family Fabaceae; genus Canavalia; species Canavalia ensiformis. Next base: position 213,678 of record JAMKYM010000909.1, on the reverse strand, counting down.
GATAATAGAACTTCTCCAACGTTTTGATCATGTGGCAAATAAAGTTACACAATAGGCTAAATACAAGAGAGCCTAATGATGAAGGAAGAACTAAGAGAGAAGTCAGAATAAGTAAAATAGAATTTTCAAGTTATAAAAAATATGATGGAGGTTATGGATTTTTTGACACTAAAAGAAAATTATAGTGAAAGTGTTTCTTAAAGCAAAGGTAATAATAATTTGGCTCATTTAAAAATGTAAGTTTCATATTTTCAAGATCCTATAGATAACGTGAAACAAAAGGATGAATATCAAGAAATATTACAAGTATAATTGTAAAAGAAATTAAAGGAAAAAAGAAAACATAAGGATGCTGAGAAGATAAATAATGGGAAGAAGTATGAAGATGTCATGTATAATAGGGTACCACCAGGTTTACCTTCGATTAGAAGAATAAAACATCAAATTGATTTCATATTAGAAGCATCATTACTAAATTATCCAAGATACCATACCATACCAAACTAAAAGATACTAAAGAAATTCAAAGACCAGGTCGAGATTTGATAGATAAAGAATATGTGAGAGAAAGTATTATTCCTTGTATAGTTTCAATATTACTTGTTCTCGGGAAAGGTGATAATGAAGAGTCAAGGATGACTTTATTTCAAGAAGGAGAAAATGATATGAAGAATATGTGAAACATTGTCTTGTCAATCTTTCTTATAAGGTTGATGATTTAAATTCATAAAATTCCTTAATTCGTGCTTCAACCTAGGTGCGTTGGTGTGTGGATCAATTATCTCATGTTCATGGTTGGGCAAGAGGTCTAAGTAATAAGCCAATTTTCTTATAACATTGGCTGGATATTTTCTTGTGTCAAGTCATTAAACCATTTATTTTATTTTTTTCTATTATTTTGTAATTTTCTTATTTAACCTACACCGTGAAGATCGGATCACCCCATCGATTCATATCATAAGGCATTAAAGATGGAAAGATCAACCAAAAGTGAACCATCTTTCTTTGAATATGTTGATGGTTTATATTATGTCCATGATAACTTGTCACCTTAACTTTCGATTGATACTAACTGTTGGAGCAACAAATAAAATAAGGTTATATCAATTCTTGACCTATTTCCTATTCAGCTACATAACTATATTGAACGCATAGTAGATGCTAAGGATGATGAAAGTTGTGGATATTGTGCAATTGCTTCATTGTTCAGAAAGGGTGAGGACTCCTGGGCTCAAATTTGTCTTGATTTAATTAGGGAGCTTGCACAGTATCATGATGAGTATGTGAATTTGTTTGGCGCTAAACAAAATTTATGCAATTAAGGACTTCTTTATTTGTTAAGAATGAAAAAAATGGTTTCACCATATAAGTGGATAATCATTCCTGATATGGGTTGGGTAATTGAGTTTAAGTATAATGTTGTACTTATTCATATTTTCATTTATGAATCGATGACATTTTTTCTACTTAGAGGTGAACCATCAATGTTGTATTACCATCATATTATTTGCATAAAATTTGTTAATAGTTGTCATTTTGAACAAGTATTCATCTAACTAATTAATATTACTGGTCACTTAATTATATTTATTTATTAATATAATATGGCTTATCATTATAGATTTTTTTTATGGATAGAGTTTAAATCCCTACAACTGTTTTGCAATGGCACAAATATTTTCATAATAATGCTCAATTGTAGGAGTTAGCCTATTTTAATCAAATTAAATTGTTTAGTTCATTATTTATGAACAATGTTAAAAATTTTATGAACATTGTCCTATTAGTTATAATATAATTTGTACTGTTTATATTTAACCTTATGTGATCTTAATACAACCTGGTTATCATATGACAATGTTATTAAAGTAATAAGAAAAATATTTCATATTAACAATATATTCATAAACCATCAATCATTCCATAAATACATATAACATTTAACAATATTTTACATTTTCAAATATTTATAATAAATAATGACATCAAATAGATGGATAACTCCTCTTCTTTTGCTGATAGGTAATAATTCTATCATGGCTTCCAACACATACTATTTTCAAAGCCTTAAGAAAACAAAGTTCTCCCATTATTGGCAAATGTAGTAATGAAGACACATCATCTAATGTGATAGTCATCTTTTTCACAGACAAATTGAAGGTACAAACGTCCCTTTGTCATCATCTTTTATTAAAAGTAGACAATAATCCCATATCTTCTATAGAATGGTTACACCATACTAGCGTTGCCAACCTACCTTCTCGTACAATGTTCAGTATTAATGCATCATCTATCTTCTTTAGCTTTCGTCTGCCGGTTAGCACCTTAAGAGCAGCACCATCCTGAAATAACATATCGATAAATAAAGAAATATAAATAATTTTTTAATATTTAAATAAATAAATACATAAACACTAATGATTCTCATCTCTCTAGACCATTTAGAAGAAGCTATATGCTGATGATATGATCAGAGGACAGACACATCCACTGGACCACCTAAGAATGTTTCTTCTTTGGAAACAACATCAGCTAGAATATCAACATACTCATGCTCCCCAATGTCATTATCTTAGGCTTCTCAAACGCGTCGGTTACAAGCAGAAACAGTTGCTCGAAATTGTTTTTCCACTCTTTTATCTTGAGTACATCCTCATTTACCCCTCTATGCGAAGTATCATCCCTTTCATGTAAACTTCTAGTCCTAACCATATCTTAAATTAACCATATAAAACATTAAAAATAATTAGTTTTCCTCAAACTTTGATACATAAACTTAAAAGGTAAACTTAACTTAAATAATAAAAAATTAATTAAAATTTGTTATATTCTCTAAACCCTTAAACTAAATCCTAAATAATAAATTTTTAAACATATACATAAATTAAATAAATAAATAAATTTAACTCAATTTTATTTTATAAATTAGTTTGTAAAATGTAAATGATATATTTCACAAACTCATTTGTAGAATGGATCAGCATCATCTCCTACTTAAAGTGCATCAGAACCAACTATTTAACTTAAACCTATCCTAAACGATAACAATGATCAAGAAATGGAATATTAACAAATCAAAAAGACTAACCTTGACGATAAAGGTGCGTATTTTTGTTGGCAGTAGTAATAAAAACCAACTATTACTTGCTTGCAAAGGATGAAAATAGTTTTAGAAGTCAAAAGTGAAAAAAGACATGTCAAGAGTAAAATAGAAATAAAAATCTTTCAAAATTTAAAAAAAGTATAAAAATATAAAAATATAAAAAATATAAATTATAAGTTAAATTTTAAGATTGAATTCAATCCAAACTCAAATTTTAAAAAAATTTATATTCCAAAATTTAGATATAAAACATACATGTAATTTTTTTATTATATTATAATATATATAAACAATACACATCTAATATCTTTATTTATAACAATAAGGCGATCTTAATTTTAACATATGATAAAAATAATCAGATTAATAAATAGTTTTAATTTTATCTAATTTTAGAATATTTTTTAAAGTTTTTTTTAAAAGAAACCAACCAATACATATTGAGCAAAAAGTACGAGACATATACAACAAAAACTATTTACGTTATTTATGAATAATTTTATTAAAATAAAATAGAAAACATATGATGAAATTGTATATTAGAATTTTCGTAAAAATTTTAAGATTGATTTGGAGAGGTGCTAAAACAAAAGCTTCATTTATAAACAAGTGTTTGAAGATTTCAAAATCCTGAAAGGATTTTGTTAATGTTTTTGAAAGGATTTTGAGAGGTGCAAAGAAAATTTAAAATATCACAATAATTCATTTCACAATCTAAGGGTTATATTTAATTTTAATTAAACAAAATAAAAATATTGAAAATATTTTTTTTAATATAACAACACATTAATATCAAAATATTTTTTATAGAAAAATTTCTACATAACTAACACATTAAAGTCAAAATATTTTTGTATGGATTTCTTTTAGTTTTAAACATTCTTTTAATAAGTTTTTTCAATTTTAAAATTAAAAGAATATTAAAATATTAGTACCAATCGGTAGAATTAAGATTATAAAAAACTTTGTAATTTATTATATAGAAAAAAAAAAGAAAAAAGAAAGATAATTTTTTTAAATAATTAAATTTTATTAATTTAGTTAAATAATTAATAAAATTTATTATGAGAATCAAATTTAAAAATATTCATAAATTCTTTTTACAAACTAATACTTCATTAAATATCTTTAATTTAACGTATATTAATATACATCTCCTAATTTATGTTTAATTTAGAATTTTATATATATGCAATATTATTAATATATAAGTAAATATTATATTTTAAACTATCATCTAAATCATATTTCATCATAAAATAAATATTATTTTTATAATATATTTTTATTATAATTTTATATAATTAATAATATTATAACATCTTTATAACCAAACTCATCACTTCATCATAATGTTTAATAATATAATTATATATACAGTTATAAAAATACTTTTACAATTAATCATATGATATTTTATAAAAAAATTGATTAGAATGTACTTATAGTATAAATAGATTTTATATTATTATTTAAACTATCATTTAAATTATCGATTTTTTTAATAATTATTTAAAAATTATATTAATTATAATTTTTAATTGAATAATAATGTAAAAATTTATACAATAATATATATATAATATTAAATACTTTTATAATATTTTATTTTAAATTTATGTTTTAATTTGAAATGTGTATCTATAAAAATAGATTTGATTAATAATAACTCTTAAAATTTAATTTTAAGTATATACAAATACAAATTTTTATTAAAAATTTATGTTAAAAGTATAAAATATAATAAAAATTTTAATAAAATTTTATTAATTTCAAGTTTAGAATTAATAATAAATAATTAAAATATTGATTTTTTAATAATTATTTTAAAAATAATATTCATGATAATATTATATTGATTAACAATATAAAAATCTAACTACTAATAATGTATCCATTTTTTAAAAATATATTTTTAGTTTTTTTAAAATTATAAAATATTAAATTTAATCCGTCGTTTTAAAATGATTTTTTTAAAATATTATTATTTTCAAATAATATAAATTTGTTTAATTCAATTTTAATATATTTTTTATTCATATATACATCATACTTATTAAGGCTTAATTTATTATTTAATTAATCATTATTTAATATTATATATTTATTAACTAGTTCATTATTAGTTTTATTATATACTTTTATTTCAAGTGCTAATTTATTAATTTTCATGTAATTTATTTTTTAACTTTTAATTAATTAATTTATTAATTTTGTCAAACACATTCTTACATAATTCTTATTTATTAAAAAAATTAAGAGCAAATATTATTTTCGAATTGTGGCTTTATTAGATCTTGTTCAAGGTGATCTTAAATTTTTTTATTTTAAATTTTTAAATTAATTTTAAAATATTTTTTATTGAAATAGTTTTAAATTTTATCATATTTTTATAATAATTTAAATTTAATTTTTAAAATAAAAATTATTTATTATTTTAATTTTAAAATATTTTTATTTTTAATTCTAAATTTATTTATGATATAAATAATAACTCTGTTATAACCACTATTATTATCATTATTATTTTTAATATTATCATAATTATTATAATTATTATTATTATAATTTTCGTCATCATAATAATAATATTAATTTTTTTAAAATTTTATTAAATTTTTAATTAATAATTTTTATTTTATCTATTTTTTATTAATTCATAATAAAGATGCATGCATAATAAACTTTACTAACTTACTTTTTACAATAATTTTTAAAATAAAAGTTTTAACCTAATTTAATTTTTAAAAATTATAAAATTAAAAATAAAAATTCACTCAAAATATTTTTAACTAATTAATATAGTTTGATAGTAGAATATTTAGCATGTATTTGAATTATTTGACAAATATTAATAATCAATTTATTGTATTTTTTTATTATTATAGTTTATTATATAAAATATTTTTTTAATATATTACTCAAAAGTAATTTTGAAATAATTTATTTTGTTAAAAATTATATTCAATAACTACTATTATAATAAAAGTATAAAAATAAATATAAAATGTTTTATAATATCTGAATTATATTAAATACAATTAGTTGTTAAAAATAAACTGAAAAAATAAAAATTAACTAAAAAAAGTTGTAATTTTAATGATAAGTTTCAAAATTTTGTTTACCTTAAATAAATTATTTTTAAAAAAATAATAAAAATTTATAAGTTATTTTTCACAATCTTTTTCATTTAATTTAAAAATTTTACATATTAAAACTATTTTATTAAGTAATTTATATAATAAAAATTATCATTACATATAAAAAGGAAAGAAATAAAAAAAATATAATTGTAATGTAATAAAAAATATAAAAATATATATTTAAATAATAATAATATGATATTAAATTTTAATCCTTTATATTCTATCTAATCAAGAAATTATTGATTATTTGAAATATTGAAAAAATATTTATATTTTTTATATATACCTATAATATTAAATAAGAGAGAAATTAAATTACAATAAATGGGAAATAAGAGTATATTTAACAAAAAGTAAATTAAGAAATTAATAATAATAATACTAAAAAAATTTAATTGTTTAATATATATTTAGAAAAATATTGTAGATTAAAATATTATTTTTTATTATAGTGCCCAAAAAAGTACAGGTTCCACTATCTTAGTAAAAAATTTAAAGGTTTTTTCTTGTGATAGGTACCCATCAATTACCCTAGTTTGTTAGAAACAATGGAACAAGCACAAGACCCGTCACCCTCCATTTGGTTCGATAGCTTGGCCCGCAAAGAAGATTCTGTTTATGTGGATGCCGTAGCGAAAATACAAAAGAAGACATGCAGAGCAAAGAAACAGTGTGATTCCTCTCCTCTCACTCCCCACACCCAACCAAATGAACACTCCCACATTTCTTTCCGCTTCACTCTCTCTCTTCCTCGCCGTTGCTTCTCTCCGTATTTTAAGCCCAACATGTAAGATTATATCTCTTTTTCTCTCTCATTAATCGCTGTGTGTATATGGCAATGACATAGACTTGTACATTTTTGCTTGCATGCACGTGGCTGACGTGGCGGCTTATGCTGATTTAGTGAGTTATTGGAAGAAGGTACCACCATCAGTGCCGGAAGTGGCTGATTTGATTGTAACAAATGGACTGATATACACGAGTGATGATTCTCTCCCGTTTGCGCATTCCATGGCACTCGCTAATGGAAGGCTTCTTCGTCTTGGTAACCGTTCGTTTGTCCAGGTTCACTTCTCTACTTCAAAATAATAGTAATAATATTAGTTATCAAGATGGTGTGAGTTGAACATTTTATTACCTGAGGTTTTAACAATGTTTTGTTAATTTCACAATATTTATTTGTTTTTTAACTTCATTTTTATTATTGTTTAGCACCAAAAAAAAAATGTAAGGGTTTTGGAGGAAAAAAAGACGACATTTTTTCATTTTAGAAAAAAATCTCTGATTTTATAATTTTTTAAAATAAAAGGAATAAGTTGATAAATTAGTAACTTGGTGTGTTAATTTTATTATTTTTATTAATATAATGTAATTGTTTTAATTTAAAAATAAAATATTTGTCCTGCTCTCTCTTCTCTTACAAAATCTAACCCCTAAACATATTTTGAAGTGACTGTTCTATTGTAAAGTTAGAGACTAACAAGAGGTTTTTAGAATGTCAATGACTAAAATGCATCCTGGAGGACTATTTCGGAGATTTACACTAAAAATGAGGGCAGTTTTGTTTGAACTACTTCTTTGTACATGTACGTGATTGTGATTGTGATTGTTAGCTTCAATTGTCACTGACCCGTGAAATGCTTTATTCAACTTTGTCTAGGAGCTGGCCGGTTATGGAACTAAAGAGTTGGATCTTGGGGGAAAGGTTGTGGTTCCTGGGTTTATTGATTCGCATGTGCATTTCATTCATGGTGGCCTGCAGGTTTGTACTAGCTTATTTTCTAAAGATTCTATTTCCAGTTTTTATTTCATTTTTCTCCTCAAATTAGCATTGTTATATGGTAGAATTTGCTTCAAACGTTTGAGAGTCATTTGAATTTCTCATAAATATCGAATATCCGGTGCTCTTAGAACTTTGTGCATTGGGATATTATTGCCAAATGCCAATATAATACAATCCTGAAAACATTGGTATATGATAATGTAAAGAGTAAATGCCCCATTTTAATCCTCAAAAGATTCTTGGAACATCAATTTAGTCCTTAAAAGTTCATTACATCAATCTGTTCCTGTAACCATAATTTTTTTTATCTAAAAATAGACAAAATCAGAAGTCACTGTTTATTTGACCAAATTGATGTCTTTCAATGACGGTGAATTATCATTTTAAGGGCCAATATGATTTAATTATTCTTTCAAGGTCCAAATTGATGTTCTCAAATAATTCAAGGATAAAATTGAGGATTTACTCTATATAACTGTGTGTTTTCTTCTGTCTGAAGTCTGAACCCAATTTTTGCTTTATGCTATCTAAGAAATGCTTGCAAACCTACCTTGTATTCCCTGCTTATAAATGTATATTGGATACAGATGATACAGGTGAAACTTAGAGGTGTGAATGAGAAGGAAGAATTTATTAGACAGATCAAAGATGCAGTTCAAAGTAAGCCTTTTAAGTTCTTGCATGCTTATTTACTCTTTTATTTAGGGACCAAACAAACATGTTGGCACAATAATCAAAGCACATTTGCATCCATTTAATGTATTCTGGAGATGCAAATGTGTTTCTAAACACACATAATATATGCACAAAACTTTTTATTTCCTGTCATTCTTTTGTCTGCTTGCTAAATAGAAAATGCCTTTCATTTTTCAGACTCTGTTGAGATTCTGAAGTTAAAAAATATATTATCTAGATGTAACATTGGTGCAAATGAAGGAAGTTGATGATACTTGCATTTACAATTTCATAAGTTATTGATCATCTCTTTATTTTCATCAGTACTTAAATGATAATTCTTAAACCAACCCCCTCAAGTATCTGAGTCTCATTTTGGCACTTCTGTTAAATACAAACCCACTTTATCTTGCTTTCAAAAGATTTTCATTAGTCTTTCTCTTGGTAATAACCAGAACTATAAGGCTTGATGGCAAGTTGCTAAATCTACACAGAAAAGTTTGTCAAGTGGAAAGAATTATGTACTATAGTATCTGATGTATACTTTTCTATTTTATTTTCTTTAGGCACGAAAGAAGGTTCTTGGATTTTCGGTGGTGGATGGAACAATGATCTATGGGGAGGAGATTTTCCAGCTGCCTCTTGGATTGATGACATTACACCAAATAATCCTGTAAGGCACATAATGTTACCTTTTATTTGAAAATCTTCATGCATACCGGAGATGTATAATCCTATTTGAAGTATACAAGCAGGTTTGGCTATCAAGAATGGATGGCCACATGGGCTTGGCTAATTCAGTGGCACTCAGGATGGCTGGGATAACCAATTTAACAGATAATCCTAGAGGAGGAACTATAATGAAGACTGCTTGTGGAGGTAATAATTTATTATCTTCATATGTAAATAGAATGAAGCAAATTTTCCAAAGAATATAAGGTTATAAATAGAACTTTCATATTTATGCATTATTAAGATAGTGATATTGGCTCATTGATATCTTGCAGAACCTACTGGATTACTTATTGATTCTGCAATGATGCTTCTTGTCTCACAAATTCCGGAGTTTTCAGCAGATGACAGGAGGGAAGCATTGCTTAGAGCAAGCAATCATGCTTTGTCAAGGGGTGTGACAACAGTTGTTGATGTAGGAAGATATTTTCCAGGGGTTTCATCCGATCTTCCTTGGGAGGATTTTTCAGGTTTTGATATGATAGTTTGAGTTTTCTGTATGTCTAATAAGATGAAATTACTTTAAACCCCCTTCTTGAGATTATTTTCATTCAGGATTTTTTGTATTTGACTGATAGGAAACTTAGTTGTTATGGGAAGAATATTGAAATCTTCTATGAATTGATATTGCTAGCTGTTTGGAATATTGGAATATGCTTTAAGAAACCCAACTGATGCAAAATAATATAAAGTAATTAATTAACAACGATAAGACTAGCATATGGAATGTAAAATGTAAAATGGATTGATTTTGCCTTATTTCATAATTTCATTTTCCTAATGACTTAAGTTAGTCTAAAATATCTTGGGATGTGGAATGTAAAATGGAGTATATGGAATGTAAGTGTAGCTAGCATTAGGTGCACAAATTCTAGCTTAATGGAGATCATTTTGTTCCGCAACCACACAGATTAAGTATCTTGGGTTCACATACAAAATGTAAGGAAAAATAGAGGGAGATGTAAACTATAGGATTCAAGAGGAGTGGATGAAATGGAGGATATTTTTGAGTGTTATTTGTGATCGAAAATTACCTGCAATGTAGGGCTCGATGCTGAGCTGTAAAAAGCCAACAAAAAAAGCTCAATTTTGTAAAAATTAGAATGTCACAGAGGAAGAGAAATGAATGCATAAGAGAGAACTTCGGACAGCAGCCACTGGAAAAAAATATGGTAAAATATTTCCTTAGGTGGTTTGGGCATATGTAAAAAGATTTATAGAAGTCCCCAATAAGAAGAGTGGATCAAATGTAGTCCAATAGTTAGAGTTAGAGCGAGAGCAAGAGAAACTATAGACCAAATCATTAAGAAGGATTTAGATTTAGATGGTTTGTCTTTAAACATGATTTAAAATGGGATATTATGATGTTGTTTGATCCTTGTAGCTAACCTCACTTATTAGGAAAAGGCTTTCATTGTTGCTGAAATATAATATAAGTAAAAGAAGGAAAATATGAGGTGATTGATGTAGTATTATTCTGTCTGACATAATGCCAAACCTTTGAAAGTGTGATTTGTCAGTTAATCTATAAACCTCAATCTTTTCCTAATATGACCTTTCATTTTTGTTGTTTGTGTAAATTCTACAGATGTTTATCTATGGGCTAATTCTATGTCAAAAATGAAAGTTAGAGTATGCTTATTTTTCCCAATGGATACATGGTCACGTCTAGCGGTATGATAGCTTTTTATCTTGGGCTTTTTACTTTATATGATATAATGCTCTCTGCCTTAACTTTTAGAGCTTATTTATGTGTCCTTTTTCCCTCAACTTTCTGCTTTGTTTGCACTTATCAAGAAGAAAATTAGAAAAGAAATTTTCTACAATATGACTTTTCTAGTTCTTACCCAACTTCAAGACACCACATTTTTATACTGTGGCTTGTGGGAGAGTTGAAAATGTCATCGATGTTTATTTTTAACTGGTAACTTATTTGGGAGTTATAGTTGGAAATGTCTTAAGGTTCATACCAGGGTTTTATTGCATCAGCAATCAAGAGAATATGGCAATCTACTAAATGAAATGATATATCCAAAATAAAGCACAAATAAAATATGTGAAATTTATAATTTGATAATATCTTGGTTTAAATTGAGCTAGGATTAAGAATTCCTGCTGGTAGTAAAACCTACCTAGACATCAAAATAAACATAATAAGCTTCAAATGCGTTGCAATAAATTCCAACTACAATCCTTTACCAAGACTAAGGGCATTGATAAATTGTTAGAAAATTCCTTCATAATTGAATATCTGGGGATGAAAAGTAAAGTATCCTAACTACTTTTAAATCATTAAGCGTTGTAAGTTATTGGGCCTCCGCCTATGGCCCCCCAAGGATCTTTTTGTAAGTTATGTACAAAACCAATGTTTGAGACTTAGAATTTGCCCTTTCATGTGTTTTCAATGGCTGCTGTTATGTATCCAGCATCCTCCATCGTAAAGGATGAAGATTGCAGCTTTATAAATTATAGTTCCAACAGAATGATAGCAGCTCTAGTCTTGACTAGTACTACTACATGGTATATAGTATACAAATTAGGCAAATTCATTTTAGTATTGGATTTAGCTTGATTCTTTTTTTTCTTTGTTGGTTATTATGATAAAGAATGCACATTATTTTTCATTTATGTTTAATGTTTGCATTGAGTAAATTTCAATACTTTTTTTTCCTACACAGGATCTAATCAACAAAATGGGTCATGCCTTGAGTCAATGGATTTATTTAGGCGGGGTTAAAGCTTTCGCCGATGGATCTTTGGGTTCCACTAGCGCATTATTTTATGAGGTGACACCAGCATTATAAATTCAGTTTTGTTATTCTCAGCATTTTAAGTATTTCAAAATAGTAAATTTTTTATTAAAAAAAGAAGTATGTTATTATGTTTTTTTTGTATTTTCAATGTACTTAAGACTTACTTTTCCAATAAAAACCTACCACTTATGCATGTTTAAAATTGGCCTCAGCCTTTAAGAGCTGAGGGTAACATTTTTCTTTAAAATTATCCACATAAATTTCTTTTACTAAAAAATTTTAAAATCTGCTTATTATGGTTCCTTTCCAATACAGAATCTACTTTTTAAGAGAGAAATCTGACACCTACTATAACCATGCTTATCCAATCATGTAGTTGTGATGGAACTTACCATAATATTTCAAATTGTGTAGCCATATGTTGATGAACCTAACAACTATGGCTTACAAGTGACAGAACTTGAAGCTCTTCACAACATGACTTTGGAGTCAGATTTATCTGGTCTTCAGGTGCTTTGTTTTACAGTTACAACCAACCACTTATGGATTAATATGAAATATCAGTTATTAACTATCTTACTACCTGTTTGTTTCAGGTTGCAATTCATGCTATAGGAGACAAGGCAAATGACTTGATCTTGGACTTACATAGGTTGGTTGCTTCTACAAATGGGATAAGAGATCGAAGATTCAGGGTATCATTTTTGTTAAAATCCGAAAAAAAAAAAACAATTTTTTATTATACTTGTTGCAAGTTGAGTGCTGGGATGCTTATATTTCAGTGATATAATTTTTTCATATAATCATTTCGAACAACTGAAACATTGCTTTCAGATTGAGCATGCCCAACATTTGGCATCAGGAGCTCCAGGACGATTTGGTGAACAAGGGGTTATTGCTTCTGTGCAGGTTTCTTCCTGTTATCATTATCTTGTATTTTCATCTTCTGTTTATATGTAATGAACGATTGTGTAACAATTGCTACAATGGATGTACCATACAATTAAAATGTATAGAGTTTGCTGCATATTTGCTAAATCTGGTAATTTCTATTTCAAATTTTTCACTTGAATTGTTGTCCAATTCTGCTGTTTCTTTTGAACTATTCAAGTCCTACAGGACTCAAGAACATAAACAGTAAAGGAAAATGGAATGGTGCAAATAGAGATTTACTGTACAATATGAAAGTTTCTATTGTTTATGTAAACATAAAAGGGTCTCCATGATAAATTCATAATAGTGTCTTGCAAATCACATGAACGTGTATTTTCCAAATCTGCTGCAATTTTTTTTATATAATACAAAAATTATGAAACAGTATTTCTACGTGTTTCTTGATATTCTTCAAACCCAAATGGAAACCATATATGTCTTCAAGATCAATATCTTAGCAACTTCAATTAAGAAACAGTCCAAAAAAATCTGCATAAAGAACATCACTCACTATGTTATCATCATCAGGGTTGTCCAAAATGTGTTATATATTGGGCTAACAGTGGCATGAAGGAAACGATTTCTCCAAATCTCATTTGCAAGAATGATATTTTAGAATAATAGAATTTTGCACTCTCATGTTATACATTGTTTTTTTCCTTGCTTCTATTTGATAGTTTATTGTACTAGCCTAAAAGTCATAATATGATGGACCATATCTTCTACATCTATATGTATATAAGTATAAACACTGTCCTCTAAGATTAGTGATAGTCTATTGTTACCAATAATCAACAGCCAGATCACTTGTTGGATGATGCTGACTCTGCTAGCAAAAAGCTTGGCCAGGATAGGGCTGCAAAGCAATCATATTTATTTAAATCACTCTTAGAGGCCAATGCATCAGTTGCATTTGGTTCTGATTGGCCCGTAAGTATATTGGATTTATCAGTACTCATGTTCCTTATGTGTGTGGATAGTGATGGTACTTTGCAACATATTATGTCTCTATTACACAGGTGGCAGACATCAATCCCTTGAGCAGTATTAAGACAGCAATGAGAAGAAGACCTCCCACTTGGAAAAATGCTTGGCTTCCATCAGAGTGCATTTCATTAGAAGATGCAATAAAGGCGTAAGCAGCATTAAACTACTAAAGTTGTTCGAATGTTATATTGCAATTGATGTTTTATCTATGTTTCATCTGTTTTTCATGTGGAGAATATTTTCCTTTTCTTATTGACATAGGATCTTAAAAATTATCTACTTTGACCCATAACCTTTGGCATTAATTTTACTGACTTCCTCACGTATGTGTTCCTTACTCAGGCAACATTTGGTTTAGGGATGTTCATGGCTCAATTTTCACACAAAAAATCATCTAAACCGAATCAAAAATAATATGCAGTTTGGTTCGGTTCGGTTCAGTTTGAATGTAATTTTAAAATTGAACCAAACTAAACTGATCTTTTGCAGTTCGGTTTAAATTGGTTGGTTCTAATTTTTTTTATTTATTTCTTTATTTTTTATATGACTTTTAATTTATATATTAGAGAAGGGTGACTAGGTGAGACTAAAAATTGAAATACCTTTATTGAGAGAACAAATAACATAAAGAAGATACAAAATTAAATGAGTGAAATTGTGAAAAAAAACATTGGATTTGTTGACAAAGAAGAGAAAATAAAGAAGAAAAAGGAGCAAGAGTATAAAAATAGATAAAAGAAGAAAAAATAATTTTTATGAGAATATAATATTGAAAACAATATAAATATATTATAGGTGCAGTCTAGTGTGGTGTGCTTCGGTTTTAACAGTAGGAACTGAAAATCAAATTGGTTCAGAGGTTTGAAAATGGTTTGATGTGGTCTTGAACACCCTTAATTTGGCCACTTTTATTTGGGGTCAGAGCAGAGCCATATCAACTCATTAAAGGAAGTCATGAACATAATTTTAGAGAAGCTCTAGCAAATAAAAGTACTTCTTTATTGAGGTAAAAAACCAAAAACTAGAATTTCTTTGTAAGCTAATTGGAGGAGCTTGTGCTTTTAAAGAAGCCGAAAAAGGTCAGGCCAAATGCTACCATAATCCTTCATTACCCATAGAGGACTTCCCTCCTTGAATTTCCAACAATAAAACATGTCAAAATATCCTTGGCATTAATTTTATGATGTGGTCATGTATATTGGACAGAAATTGAAATTTACAGAGACATTAGCCAAAGCTTTTGTTGAGTATAATAGCAAAATGCTTTTTATTTGCTGCCCATGTTTGGTAACAGATAATTTTGAGAATAATCGCTTATTTTGCAAAAGCTGTCTCAGACAATTGGTGAAAATTAGTAAATTACAATTCCGAAATAAGCTTATTTAAGCACACAATATATATCTTGAGTGTATTGTAGTTGGCAGAATTTTTGTTTTTTATTGTTTTTACTGCATGTTACAAGGTGGTAATTGGTGTTGCTTCCTGCTTTTACATATACTATTTTCTTTTTGTAATTGGGCTATTGATTGAAATACTAGCTCAACTAACTGGTGCTCTTTCATTCTATCACTAAATTTCGCTTTCCATATCATTACATAATTTTTTTATGATTGTTCGTGCATGATTCGTAAATTCACACCATCCTTGACAGGTACACCATTTCTGCTGCTCGTGCTAGCTTCATTGACAGTGATCTGGGATCTTTATCTATAGGGAAACTAGCAGACTTTGTCATATTATCAACTAATTCATGGGAAGACTTCGCTGAAGAAGCATCTGCATCTGTTGAGGCAACATATGTTTCTGGCGTGAGAGCATATCCTTGAAAGCCTTTCCACTTTCATGTGTAAGAATTTCGTAGTTAATATTCAGAAACAAAATGATTCTAATTGTAGGATTCTTTTAGTCAGATGATCTCAATTGTCTTAGTGGAATGTTGTATGTCATGTTAAATATTGAAACAAGGTCCAAATATTATGTCAACAAGCATTCGGATGCATCATGATAAAGCTGGTAAACTGATAAGTCCACTAAAACATAGAATTCGTGTTTAAAATTTTAGGTCCAGTTAATTTTGGACTTTTTTGCTTCAACTATTTGGATTTTTCTTTGATCAGGTTTGGGTTGACTTGGTCAACTTAAATATAAAATATGGGTTAGTTTGACCTTGGGCCTTACTTTCTGCACCCCTTTTTTCTTTTTACATCCCCTTAATTTTTTGTAAAATTTTTATTCCAAAATTACCCTTAACACCCTCCCTCCCTTACCCATTAATTTTTCCGCAAAAAATAATCATCTTCCGCATTTTACTCCTCAAGCCTGCTTGCCAAGAACAGTACCTGCTTGCCTGCTTCACTTCAAGCCAAACGAAACAACCCAAGCTTAAAGCTTCCGCACCTCTGAACCCTAAACTCGTTTGCTATTGTCCATTGGATAGGGTAAATGTAGGTTTTAGGCTACTGCGAAATCTTAAAGTAGAAGACGACTCCATGCATTCCGCAAACTAGTTTGCGAAATGCATCAGTTGCATTCCGTAAACTAGTTTGCGGAATCCATCTGATGCATTCCGTAAATTAGATTGCGGAATGTATGAGAGACGTATTCCGCAAACTAGTTTACGGAATGCATCAATTGCATTCTGCAAACTAGTTTACGGAATGGATCAGTTGTATTCCTTTTTTCCTATTCCGTAAATTAGTTTACGGAACATAAAAAATTACATTCCGCAAACTAATTTGCGGAATGTAATTTTTTGCCTTCTGTAAACTAAATTGCGGAGAACAAAATTTACATTTCGCAAACTAATTTACGGAAGGTTTTTAACATTCCGCAAATTAATTTGCGGAACGTAAACTGCAGTTCGATGTTAGTTCACCTTCGTCTTCTCCGACGCTTCTCCGGCGGTTTTCAGCTCACTTCCTCGTCCAACAAAGAACAGCAGCTCAACTTACACTCAATTAACAAATTTTCGTTGAAATTTTATTCATTTAACAAATGCAAAATGAAGAGGAAAATGAAATTGAAAAATGAAGAAGAAGGGGATGCTGATAACATATAGTTCCAGGGATATATTTTACTTTTCACCAGCAAGGGGGTGCAAAAAGAAATTCAGGAGGGTGCAAAAAGCAATGCCCTTTGAGCTTTATTTTATGGCTTAAATCAAGAGAGTTTTTTTATCTGATTTGAGAAGATTCGAAATCCAAATTAAACTGACCCGATTTAGGTTAAATAATCCATTTTGACAGCTGTATAATGGAAGGGGACTAGTTAATGAAAAATTTGGGTATGTTTAGGATGATTTTTAGTTTAGTTTTAAAATTTTTAAAATTAAAATTAATTTTTGTTTTCAAAAAATTTAATTTTAAATTTTTAGAAGTTGTAAAAGTAATCATTCTATTATATTATTTTATAATAAATTAAAAATACATAAAAATATTAATTTTAAAAATAAATTATATTAAATTAATATAAATTTAAAATTTAAAAGAAAAATAAATTAAATATTATTATTATTATGATAGGTGATAGCAATAAAAATAACAATGTTTATAAGATAATGGTAATGATATAATAATTATAGGATCAAAAATATTATATAAATAAATAAATTTATATTTTATATATTATTTGATTATTAGTATTTAAAATAAAAAATTTATCTATGTTATTATTATAATATTTAATATTTATTTTATATAAAAATAATATATATTATAATAATAATATTATTATTATTATAATTGTGATGACGATGATTATAATATATAATATTATATAATTATATAATTATATATTATTTGATAATTAATATATAAGATAATGATTTTATATATTATTATTATTTTATTATTTAATATTTATTTTACATAAGATAATATATATTATTATAAAAATTTATATAACATAAAATTATATTATAATATTATAAATTAAATATAATTTTTATATATAAAAAAATATCATCATTTTTAAATTATTAAAAATAGATAAATAATTAAATTTTTTAAATAATAAAAACAAAAATTTTTAAAATAAAATTTATTATTATTATGGTGATGATGATGATATTGATAATGATAAAAAAAAATAGTATTTATAAAATAATAATAATGATATAATGATCATAATATAAAAATATTATATAATTATATAAATTTTTATTTTACATATTATTTGATTATCAATATTTAAGATAAATAATTTTATATATTATTATAATATTTTATATCATTTGATATTTATTTTACATAAAAATAATATATATTATAATATTATATTATAAATAATTATATAATATAAAATTATATTATAATATTATAAATTTAATATTATTTATATATTAAAGAATATTATTTATTTTATTTTTATTATAAAAAATTTAGATTAATAAAAAATAAATTCTTTTGAAACAATAAAATTATTATTATTATTATAGAGGTAGTAGTAAAGGTGACAATAATAATAGTTATAATAATAATAATGATAATAATAGTCGTAATATGATGATAATGGTGCTCGTGGATGTGGGAGTAATGATTTAGTAATGGTCGTTATGGTGATGGTAATGGTAGGATTGGGTAAATTTAAGAATAAAAATATTTTAAAACTAAAAATAGCATTCAATAATTTTTTTATTTTAAGATTCAGTCAAAACTATTTTTGAAAATATGTTAAAGATTATTTTGAAATCATTTTTATCTAATAGATTTTGTTTTCAAAATTGATTTGAAAATTAAAAACTAAAAATTTGCAACTACCTTTAACACAACCTTAATTTTGAAAAAAAAAATGGAGTAAATGAAAAAGATAGAGAATAAATATGTAAGATTCAATATTTATGTATAAAGAAAAAATTATATAAAAATTAAAAAAATAAAAAGTAGACACTGAAAAAAAATACATAGAGAGAATTTCAATATATATTTGATTATATTTTTACTAAATTAAAATGTTTAGACAAAAAGTGTAAAAGAAATGTAAGAATATTTAGTACTAAGTTGTGTACATGTCTTGTCAACGTGCCTCTTTGATTTATTTTAATAAAATTTAGGGGTGTGCAGCGGATAGGTTGGGGTAGCAAGGATCAAATCCACACTTACCTGATCAAATGGATAATTTGGCTGTTTCTGTCTGTTGAGCTGATCGGATAGATTGTTCAGGTGAATCGATTAACAGGTTAACGGTTCGGTTTTGTTAGTCTTAACTTTTAACATAGGAAAAAAAATCAAAAATATAAATATTCAGATTTTTTTTAGTATTTTTGTATATTTTTTAAATCAATAAAAAATTTTCCACAATTCACACTAATCAAAGAAAACTCTTGATACTAAAAGAATTGAAAAAATAAAATAAAATAAACATATATAATCCTTCAGTATCATAATTTATATTTTTATTTTTTAAAAAAAAGTTGTTACTTAAAAAAGAAATAGAAATAATATTTTTAAAAAAATATTGGAATTTGGATACTTATAAATCTCCTCATTCAAAATTAGTCTGTGCATGTAACCTTTTCTATTTCTAAAATGTCTTAAAAATGTTTTGAGTTTTGTATTTAAGTTAATAAGCTTGTCCTAAAGAAAATATGAGAAAAAATATCCATTAACAGATAATAAAGAACAATAAATCATGCTTTTACTTGCTTAAAGAAGTAAAAAAAAATGTTTATAAGATCCATTACCATTGTATGTGGAAAAAAATCAAATAAAATTCTCTATTTTTTTATTTTGAGCATTAGATAAACAAACAATACTCAATAACAAACAATGTACAATAGGATTGTAAATCAAGAAGAATAAAAAAATAAAAAATCAAAAAGAATAAAGAAAAAAGAAAAGAGAACCAAGCTTTAAAATCTAAACCTTTAACAATAGCTATGATCGTGTAAGACAAGGAAACTCAAAGTGGAAATCGAAAAATAAAGAAGACAACATAAAGCTTGAAGAGTTCAAGGGAACTTAAAAGGGAAAGAGAGAGTGTGTCTCCGTGAGAGAAGAAGAACAAAGGAAATGTGCCAAGGAGACGCAAGCTTCGTGAGAGATAACAGGAGAGGTGTAAGGCTATTCCACTAAATTAAAATTTTGAATCAATTGAGTCAGCATAAGCCCACACATCAACATAATATATTAATATATGTTATTATAATTATTATTTAATAGTATAGTTAGGTTGGATAGTGAAATCTTCATCCGATTCTGCGATATCAACGATCTAAATCGATACACGTTGATACCATTTATCCGAATTTGATGTGGATTAACTCATGTTCTTGGTTAGACTTTGGATTGTTCAAGTTTAGGTAGCCTATTTTTTTTATCCAACCCTATTAAAAATGATCATTTATCCCTTAAAATTGTTAATAAAATTTAAAACTTTACACCTTGCTGGTTATTTTAAAAATGCATGAGATCCCATCTCATATATTTAAGAAATATATTTTTGATTGATAGAAACAATGCAATAATGTATAAAGTTTAAAATGACAACTATACATGTTAGCTTTGATTGTAAATCACAAAAAAAAAAAATGTTAGCTTGTGTACTCACCTTGATTTTTTATGTATTATAACAAAAGGAAAGCCTTATCTGGATAGTTAAATGAAAAGAGTGAAACATGTGTGGAATGATAATATTCCTTTCTATATCATGAAAAGTTGTTTAAGAGTGTTATTTATAATCTATATAATAATAAAAAAATTATTACATTGATATTCATAATTTTTTTAAAATTTATCTTTTAAATTGATTGTTATACCCATTCTTATAAATAACTAAAGAAATCATATAACCGTTCAAAATTACTGTGATACATAGTCATCCACTCTTATGAATAATCAACAAAATTATATAACCATCCACTCTTATTCATAATTAAGAAAGTTTTAATAAAAAAATAAAAAATTGAAAAGACAAGTACAATAACATCTATTTGTTATTTATTTTTTATTAATTATTATAAAATAGTAACAAAATCATACAAAATGGCATAACATCTCACATGTTTAGAATTGCATTTTACATTTACCAAACAAACACCAAGATTAAATTTTTTATATGGATTTTCGAATATTTATCACAAATCAAGTTTCATGGTATTTTGTATAATATTTTCTTCTTTTTCACTTATTTTCTTTCTTTTTATAATGTATAACTAAATTTTTAATTTGGAAAAGAGAAATCATAATCCTAACCGTCTTTATAATTTAAATTCTAGCTTCTAATTTAAGTTTATTTTTTTTAAATTGATTTTAAATTTTTATTCACAATTGAAAAATTAAAATAAAAATTAAAATTAAAATTAATAATATAATTGAGAATACTCCGGAAATAAAGATCAACAGGTTTTCAAAATTTTAGAATCCAAAGATTGCTCTAATTAAAAATTTCTAAGAAATTAAATTTTTAATTTGAAAAAAATGTTGATAATTTAAAAAATTTAACTTCAATTATTCTAATGAATTCAATCTTCAATCATATTTTTAAAACATATATTAGAGTGATAATTTATATTACTTAAATAAAAATTAAGTTAACTTTAACCTAACATTTTAATAAATTATTTTTTTCCTTTTACTTCTTATATTAATTAAATTTTAGCTGATGTAAGTTGAATTTAATAATATAAAAAATAGTTAATAAATAAATATTAAATAAATCTCATTTTTAATAGTCTAATTTATTGTTAATTCTTATTTATTAAATATAAATTAATTTATATCTTATTTAGATAAATATCAATATCAATTCTTTTATATTATTATTTTAAATAATATATATAAATATTGAAAACTCAATACTTTATCAAATCTTCATAAAAATAATACTTTTATTATTTCCTTTTAAAATGATAGATTATCCTTACCATTATTTTTATCAGAAGATACTGAAGAAGAATTTGACTTAAAATTTTTACGAAAAGTCATTCGAAAGAAATTTAACTTAAATTAAAGGAGGTTACAACTCATGGATCAAATAATTTCCATATCAATTTTGCAAGAGCCCAAATGTGGTTCCTGAGCAGAGAGTATATGAGTCCAATTTCAACGTAGCGTGATTGACTTTGGAAACTTAACAATAACTTCGATTAAATAAATATTGAATGAAAGAAGGGACACGGTGTATAGAGAGGACCTAACCGTTTAAAAACAAATCATAGAAACGATGGAACCATTCTTTTATCTATGTCCTATTTAATTTACTATGCTTTTTTATACCTCTCTACCATTATTGCATTGGTTATGGAAGTAAAAGTCAATCTCTCTCATTTAACAAACACACCTTTGGGCATCTTTACTAACGAAAACGACAAATTAGGGGCGTATTCAAGGAATCTTCAAATTTAGGCCTTAGTTTCTTTTTTTTAACCCAAAAATAAATACAGAATCATTTTACATAAATAATAAAATATATTTTAAAAAATTTTTAATGAAAGCGAATAATATCATATTATTTATTATTATATATTTAAAAAAGATCAAATTACTTTAAAAATAATTGTTATTAGATGTTTTTTTAATTAAAAAATAGTAAACTCTAATAATATTTATTATGATTAATAATAAATTATAATATATAAGTTTTATTAATAAATATATAAAAAATTATATTTTTGTATAGGTTATTTTCTATAAATTTATATTATTTACAACTTTATTTATTTGTTATAAGAAAAATTATTTTTAAATATTTTTTAATTTAAAAAATTTAAAAATACATTTAAAATAATATATAATATACAAAAAAATATATTTTTTATTATAATTTTACATAATTAATATTTATTTAATTTATTCTTTAATTTAAATATATAAATACTATATGATAATATTAGTTATTAATTATTAATTATGATAAATAATTACTAAATTCAAATTTAGTACAGAAATAGAAGTAATATATTTTGCATAATAATTATCACAAATTTATTATTTTAAATTGAAAAATAAGATCAGAATAGAAAACAATGTATTTAAAATTATAATAATATAATTATTCAAGAATAACGAAGGAACAATGAGATTAAAAACATTTTTCTTAAAAATTAATTACAGATTATAAATTTTTACTAAAAAATTGTTATTTCTATTAAAAATAATTAATAAATATATAATAATATGATAAAATAAATTTAAACTAAAAACACTACAATTTAAAAAACTGTATAGTAATTCAAAATTTATTTTAATATATTGATTTTAAATTTTTTACTACATTATATACCATAAAATATATTTTAAAAATTATTTATTTATTATAGCAAATCATATATAGTATATAAGTTTTTTTAATAAGTATCTAAAATTTTATGTATAAATCTTTTTATAAATTTTTATTATTTAAAATTTTATTTATTTGTTACATTAAAATTTATTTTTAATTTAAAAAATTTTATATTACATTTAAAATGAATATAAAATATAAAATAAATATATTTTTATTATAATTTTACAAAATTAATATTTTTTTAATTTATTCTTCAATTTAAATATATAAATACTTAAAATATATGTGATAATATTAGTTATTAATCATTAATAATGATAAAAAATTATTGAATTTAAATTTAGTACAGAAAGAAAAGTAATATATTTTGTATTATAATTATAATAAATTAATTTTTTTAAATTGAAAAAATGAAATCGGAGGAGAAATTTATATATTTAAAAATATAATAATATAATTATTTAAGAATAGCTAAGGAAAAATAAAAATAAAAATAAAAATATTCCTACTAAAAATTAATTATAAATTATAAATTTTTATTAGAAAATTTTTGTTTCTATTAAAAATATTTTGTTTTCATCAAAATATTGAATAAAAAGCTATAATAAATATTTAAGAATATATCATATTATGATAAAATAAATTTTAAAATAAAAATATTGCAATTTAGAAAACTATATAGCAATTAAAATTTTAAATTAATATATTGATTTTAAATTTTTACTGCATCTAAAATATATTTAAATACATACTAATATATAATAAATAATTCATATAATATATATTTTTAAAATCATTTATTTATTATACAAAGTTTTATTTTTAAGTATTTTTTACCTTAACATTTTAAATTATTTTGAAAATTAGTGTATGATATATTTTTTATTATAATTTTACCAAATTAATATATTATTAATTTCTTTAATTTGAATCTATAAATAATTAAAATATGTGTAATAATATCAATCAATATTCATTCATAATGATAAAAGAAAATTTTATTAAATTTAAATTTAATATTGAAGATAGAAGTAATATATTTTGTATTATAATTTTAATAAATTAATTATTAAGTTGAAACAAATTGAGATTGGTAGAGGAATTAAATTTAATGTAATATATTTTAAAAATTATTAATATAAATACTCTAGGATAGCATATAAATTAATATTAAAAATGAATTATGTATAATAAAATTTTACTAAAAATTGTTTTTTCAATTAATTTATTTTTAAATATTATATTATAATTGAAGAAATATCAAATTCAAAATATTACAAATATAATAAATTGTATATCATAATTTAAAATTTATATTAATACAAATTTTAATTTTTTTACTACATTATATATTATACAAAATATTCAAATTTATACTAATACTATTAAAATTTATTTTATAATTACTTTAATATATATATATATATATATATATTAAATTTATTCTCATCGTAATATTAATAATAATCTTATTATTTTTTATTTAAAATTTTCATAATATTATATATTAATAATATTTAGTTACAATTAAAAATTATATTTATTTATAATGATAAAGGTAAGAAATAATTTGATAATAATGATTCAAATGACCTTTACAAATTTGTAAAAATATATATATAAGTGTAAATATTTATTGTTGTAAACTTTTATTGAAAATAAATTTAAATAAAAATTTAGTATTGACCATATTAAATTAATACATGTCATTTTAATAATGGTTAAAGTTTAGCATCTTATGATATAAAAATGTATTGTTACTTAAGAAGGGTGTAGTCGAATTTTTTGAACCGGTGTTGTTACTTATGAAGGGTGCAGTGAAATTTTTTGAGTCTGTGTTGGAGATGAGCAACAATCCACACAATTAAGAGTGGTCCTTTTTGCGCTAAAAATGTTTAGGAATAAATGTTTTTTTTTTACATTATCGTTGTTAGCAATGGAGAAGGTGAATAGGAGAACTTGGATTTTAGATAACGATGCAGCAACATGGCAGAAGAGAGGTGGTTGGTGTGGAGAAGAAAGAAGAGGATAAAGAAGATTGAAGGTTTGAAGGGTTAAGCTAGGGTTATGGATTTGTGGAGTGATGTTGAGAACTTGAGATGATAAAATAGGAAGGTACATAAATATGAAATATTTAGCGTGGAAACCGTGAATTAAAGGAGTGAAGTGGCACTTATCGTGAGAACGATACATGATTTTCTAATTTGAGTGAGCTTTTCCTTTCATCCTTCACTTTTGTTAACAAGTCTTATTTTTATTTATGACTTAAAAAAATCAAGTCGTTAGTCTTTCACTTTGTCATCTATATTTCACATTAGTCTCTGACGTCAATTTTATTAAACGACGTGTTGATTTATGACATAAAATGTTAAATTGGATGTCCAGATATTGTAAACACCCAATTATGTCCGAGCCCCCCCAATTACAAAATTAATCAAGAAATCCACACTAGTTTAAATAATAAATAAACAAACCATATAAAAAAAAATAATAACAACAGAAATTAAAAAAACAGAAATTTAACAGAAAACAGAAATTAAACAAACAAAAAATTTTTAAAACAGAAAAAACAGAATGTGAAAAGGAGGCTTGGGTTGAGAACAGTTTGAGGAAAGCGGGGAGGTCTTTTTTCTGGCTCTTTTGGGGAACGGAGGCCCTCAACAATCTCGGAGGAGAAGCTTTACACCTAGAAGGATCAACCGTAATAAAAGGAGGATCTTGATTTTCCAGGGGAAAAAAGGGAAAAAGAGAGAAGAAATCTTCATATTCAGAAGAATCAAATTCACTGGAGGGGGATCCCGGCCATAGTTGAAGGAAGATTCACATAGAGGAAGGAGGAAGAACCTCGCTTCACCTATCCCCAGGTTCGTTTTTTATCTAATTATACATGTTCCTGTAAAGAAGATGAATGTTTTTCGTGGTTAATCACTGCACCTGTGTACTTGCACCATGGTTTGAGATTTCTAGAAGAATTTTGGTTCAGTCCTGTTATTTGCCTGAGAGTGATCTATGATATGAGCCCTACATGAGAAATCCAGCTCCATAGGCATGTGGAATGCCCCTACTTTACCGCATAGCATCTCGTTAAAATCAGTTTACCCATGAATTCTCGGATAGATCAGGACTAAAGGATGTGAGTTATTAACCCAAGTACCTCAATGCCATGAACTGGCTAGGCCTAGTGTTGATAATCAGGTTCTAGGGCATTTGCATCCCTGAAATCAGGTCCCTGCCAGTGGAGAAATACAGCCAAAGGGAATCTAATGGCTCAAGAAAACTGGCATGATCAAGAGGAATTTGGATGAGGAGGAGGATCCCCTATGATGACAAAATTAACATGCAGCATTTTTCTCTGTGTTTGAATCTTAATCCAGGATTCTCTGTAATTTTTATATGCCTTTATGGATGTTATTGACACAATATGACTTAGATATAAACATCTTGGCTATCTCCTGTTCTGGTATGTGCTTCTTGGTTTGAGTTGGCAACATCGATTCTTGAAAGGGTGGTGTGGTTCAACCTCTCATAAATCAGGTGAAGAATATGCTAGGCGAGTTTATACGAATTCCAACTTCTGTTTTCTTCTCCAAAAAAGGATGCCGACTCTTGCTGAATTTGATACTATGAGCTATGGCAAGCAAGAATAGGGAACTGTTAATACAAAGGGGAGTTCCAACTGATCAGAGTCCATCATAGAATTGTCTTGAGAAAATCGATGAATAAAATAAGTAGGTACACCACCAGTGCTGGATTTCATGCTCCCAACAGCAGTCATAGCAGCAGTACAGCCATCTGCACTTTCACGTAGCAAGGTGGATCTTACCTATATTATCGATGAACAAGTGGGAAGAAAAAAGTAAGGATTCAAATACTGGCAAGCATTCTTAGCAGGGGGCAAGAAGCAATAGATGACTATGGTGTTATCAATAAAATTGGTTAAATTGATTCGGAACCAAAAGTCTTTACAGTGATGCAAGCTTTCCTATTAAACCAAGGACCTTTTAATGATACTCCATAGATCACTTTGATAGGATTGCTTCCATAGACCTTGCATAGTTTGGGAATAGTGCGGTTGAGGGCTCAGTAGGGAAACTGAAAGCTTGAAGTCAGTTGCTGTGTTGAATCTCTTGCTTAAAGAAGCAAGAGAGAGCTGCTCAGCTCACTGTGGATACTGCAAGTGGATATGTTGGTGACTATTTGGCATTAAAAGAGGAAAGTGGGTTTACAGCTCATGGGAATGAAGATTATTTGGGTATCAATCTCAGATCTAACATCATAGGTGGATACTCCAGAATTCCATCCGATAAAATTGGAGCTCATGATGATGGCAGGTTATCAATTAGTAACATACTCATAAGTGAAGACTTACAAAAGACTGATCAGAGGATGTCATTTTTTCTGTCATTCATAATTGTAATATCAACCAATCTGTCCTTTACAGCAAATCCAATTTAGAGCATGATTCCTTGGTTAAGAATTAGTTTAGGCCAGCTTCTACTATGGTTCGTCCAATCCAGGCTCAGTTCTTGAACAATTCGTGTGCAACACGGGGAGATCCAAGTTCTAAGAGCACTACCCTTCTGTATGATCCAGACGTTCTTGGTTTAATTTTTGGCTGGTTATCATCTGCTGGAATTGATAATGATGCTAAGTCAATAATGGAAAGCATCTCTCCATCAAACAACTTTGGAAGAAATTCCTGGAGTAGTCAACAATGTTTTATTCATCCAGAATTGAAAGACATAAGCAGATGGCATGATGCTGGCAGTGACTCCCAGAATTCTGTTTGGTATAGTGGCAGTTTCTGCATAATTAGGCAGAAAACAACATGTGCTGCCATAAAATTTTCAGTTGCCAGGCCACAAACAAGTATGTTAGTACCATCTGGATGTATTGAGACATGACTCAATATGGTGACTACAAGGGGCTTGATTTGTGAGACAGGATTAAAATGTAATGGCATATAGATGTCAAATGAGTCCAGGGAAAGCTATGAAGGAATTTTCAGTGAATGAAGCTCTGATCAGCGAGGTAACATCATATCAGGGCTTTGGCCATCCGTAGCCTGGTACATAGCCTTTAGGAGCCTAGTACTCAAAGACCGAAATCTGTTACCACTTGAAATTTTTAGTTGAATCCCTTCAATGTACATAATTCCACAATGATTGAAAAGGGAACAGGTTGATGGATGAAGGAGCCAGTGACAAGTCGAAACTTGGAATTGTAGAAACTAGAATTTGTGATCAAATGCCAAATTCGGTTGAGCCATTGTGAGGGGTCGTAGCAATGGCCTAGGCTTCCATGGGGATGATGAATCAACTTAGGCCAGAATGGTTTAATGAACTGAGAACGGTGGTGATGGATTATTTGATCGCCTAATGTCTTGGCATGGTAATATGAAATGGGCACAAAGCTACTAAAACAGGGCCTGCTGTAGGGGCTGATTAATTCCCAGCCAATCGCTATTTATTTTATTTACACCCATTCAGACTAAGCACCACAGCCTGGCCTAGTGGTCAAGTAGGCGATCCATAAACCCCATGACCAAGGTTTGAATCCCAGGTATTGCAGTTTTTGTTAATTCCGTTTAACATAGATCAAGCATGAGCTAAATCAAAATAACTACACTATGTACCCAACCAGGCGCTTGGCCCAGTGGTTGGGGGCGTTTGTGGACATCCTATACCCTCGCTTCGAACCCCAAAGACAACATTCCTTGAATTTTGAAATGACCAAGCTCAACGATTACCATTCTGCCCCTCAGAGTTCATGAAATACCCAATAGGTCCCAGCAAGGGAAATACCCATACTACCCCTTTAGAATTTCCAAAATGCCTAACAGGTCCCTGCAAGTCAAATTACAATTTTACCCCACCAAAAATTAACAAAAATTCCAGAAAATCAAAAATTAATAAAAAAAATTCCAGAAAATAAAAAATTAATAAAAAATTTCAGGAAATAGAAAATTAATAAAAAACTCCAAAAATTAAGAAAATTAATAAAAATTCTAGAAATTTCATAAAATTCTAAAAATTTCTAAATGAGTCACAAAAAATCGAAATATTCCGAAATAAATCATAAGACACTTCAAATTCCTAATTGCCTCTAAAAGTCAAAAGAAAATGAAGAATCTTTTATTATGTTCAAGCTTTCTTTTATTCAAAGATCGATATCCTTTACAAATTATTTCTATCTCAAAAATTTAAAGAATCTTTTTGATATTTTGGGATTTTTAAGTCTCACGCAATGAGCTCTAAATGAGGAACTAGCGGTTTACCTGCTGTTCAACATTTAGTAGTTCGTATAGGTCCTTGTGCTGCCTTAGCCGCCTCGGGCCTTGTGCATGAGTGGACTTGAGGTACTTTTCAAATTAAAAATATAAAAATCTTTTTAATATTTTGGGATTCTAGGTCTCACGCAATGGGCTCTAAATGGGGAACTGGCGGTTTACCTGCTGTTCAACATTTAGTAGTTCGTATAGGTCCTTGTGCTGCCTTAGCCACCTCGGGCCTTGTGCATGGGTGGGCCAAAGACCCCTCCTAAAAATAAAACGTCTTTTCGAATAGCAAAATTTTCAAACATTCTTTCAAAACACTCTTCGAAGGTCAAGCCTTCACAAACCAGAACTACGTAAGCCTTGAGTTTCCCATTGCACCGGGAAATACGTAGGAGCAGGATCAAGTCCTGTCAGGCTAATCTCCATCGAATTATTTTTCACATTAAAGGGATCCAAACAGTTTTCAAAATCACACACTCAGTTTAGGGGTACCGTTCTTCTGAACGGGCGAGTAGGGTGCCTAACACCTTCCCTACTTGTAACCAACTCCCGGACTTAGAAGCTCATTCTCGAGTCAGGGTTTTTTTTCCAAATATTTTTCCCTTAATAAAAAAATTTGGTGGCGACTCCACATCATCAATAAAATCTATTTTAAAATTTTAGCGAGTTCGTCGTCTCGTCGGAATTACGGTTGCGAGAGATGGCGACTCCACTGGGGAATTTAGAGAGTCAAGCCCATTCAATTGAGTGTGTCATAGTTGATCCCGTTCTTGTTTATTTGCACGATTTCTTTCTTGTATCTTTTGCACGATTTATTTATTTGTTTACTTATTTGTTGTCTGTTTGTTTATTCTCTGTATAACCCTAGGATAGACAAACAATAAATTGCTATATATATCTGTGCAATTTCCCCAATTGCAGGTATCCCAAACTTGTGTGCCCTCATACATTGCATATATCATGAGTGGGGCCCTATACCCGGGTCTGAGTACTGCCCAGGGTAGAGGGATCTAGTGGTGTCACTCTGGGGCCTACGTCCTGATTGGCTATCACGAAAATCCCAGCTAGAGTGCGTCCTATTCATAATGTCCCACAACTAGTGGCTACTTCTACTGTTGTGGCAAGCATTATGGACTGGAACTTGGCTCTAGTGACCTCTACACCCCAGGATTACTAACCACCTTTGAGAGGTTCATATAAAAGGCCATAGATCCTTAGGACAGGTAACCCACACAAGCAGCAAAGAGGGCACACACACCCCTTTCATGATACAAGGGATTTGAAGGCTACAATTGGGGATACAAAAATAAAATAAAATAAAATAATAATAAAAATATAATAAAAAAAATAAAAATCAAGATAAAAACAAAGAAAATAAAATAGAAGGAGAAAATTCCTAGGAAAAATTAGAAAAATACTCCAAAAAAAAGACTTAAAAAGATGTTTTAGAAATAGAAAATTAGGAAAATAATCTTTTGAAAATACTAGAAAAATATAAAAAGATTCAATAGGAGAGAAAACGAAATTTTGAAAACCTAAAGAACGCTTTCTAGAAAGATTTCAGTAAAGATAAAAGATCTTCAAACAAAACTAGAGGTTTTTTTAGCAAAATAAAAAATGCCAAAACACCTAAAAACATAAAGTTGTTAAAAATCAAGGATGAATAAATAAAACAACTCTGATTTATTTTCAAATAGTCAAATTTCAAAAATCTTAAGGTTATTTACACATAGCATTGATTCGTTCATTCATTCATAGATTTATCAAAAGAAAAAAAGACTTCAAAAATCATTCTACACATTCACACTCATTGTGCATCAAAATATTTATCATTCACGTTTTGTTGCATTCAAATTATTTCTCAAAAATTAACTTTTAACGTAAACAGAAAAATTAGAGAAAGACAACTTCCTCGACATCCTTATAGGACTCGTGCACAATCAAAAGTCATGGATGAGCTGGAGAGACAAAATGAGGAACTGAGAAATGAGGCCAAATCACTGAAAGAGCAGATGGCCAAGCTAATAGAGGCCATCCGATTGTCAAAACAAAAGGAGGCGACGAAATCCTTGCCGAAAGAAACAATTGACCTATCATACCCTCATGGCTTCACTCCATCATCAACTATGCCTCCGCCAACCGAAGGAGTTCATCATGGGTTTCCTCATGGGCATGCACCCTCATATAACCAAACACAAACCCAAACACATAACCTACCGCTAAACACCACCTCACAAGCCTACCAAGCAGCCGTTGGGGGAACGCACCCTATGTTCACCCAAGGGCCTCATCCTGTGCACACACCATTTTTCCAACCTTACCCTATGCCTGAGGAATACCCACGTCATCCTTCGAATGAGGACATTAAAAAATGGAGAATCCTAGAGGAAAGAATCAAGGTAATTGAGGGGAGTACTTATGAAGCCCGAGCCTTGGTGACACATGTGCACAGTTCCCGACATAGTAATCCCTCCCAAATTCAAGGTTCCTGAATTCGAGAAGTATCAAGGAACTAGCTGCCCGAAGAGCCACCTGGCCATGTACTGCAGGAAGATGTCTCCTTGCATGCATGACGATAAGTTGCTTGTCCATTTCTTTCAAGACAGCTTAACTGGGACTGCTGCCAACTGGTATACACAGCTAGAGCGGACCCACATCCGTTCGTGGAGGGATCTGGCTGAGGCCTTCCTCAAACAATACCAGTACAACGTGGAGACGGCTCCCGATCGAAACCAACTCCAGAATATGGCCAAGAAAGGGGATGAGACCTTTAAGCAGTATGCTCAAAGATGGAGGGAGTTAGCCGCTCAAGTACAACCTCCTCTATCCGAGAAGGAATTGGTCAGCACGTTCATTGACACACTCCAAGATCCTTTCTATGACAAGATGATTGGCAGTGTGACTCCTAGCTTCTCTGATGTCGTCATCATTGGAGAAAGGATCGAGGGTGGCATGCGTCGAGGAAGAATCATGCACAAGGCCACAAGGACAGTTGACGCCTCTATAGAAAACAAGAAGACAGGTGAAACTTATAATGCAGCTTCTGGTCAAGGACAGTATACACCTCCGATGGTACTTTATGGACCGACTGGTTTCCAACCATCATCATATACGCCCTACACACCATACCCCTACATCGCCACCACCTACCAAACACCCTACCACCCAGCTTACAACTATCCAATACAAATCCGACCGCCCGCACCATATACGGTCCAAACACAAGCCATGAGCTCAAATTCTAGCCGAAATCAGAAAAAGGAGAAAGATCATATCCAGTTTGATCCAATTCCAATGACCTACACTGAGCTGCTACCTCAGTTAATCCAGAGCTCCTTGGTGGTTCCTTACTCTCTGAAACCTCAAGAACCACCATACCCTAAATGGTACGATGCCAATGCCATATGTGGCTACCATGCGGGGTACATCGGTCATTCTACCGAAAACTGCCAGGTTTTGAAGCATAAGGTGCAAGGCCTGATTGATGCTAAACGGCTAGACTTTGGGAAAATCACTCCTAATCCAAGTGCTGAATCATGAGAGCTCATCCGCTGGCTAAGAAATGGGAGCAATACAATAATCAGCCTTGCACAAGTCAAGCTATCGAGGAAGATCGTTCGGGATTTGTCGTACTTTTCAAAATCAATCTTTTGTAAATAAATTTCAATGAATAATAAAATTTACATTTTTTCATGTTTCTTGAGCACGTGCTTTACATCTTTGGCTTTACTTCTAAAAAAATTTACCCTTCCTTTTCATCACTTAGCTCACTTCTTATTCCTATACCAAAACAATAAATACCAATTGGTGAGGATGCAAGTGCTGTAATAAATAATCTTGAACGTCTAATTAATCAAGCTTAAAAGAGAAAAGCCCAATGAGGAAGTAGAATAAACAACAAGGGATTCTAGATCACCATTCAAGGTGTATTGTCAAACAAAAATATCCCGCTGGAACCAAGTTTAAATCCAGGAAAAATTAGGGATGGAAGAAAAGATCCGCTGAATTGCAAGCCTTAAATGATCCCGGCAAGATCAATATTCAACTACACAAAATTCAAGAAAAAGGAGAAGACCCGCTGGATTAAAGTAAAAAATAATCCAGGCAAAATCAAGGTCAAAACATAAAATTCAAGAAGCAGAGAAGCCCGCTGGATTAAAAGCCAAAAATAATCCAGGCAAAAGTAGGGTTAAAGTTCAAAATAATGAATCGACAAAGTCATGATCAGAAAAGGTCTTGCCGGTTTTCAACAACAATTCAGGAAAAAATCAGGATCATATAAGAGCCCGCTAGGTCGACAATCATCAAAGAAGACCTAGGAAAAAGTTAGGGCACAATCAAGCAGAAGGCCCGCTAGGTCGAAAACCCGTAAGGGCGACCTAGGCAAAAGTTAGGGTACAATCAAGCGAAAGCCCGCTAGGTCAACAATCAAGAACGACCTAGGCAAAAGTTAGGGCACAATCAAGCAAAAGCCCGCTAGGTCAACAATCATCAAAGAAGACCTAGGCAAAAGATAGGGCATAATCAAACAAAAACCCGCTAGGTCGACAATCATCAAAGAAGGCCTAAGCAAAAGCTAGGGCACACGAACAAAAGCCCGCTAGGTCGACAATCATCAAAGAAGACCTAGGCAAAAGTTAGGGCATAATCAAACAAGAGCCTGCTAGGTCGACAAACTCTCAAAGACGACCTAGGCATAAGTTAGGGCACACTAACAAGAGCCCGCTAGGTCAATAATCTTCAAACACGACATAGGCAAAAATTAGGGTACAAAATCAAGAGCCCGCTAGGTTGAAAACCCGTAAGGGCAACCTAGGCAAAAGTTAGGGCAATACAATAGGACCTGCTGGGTTGAAAACTCAAAAGAACAACCAGGCAAAAATTAAGGTCAAACCAGAATTCCAGGACAACATGATATTCTCGCACCTCATATCTCTTAAAAGCTGGGCAAAATTTTTCCATTTCTCAAAGTTTGCCTAATCTGACAATCAAGGTTATAAAAAGCAGCACTGGCATTTTTCACCAAAAGGTGCCATTTGGGCAATCGAACCCATATCTTTCGTCATCTTTTCCTTTTAAGTACACCACCTCAAACATCCTTTGCATACCTTCTCTATATTTTTTCATTAACCATCCAGAATCACTTTGCACACCTCAATAGCGCACATGCCAAAAGAGATGTGAAAAAAGTAAAAAACAAAAAGGATTGATTTTGAAAAGTCATGACAAGTCGGATGAATCCTCGACCGTTGCAGCACGACAGGATTGTTTCCCAAAGATTCATCTTCCTACCAGCCACAATGCCATTAAGATGTAAGGAATATGTCTTATTCAATAATACTGACCACTGTGGGATCTCAAAGATCCTGACAAAAGCGAATCTACAGAATTGACCAAGAAAACTCCGAAATTGAGTCAATCCAACTCGTCCTGATTCTTGATTCTTTTCACACCCACTATGGAGTTATCGAGGAAGGATGTGTCAGAAAAATCAAAAAAAATCAAGAGAAACAAAAATTTTACACCATTTCATGGTTTGCATTCAATAGCATCTGTTTCATCAAAAAATTATTTCAAGCATTAAAATAAGAACCCTGCATCATTTCTGCATTTATTCAAGCATCATTAACATCATATTCTTCTCACTCATTCAAACAACACATAAGCGTCTTTTATTCAAGCATTGCATGACCCACTTTTCAAAATTAATTAAGATCCAGGTAAAATTGCCCGAATTAGTCATAATTAAAACTGAATCAAGCTTAAACTAGGGCAAAAGCTGGCCCAACAAAATGTAATTTGAGGTCATCCTCGAATGATAAATCAAGTCCAAACTGGGGCAAACGTTTGCCCACAAAAATTTAATTTGAGGTTATCCTCAAATTCTCAGTCAAGTCCAAACTGGGGCAAAAGCTTGCCCAACAAAATTCAATTTGAAGTTATCCTCAAATTCTCAATCAAGTCCAAACTGGGGCAAACACTTGCCCACAAAAATTTAATTTGGGGTCATCCTCAAATTTTGAACCAAGAACAAAACTGGGGCAAACGTTTTCCCGGAAAATTCAGGTTGAGGCAATCCTCAATTCCTCAACGTCAGAAGAATCAAACTGTGGCAAACATCTGCTCACACCATCCACTTTGAGGCCATCCTCCAAATCGAGTTCAAACTGGGGCAAATGCTTACCCACACCATTCAATTTGGGGTCATCCTCAAAAACAAGTTCAAACTGGGGCAAACGCTTGCCCACAAAAGCTCAATCTGAGTTCATCCTCAGATTCGGGATCAGAATCCAAATGGGCAAACATTTACCCAAGAAAGATTTAAATTCAAGTTCAAATCAAACATCTGCCCAGAAAATCCAAGTTGAGGCAATCCTCACCCTCAACTCCAATTGAGTTCAATAGGGCAAGGTTGCCCAGAAAAATTCAAGTCAAGCTTATTGAAACCCTTCAAACTGGGGAAAAACGTTGGCCCAAAATTCTTTCAAAGCAAGACATCTCTCAGTTATCAAGAAATTTCCAAACTGGGGCAAAATGGTTGCCCAAGCCGCCTCAAAAATAATCATCAAGTGCCAAAAAACCTTCAAGCGCAAGGTAGAACGCATCATTCATTCGTGGCCTATGTTATTAGGCCATTGTATCCAAGCATTCCTGCTCACTGGCCTATGTTGTCAGGCCAAAGCATTGCACCTTTACATTCTTGCTCACTGGCCTATGTTGTCAGGCCATAGCATTGCATCTTTATATTCTTGCTCACTGGCCTATGTTGTCAGGCCATAGCATTACATCTCTACATTCTTGCTCACTGGCCTATGTTGTCAGGCCATAGCATTGCATCCCTGCATTCCTGCTCACTGGCCTATGTTGTCAGGCTAAAGCATTACAACTTTGTATTCTTGCTCACTGGCCTATGTTGTCAGGCCATAGCATTACATCTTTATATTTCTGCTCACTGGCCTATGTTGTCAGGCTAAAGCATTACATCTTTGCATTCTTGCTCACTGGCCTATGTTGTCAGGCCATAGCATTGCATCCTTGCATTCGTGCTCACTGGCCTATGTTGTCAGGCCATAGCATTACATCTTTCCATTCTTGCTCACTGGCCCATGTTGTCAGGCCAAAGCATTGCATCTTTACATTCTGCTCACTTGCCTATGTTGTCAGGCTAAAACATTGCATCCTTACATTCCTGCTCACTGGCCTATGTTGTCAGGCCATAGCATTACATCTTTCCACTCTTGCTCACTGGCCTATGTTGTCAGGCCATAGCATTGCATCTTTACATTCTTGCTCACTGGCCTATGTTGTCAGGCCAAAGCATTGCATCTTTACATTCTTGCTCACTGGCCTATGTTGTCAGGCTAAAGCATTGCATCCTTACATTCTGCTCGCTGGCCTATGTTGTCAAGCTAAAGCGTTGCATCCTTACATTCCTGCTCACTGGCCTATGTTGTCAGGCCACAGCATTGCATCCTTACATTCTTGCTCACTGGCCTATGTTGTCAGGCTATAGCATTACATCTTTGCACTCTTGCTCACTGGCCTATGTTGTCAGGCCATAGCATTGCATCTTTACATTCTTGCTCACTGGCCTATGTTGTCAGGCCATAGCATTGCATCTTTGCATTCTTGCTCACTGGCTTATGTTGTCAGGCCATAGCATTACATCTTTGCACTCTTGCTCACTGGCCTATGTTGTCAGGTCATAGCATTGCATCTTTACATTCTTGCTCACTGGCTTATGTTGTCAGGCCATAACATTACATCTTTGCATTCTTGCTCACTGGCCTATGTTGTCAGGCCAAAGCATTGCATCTTTGCACTCTTGCTCACTGGCCTATGTTGTCAGGCCATAGCATTACATCTTTGCACTCTTGCTTTTAGGCCTATGTTGTCAGGCCACCCTAGTTTAGATTTACTGCTTTCAGGCCTATGTTGTCAGGCCACCATAGTTTAGATTTACTGCTTTCAGGCCTATGTTGTCAGGCCGCTGTAGCTTAGATTTACTGCTTTTAGGCCTATGTTGTCAGGCTGCCAAGTAGCTTAGATTTACTGCTTTTAGGCCTATGTTGTCAGGCCGCCATGTAGCTTAGATTTACTGCTTTTAGGCCTATGTTGTCAGGCCGCCATAATTTAGATTTATTGCTTTTAGGTCTATGTTGTCAGGCCGCCTTTAGCTTAGATTTACTGCTTTCAGGCATATGTTGTCAGGCCGCCATAGTTTAGATTTATTGCTTTTAGGCCTATGTTGTCAGGCCGCCATGTAGCTTAGATTTACTTGCTTTTAGGCCTATGTTGTCGGTATTTGTAGTTTAGATTCTTGCTTTTAGGCCTATGTTGTCGAGTAGCCATGTAGCTTAGATTTCTTCGCTTTTAGGCCTATGTTGTCAAGCCGCCGTAGTTTAGATTTACTACTTTCAGGCCTATGTTGTCGGCCATAGTTTAGATTCTTGCTTTTAGGCCTATGTTGTCGAGCCATGTAGCTTAGATTCTTGCTTTTAGGCCTATGTTGTCGGGCCGTGTAGTTTAGATTCTTGCTTTTAGGCCTATGTTGTCAGGCCGCCATGTAGCTTAGATTTACTGCTTTTAGGCTTATGTTGTCAGGCCACCGTAGTTTAGATTTATTGCTTTTAGGCCTATGTTGTCAGGCCGCCGTAGTTTAGAATTACTGCTTTCAGGCCTATGTTGTCAGGCCACCCTGTAGTTTAGATTTACTGCTTTCAGGCCTATGTTGTCGAGCCAGAAGCTTAGATTTACTACTTTCGGGCCTATGTTGTCGACGTGCCACCAGTAGCTTAGATTTGCGCTTTTAGGCCTATGTTGTCGAGGCCAAGTAGCTAGATTCTTGCTTTTAGGCCTATGTTGTCAGGCCGCCATGTAGCTTAGATTTACTGCTTTTAGGCCTATGTTGTCAGGCTGGCAAGTAGCTTAGATTTACTGCTTTTAGGCCTATGTTGTCAGGCCGCCGTAGTTTAGATTTATTGCTTTTAGGTCTATGTTGTCAGGCCGCCTTTAGCTTAGATTTACTGCTTTTAGGCCTATGTTGTCAGGCCGCCATGTAGCTTAGATTTACTGCTTTTAGGCCTATGTTGTCAGGCCGCCGTAGTTTAGATTTACTGCTTTTAGGCCTATGTTGTCAGGCCGCTGTAGCTTAGATTTACTGCTTTTAGGCCTATGTTGTCAGGCCGCCATGTAGCTTAGATTTATTGCCTTTAGGCCTATGTTGTCAGGCCGCTGTAGCTTAGATTTACTGCTTTCAAGCCTATGTTGTCAGGCCACCTTCTAGTTTAGATTTACTGCTTTCAGGCCTATGATGTCAGGCCGCCATCAACTTTTAATTTTCTGCATCATGGCCTATGTTGTCAGGCCTCATCAAATTTTCTATCCACCTGTCAAGCAGGTTTGCATTTATCCTGGCAACAACAGGATTTCATTTGCATCTTCCCGGCAACAGCGGGATCTCATTTGCATTCTCCTGTCAACAACAGGACTTCAAGCATGTTTATTTTTCTGTCCACCTGTCAAGCAGGTTTGCATTTATCCTGGAAACAACAGGATTCCATTCACATCTTCCCGGCAACAGCGGGATCTCATTTGCATTCTCCTATCAACAACAGGACTTCAAACATGTTTAATTTCCGTTCACCTGTCAAGCAGGTTTGCATTCATCCTAGCAACAACAGGATTTCATTTGCATTTTTCCATCAACAACGGGATTCCCATCAAGTTTAAACTTTTGCATTATGGCCTATGTTGTCAGGCCACCATCAAGTTTAAATTTTTGCATCATGGCCTATAGTGTCAGGTCACCATCAAGTTTACATTTCTGCATCATGGCCTATGTTGTCAGGCCACATGAAGTTTAGCTTTCTGCATCACGGCCTATAGTGTCAGGCCACCATCAAGTTTCCCTTTCTGCATATTAAAGTTTTCTTTTCTGCACTCCGACCTATAGTGTCAGGCCACCTTGTACATACCTTACTTTTTAGTTCTTGCATGCTTCACTGCCTCAAACAGGCCATTTCCACTCCACTGAGCTTGTCCTAACAGGCCATTCTCCTCTACTTTTCCCATTTTAACAGGCTATTTTCATTTCATTTTGTTTGTCCTAACAGGCAATCCCATTGCATTCCACGCATGTCCTAACAAGCCTTCATTCATTTCAGCTTACTTAGGCTATGCCATCTAGCTTTGTATATTTATACCCTATCGGCACACGAAGCCGGTAAAGTCATTCAACCACCGCTCCTCCAGCATCGGGGGGTCCACTTTAGGCTCAAGGCTTCTGGTGCTACTCGGATCTCTTCAAAAATCGCCTCAGACATAAGGTGTTCATGTCTTTACTCATTTCCCATCTCAATAATTTAGAGAATGATTTCTCACATTATCGGGTAGGAAAATGAGTAAAGAGGGGCAAACTGTAAACACCCAATTATGTCCGAGCCCCCCCAATTACAAAATTAATCAAGAAATCCACACTAGTTTAAATAATAAATAAACAAACCATATAAAAAATAATAATAACAACAGAAATTAAAAAAACAGAAATTTAACAGAAAACAGAAATTAAACAGACAGAAAAAAATTTTAAAATAGAAAAAACAGAATGTGAAAAGGAGGCTTGGGTTGAGAACAGTTTGAGGAAAGCGGGGAGGTCTTTTTTCTGGCTCTTTTGGGGAACGGAGGCCCTCAACAATCTCGGAGGAGAAGCTTTACACCTAGAAGGATCAACCGTAATAAAAGGAGGATCTTGATTTTCCAGGGGAAAAAAGGAAAAGAGAAAGAAATCTTCATATTCGAAGAATCAAATTCCTGGAGGGGATCCCGGCCATAGTTGAAGATTCACATAGAGGAAGGAGGAAGAACCTCGCTTCACCTATCCCCAGGTTCGTTTTTTATCTAATTATACATGTTCCTGTAAAGAAGATGAATGTTTTTCGTGGTTAATCACTGCACCTGTGTACTTGCACCATGGTTTGAGATTTCTAGAAGAATTTTGGTTCAGTCCTGTTATTTGCCTGAGAGTGACCTATGATATGAGCCCTACATGAGAAATCCAGCTCCATAGGCATGTGGAATGTCCCTACTTTACCGCATAGCATCTCGTTAAAATCAGTTTACCCATGAATTCTCGGATAGATCAGGACTAAAGGATGTGAGTTATTAACCCAAGTACCTCAATGCCATGAACTGGCTAGGCCTAGTGTTGATAATCAGGTTCTAGGACATTTGCATCCCTGAAATCAGGTCCCCGGTGGAGAAATACAGCCAAGGGAATCTAATGGCTCAAGAAAACTGGCATGATCAAGAGGAATTTGATGAGGAGGAGGGATCCCCTATGATGACAAAATTAACATGCAGCATTTTTTCTCTGTGTTTGAATCTTAATCCAGGATTCTCTGTAATTTTTATATGCCTTTATGGATGTTATTGACACAATATGACTTAGATATAAACATCTTGGCTATCTCCTGTTCTGGTATGTGCTTCTTGGTTTGAGTTGGCAACATCGATTCTTGAAAGGGTGGTGTGGTTCAACCTCTCATAAATCAGGTGAAGAATATGCTAGGCGAGTTTATACGAATTCCAACTTCTCGTTTTCTTCTCCAAAAAGGATGCCGACTCTTGCTGAATTTGATACTATGAGCTATGGCAAGCAAGAATAGGGAACTGTTAATACAAAGGGGAGTTCCAACTGATCAGAGTCCATCATAGAATTGTCTTGAGAAAATCGATGAATAAAATAAGTAGGTACACCACCAATCTTGGATTTCATGCTCCCAACAAGAACTCATAGCAAGAAGATGACCATCTGCACTTTCACGTAGCAAGGTGGATCTTACCTATATTATCGATGAACAAGTGGGAAGAAAAAAGTAAAGGATTCAAATACTGGCAAG
Organism: Canavalia ensiformis; assembly: GCA_026541065.1. NCBI lineage: Eukaryota > Viridiplantae > Streptophyta > Magnoliopsida > Fabales > Fabaceae > Canavalia > Canavalia ensiformis. The sequence goes on along the minus strand of JAMKYM010000909.1, from coordinate 172,167 downwards.
CATTCTTAGCAGGGGGCAAGAAGCAATAGATGACTATGGTGTTATCACTAAAATTGGTTAAATTGATTCGAACCAAAAGTCTTTACGGTGATGCAAGCTTTCCTATTAAACCAAGGACCTTTTAATGATACTCCATAGATCACTTTGATAGGATTGCTTCCATAGACCTTGCATAGTTTGGGAATAGTGAGGTTGAGGGCTCGGTAGGAACCGAAGCTTGGTCGATTCTTTGTGTTGAATCTCTTGCTTAAAGAAAGCAAGAGAGTGCACGGCTCACTTGTGGATACCGCAAGTGGATATGTTGGTGACTATTTGGCATTAAAAGAGGAAAGTGGGTTTACAGCTCATGGGAATGAAGATTATTTGGGTATCAATCTCAGATCTAACATCATAGGTGGATACTCCAGAATTCCATCCGATAAAATTGGAGCTCATGATGATGGCAGGTTATCAATTAGTAACATACTCATAAGTGAAGACTTACAAAAGACTGATCAGAGGGATGTCATTTTTTCTCGCTCATTCATAATTGTAATATCAACCAATCATTCCTTCTACAAAGAACCAATTTAGAGCATGATTCCTTGGTTAAGAATCAGTTTAGGCCAGCTTCTACTATGGTTCGTCCAATCCAGGCTCAGTTCTTGAACAATTCGTGTGCAACACGGGGAGATCCAAGTTCTAAGAGCACTACCTTCAGATGATCCCAGGCGTTCCTGGTTTAATTTTTGGCTGGTTATCATCTACTGAATTGATAATGATGCTAAGTCAATAATGGAAAGCATCTCTCCATCAAACAACTTTGGAAGAAATTCTGGAGTAGTCAACAATGTTTTATTCATCCGGAATTGAAAGACATAGCGAGATGGCATGATGTCACAAAGGACTCTAATTTGTTTGGTATAGTGGCAGTTTCTGCATAATTAGGCAGAAAACAACATGTGCTGCCATAAAATTTTCAGTTGCCAGGCAAAAAACAAGTATGTTAGTACCATCTGGATGTATTGAGACATGACTCAATATGGTGACTACAAGGGGCTTGATTTGTGAGACAGGATTAAAATGTAATGGCATATAGATGTCAAATGAGTCCAGGGAAAGCTATGAAGGAATTTTCAGTGAATGAAGCTCTGATCAGCGAGGTAACATCATATCAGGGCTTTGGCCATCCGTAGCCTGGTACATAGCCTTTAGGAGCCTAGTACTCAAAGACCGAAATCTGTTACCACTTGAAATTTTTAGTTGAATCCCTTCAATGTACATAATTCCACAATGATTGAAAAGGAACAAAGTTGATGGATGAAGGAGCCAAAGACAAGTCGAAACTTGGAATTGTAGAAACTAGAATTTGTGATCAAATGCCAAATTCGGTTGAGCCATTGTGAGGGGTCGTAGCAATGGCCTAGGCTTCCATGGGGATGATGAATCAACTTAGGCCAAAATGGTTTAATGAACTGAGAACGGTGGTGATGGATTATTTGATCGCCTAATGTCTTGGCATGGTAATATGAAATGGGCACAAAGCTACTAAAACAGTAAATTGTAGGGGGCTGATTAATTCCCAGCCAATCGCTATTTATTTTATTTACACCCATTCAGACTAAGCTCCACAGCCTGGCCTAGTGGTCAAGTAGGCGATCCATAAACCCCATGACCAAGGTTCGAATCCCAGGTATTGCAGTTTTTGTTAATTCCGTTTAACATAGATCAAGCATGAGCTAAATCAAAATAACTACACTATGTACCCAACCAGGCGCTTGGCCCAGTGGTTGGGGGCGTTTGTGGACATCCTATACCCTCGCTTCGAACCCCAAAGACAACATTCCTTGAATTTTGAAATGACCAAGCTCAACGATTACCATTCTGCCCCTCAGAGTTCATGAAATACCCAATAGGTCCCAGCAAGGGAAATACCCATACTACCCCTTTAGAATTTCCAAAATGCCTAACAGGTCCCTGCAAGTCAAATTACAATTTTACCCCACCAAAAATTAACAAAAATTCCAGAAAATAAAAAATTAATAAAAAATTTCAGGAAATAGAAAATTAATAAAAAACTCCAAAAATTAAGAAAATTAATAAAAATTCTAGAAATTTCATAAAATTCTAAAAATTTCTAAATGAGTCACAAAAAATCGAAATATTAAAATAAATCATAAGACACTTCAAATTCCTAATTGCCTCTAAAAGTCAAAAGAAAATGAAGAATCTTTTATTATGTTCAAGCTTTCTTTTATTCAAAGATCGATATCCTTTACAAATTATTTCTATCTCAAAAATTTAAAGAATCTTTTTGATATTTTGGGATTTTTAAGTCTCACGCAATGAGCTCTAAATGAGGAACTAGCGGTTTACCTGCTGTTCAACATTTAGTAGTTCGTATAGGTCCTTGTGCTGCCTTAGCCGCCTCGGGCCTTGTGCATGAGTGGACTTGAGGTCCTTTTCAAATTAAAAATATAAAAATCTTTTTAATATTTTGGGATTCTAGGTCTCATGCAATGGGCTCTAAATGGGGAACTGGCGGTTTACCTGCTGTTCAACATTTAGTAGTTCGTATAGGTCCTTGTGCTGCCTTAGCCACCTCGGGCCTTGTGCATGGGTGGGCCAAAGACCCCTCCTAAAAATAAAACGTCTTTTCGAATAGCAAAATTTTCAAACATTCTTTCAAAACACTCTTCGAAGGTCAAGCCTTCACAAACCAGAACTACGTAAGCCTTGAGTTTCCCATTGCACCGGGGAATACGTAGGAGCAGGATCAAGTCCTGTCAGGCTAATCTCCATCGAATTATTTTTCACATTAAAGGGATCCAAACAGTTTTCAAAATCACACACTCAGTTTAGGGGTACCGTTCTTCTGAACAGGCGAGTAGGGTGCCTAACACCTTCCCTACTTGTAACCGACTCCCGGACTTAGAAGCTCATTCTCGAGTCAGGATTTTTTTTCCAAATATTTTTCCCTTAATAAAAAAATTTGGTGGCGACTCCACATCATCAATAAAATCTATTTTAAAATTTTAGCGAGTTCGTCGTCTCGTCGGAATTACGGTTGCGACAGATATGTCCAACGTTATATGATACATTAAGGATTTCTCCATCTCATATGCCCTAATATACCTATCTTTATCATCATCCTTGTTCCTACAATGTTGAAAATAAATCCTAAAATGCTTTATCTTCATTAGTGACTTTTTTTACCCTTTCTAGTTACCATTTTTAATTACACTCATCAAAGGTCTGGGAACAACAACTCTCATTGTTAAGTTTAACAATTAATAATAGATGTTCCAATTCTATTGTTTTTTCCTTAACTAGTAGTGCACTTTTAAATTTATATAAAAAATTAAAATATAATCAATAATTTTATTATTAATAATAATTTTTTATTATAATAAATATTATTGACTTAAACATATAAATCACTTGAAAGTTAATTAGTAAAATTAAGATAAATCATTTTTATTATATGATATATCAAAATTTAAATTTTAAAAATAAAATTTAAATTAAGATTATGATAATTTTAAAATTTAATGTATCTAAAAATATATTTTTAAGTTAATATAATATATCAAAATTTTAAAATTAAAATTAAAACATTATAATATTTGAAAATTTATTTTTTTAATTAAAAATTATATAACAATAAAAATTCAAATATCACACCAAATTTTAAAAATAATCCTGTTTAAAAATTTAAATTTAAATTTAAAATATAGAAATAATTATCTTCTTAATAAAATATTAAAAATACATTCTACAAACTATTTGGAATGAGTGTTAATCGATTATAATAAAAATTAATAATTAATAATATTTTGTCAAGTAAAATTTTTGTTTGACTTTAATTCATAAGATATTCATTATTTGTTTTTAGAATTTGTAATTATTAAATTATACATAAAAATTTTAATTATTAAATGTTTAATATGAATTCTATCATAATATTACTTACTTTTTGATCTGGTAAGTGTAGATACAAATGTAACTAGTAGTAGAAATTGATTTATAATGTTATATTAAAAATTTGTGTTTGAATTATTTTGTTGTATGATTTTTCTTTTTTTTCTTTAATTAGGATTTTAAATTTTTTTAGATATAAAACTATTTTATTTACGACATACATGTGCATACGCACACTTAGACATATGTATATTATGATTATTGCAAGAAATTATTACATTTTTCAAGAAAAAATGATATAAAAATAGTGTGCATAAGTTAGGCATAAGGATCCAAGAGAACATTCTAAAAATGTTTGATGATAAGGAAAAATGGACATAGTTGCTCTTTAAAGATACAACCATATTTTAGATCCTATTTATGTTCAGTAGAATTTTGTATTTTGACAAATATTTGATTATGTATTCACTAGTTCACTAGTTCAAACCCTAAACCATAAACCCTAAATATTAAATTTTTATACCAAATGTCAACAAATTCTAACTCACACTCATACATCGTCTCCATGCTGGCATATTCATAATATTAAATACTTGTAGATTTCAATCTTTTTTGTTCTATTTGGTCCTGCTCTTTTGAAGGAATTATGAATGTTTCTACTTTCTTGGTTCTTTTAAATATAACATATTTAAAATTATTTAAAATAATATGTTTTATTACAAAAAATTTAGAAGAATTAAATTCTAAAAGCTCACCAGATTTAAGACATGCCTCCAAGTTCGATGAAGCCTTATAAAAATACTTTCAAATCATCCGAAAAAATATATTAACATCCATAAAAAGATATTCACAACAATATTTATATATTTTAAAAATAGTGATGATTAAAATTACAACAAAATTTTATATATAATGAAATAATGTTTTAAAAATAAGAATAGTTAAAATTGTTATAAAATGATCCTAAGTTCATAAAGTGACTTCAAACTTCTAGGAGGGATCCAAAATTGTTCTCCAAAGTTATTTTTTGTTTGTGTAATGTTATCTCCAAATGCTCAAAGTAATTTACATTCGTCAATACATACATTTATGCTACACCCTATTATACATTTATCAAATATACATAGCATATTATTTATTACTAATACTTAAGATGCTTGCATTCACCTATATACAAATATATATATTATTATATCATCTCAAATCATGTTTCCTTAATGTAGCAATGGGAACCACAAACCTCCTTTAGCCCATAGGTGAAAGTGCCCCGGCAGTAAGTTCGGATCTAGTGACGTGAACATTCCATCAGACATCTCTTGGTAAGCCCGGAAGGGGTATGACATGGGGTACGATGAACTCCCTTGTGAGAACCACATGTGTGAGGTACTATAGTAATGCAACGGAGTTTGGGGGTTGGTCTCGCCCTCCGAGGAAGCTGATTCCTCTACAACAAGTTTTTGTTGTCATTGATACTCGGGAGGTAGTAAAAACACTCTGTCCGGATGGAATGCCTCTAATGGAACCGCGAAACCACTAGTACTAAAGTTCGTGCTTAAGACTTTGAAAATGAAGAGGTGTCCTAAGAAAAAATGTATATTCTAACACTTGCTTGGGCAATAATTAGAATGTTGTGGGGGTTAGCGGTCCAGTTCACGTTGCTAATATCTATAAATACCACCGCCATCGCGAACGATATTGTTGTTGCCTTAGAAAAAAGTGGAAGAAGTAGGGGTGAGAAACTAAGTTTTTCAGTAGATTTTCTACTCTATCTTTAATGTTATCACTTTTATCCCAGTCACTTTAGTTTATTTAAGAAATCATTTCATGCATATAAGATTACTTTTAATCCTTTAGAAATATTCTACTGAAGTGGGTTAATTTTTATTCAAAATATCTCAATGTTTAAACATACATTCATCTTAATTTTATAAGCTTTGAGATAACAATAAAAATATTATTTGACATATATATTATTCTATGTCTTAAACTTTATTCTCTATCATTTCTCATTGTCTTTAACATATCTCTAGCCCATTCCTTGGGAAAATTATGGATCTGGTCCCATCATTTGGGGGAAAATATTTAGACATGATTTAGTCCCACCATTTTGGAGGAAAGTATTTAGACATAGACATCATTAAATTTGTCAAACAATATTTTTTCACTGCCTATACTCCTACCTTCTGCTGAATAAGGATATAAGCTTATTTCTAGGTGATCGTCACCATCACATAAAATGTGAAGAACTCAATGTCTTCACTGTAAAAAGATTTTTGGAGAACTTAATATCTCCTAGGAGAAACTTTTTCCTCCTCTTTAGTAGAGTTCTATGCGCCCTCTGAATTCTAGGTGCATAAGGCACAAAGAGAGTAGACTTACTTTTTCACATAAGTTTGCTTTAGTGATCCCCTAATATTTTAGGTTCATTTTAATTGCTTTTAGATAATTATGCATGCTCAAGAAAATTTTTAGCCAATATAAAATGCACATATAGATCTCAATTGCCATCTTATCTTCAATCATAAATAATATTCATACGTAACATCATTCTTTTCTTACTTATAAGCATTCATCATTTTAATCTTACATAAATAGTATGCATTTATGATAATAATATAATTTGATTGGTAAATCACATAGTATCATTACATGTCATAAGTATATGTCCAACTTATTTTTCAATTCAGCCTTTGATGTTGAATCACTCAAGGTACTTAATTCTCTCAGGCTTCTATGTTTCTCCTCATCCTTTCTTTTTGTCAAATTACATTAGTTTCATGAGATTTTTATGACTTAGAATTTTTCTTTAGATGGTCAAATGATATCTTTTAAATTTTTATTCTTTGTGCTCCTTAATTGTTCAATTCTTATGCAAGTCCTACTTATACTAAGTCCAAAAGTGAAGTGTTTATAAGTTTTTAGCTTGTTTAAGACATTTTGCTTGAACATGGTCGAATGGTTGTTTATGTTTTTACCAAGCTTCTTTTGAACTTTTAATTCTTCATTTAATGTTATAAGGCTTCTTAAGTTACCCAAATCAAGATTTTAAACTCTTTTGTTCTTAATTAACCTAGAGTGGCCGAATGTGAACCCTAGGTTTCTAAGACTTTCTAGTTCATTTTCTCTTGTCTTATGGGTTGATTTTTATCAATTAAAGACTAACTCATTAATTGCTATCTAACTTGGAAATTTTTAAAACTTCCTTTTCATCTTTGTAAGTCACAGTTGAATGGCTTAATTTATCTCCCAACTTCATGTTTTAATTTCTAATCACTTATCTTAAGCATACTTAGATTTAGGCTTGAAGTATGTTAACTTTTGACTTTCTTTTTACTACCTTAGTGATTAGGTTCAAATGACTATTTGACCTTTGTAATTCCTTCTAGATATAGACCAAAGGATGTCTAGTTAAAGTAATTAGGAATTAAATGTTCTCCTAGGTCATTCTAAAATAGTTGAATGATCACTTAACTCTTGTCATATCTTTCTCACATTTTTAATACATTATACTTACATGTCCAAGATCATTAAGTAGACCTAGTTAAGAATAAAAAATTATTTTTTGTTAATTAATCTCATGGTGGCTGAATGCCACTCCTTGGGCTTAGGGTACCATATTTTTCCTTTTTAACCGTAGATACATTTACCTAATGTGGCCGAATGGATCCTTTACCTATCTTAAAGTTTTTTCACAATTTTAATTCATTATATTTGCATACTGAGGATCTTTAATTAAAACAAATTAGGAATTAAAACATTTCTTTGGTTAATTAATTACATAATGGCTAAATGCCACCTCTAAGGCTTTAGGGTTTCTATTTCTTAACCCTAGTTGACTTTGGTTTACCATTTTTTGTGGTTGAAGTTTTGACTAAGTCTAGAGGGTTTTTAGGTCTTTTTACTTCCACTAGGTGTCTTGGCCAAATTTTACTTTCCCTTTTACCTAAGTCATGGTTAAATTTTAGTTACCAATTATATACTTCATCTTAATTTACCCATGTTAGCTATTATGAAATTGGTCATTTTTAAGTGTTAATTAATCCTCCAATCAATCTCTTTACTTGGTGAAAATTCTTCATTCACCCTTAATCAATTTTTAAACCTATTTTTCCTTAAATTAATCTAGGGTGACCAAATGCACACCTAGAGGGTTTTGAACCATTTTTTATCCAATTAACTTCATTCAAAGATTGACATAATTCATTTATAACCTAATTACATAGTTTATGTCACTCATGAAAATTTTACCAACTTTATCGTTGTTTATGTTATTGTGGCCGAAAGCCTCCCTTGGCTTGCCAAGGTCATTTTTTCCAAACTTTCTTCTCACGCAACCTTGGTTCTTTGGTTTTATACACTTGCAGCACCTCATGCCCTTGGTCCATGCATATTTTGTCCAAAGTCCAGAGCTTAGGTTTTGACTAACAAGAGTCTTAAGTGTCATACAAAGTCTATGCCATTTTTACATTCAAAATCCAACCTTTACTTAATAGCTTTTTAGCCTTTGTCCAAAGCAAACTTTTAGGAATTACTACATAAATTTTCTTTCACTTTTTAACACTTATGTTCAGGGGTTTAAATCTGGTCCAGAGGAAAAATCATAACTTTAAAAATGTACGCATAAAAACATGCAGCATAACATTTTTTCCATACAATAAAGTGTAGATTCTCATTATCTACTCCAAGATCCGCATATCTTCTACCAAGAATGATTCAAAATATTTGCTCATGAGTACTCAAAACTGATCAAAGATTAAAAATAGGTTTTTAAACAAATCTCACTGATTAAATTTCTTCTAAGTGCCTTAGAAGTACTTTAAATCAACCAAACTTTGTTTTTCTTTTCAAAAATCACTAAAAATTGGTGGGGCTGATTTTGAACAGTTCAAATATAATATTAAGCCCTTATAAGTAAAAATAAAAGGAGATGCAAAGATTTTAGAGAAAAAAATCCATAAAAGAAAGAAATCAAATCATAAAAAGCAAGTGTAAAGTTTAAAAAGACAAGTAGAAAGATTCTACTTGATGATGACTTTGTTAAGTGTTGGTGGGGTTATGATGGCTTCCTTTTGTCCCCTCTTTGGCTGGTCCACACGGTTCTACAAGTAGGGATGGTGGGGCTTAGCGTTTAAGACCTTGATTTGGCTTAAGTCTCAAAGTTGGAGACTTAGGCTTAATGTGTAGTAGGTTCAACCAAGCTTGGGCTTAGTGTTTTAGGGTTTTTTTTAACCTAGATGGACTTAAAAAGAATTGAGAGAGTTGGCTAAGTATTTTGATCTATAAAAACTGAAGCAAATGGGGTCCCAAAGCTGCTTAATGGGTTCGACCAAACTTAGGCAAAGTTGGAACATTTTTACACTTAAAAGTATTTTGGTAATTTTGCATGAATTTTTTATTTTTAAAAATAATTCAAAATTTAAGGAATTATCCTTTTATAATTTAGTTTATGTTAATTAGGTCAAGTTTAACTCTAATTATATTTAACTTAGCCTAAGCATGGTTAACTTTTAATTAATCTTAATCATGGTTAAAAAATTTTTTTTACTATTTACTTTTTGTCTTTTATGGTTGACTTGGTTGACTTAACTTGTGACTCACCATCAAGTTTTTCACATATTGAATTTTCATGCAAGTAGGTGTGGGGCCCACTCATAGCTTGTTTCTCACACTTTCTTATCCTCCCGACCTTCTAGGGATGTTTTCATAAATTTTTTTAACATTACCGAAAAAATTTTCAAATTATTTCTTTGACAATTCTAACACTTTTTTGGCTCATTCTCATGTTAATCTAAGCTCATTTACTATTTTTCTAGGAATTGACTAGTTCTATGTAGAAAGCAAAGCTCCTAGGGGCATTTTAGACGTTTTCTAAGGATATTTTTGTCCCTTCTTTGTTTTCTAAGTTTTTCTCACTACTTTTGACTATCCATGATGTTTTATTATCCTTTTAGGATGTATTTTACTTATGTTTTTATTTCTCTAGTCCATTATCTGATGTGTCCAAGTGCAAGGGCATTTTCGCCATTTGCACCAAACTTTCTAATTTTTCTATTTTTGGTTCCTAATCCTACTTAGTTTTACTTTAGAAATTATTTTTAGCTTCAAAAGTTCATGATAGAAAAATTGGGACATTATATGCATCATATTGGAGATCGTTGGCTTCATCTAGTTTGAGAACGAATCCATGTATGAGACTTTGAACCGTTTCCAAAACCTTCTCTAGAGATGCCCACATCATGGGTACCAATTACCTCATCTTGTTCAAATCTTCTACAATATTCTTTCCTATGCCAATAGAATTTTTATTAATGCAGCTTCAAGTAGGGGAATTCTGTATAGCCTTGTAGAAGATACATGGAAATTCATAAGAAACTTGGTTGCCAATAGCAACTAATGGCAATCTTCAGATTGACATGTGAAGAAGAATGACTCTTAACCAGCATGAATGTATTAGGTGGATCACACTACCATGATAGCCGATCAAATAGAGGTCTTGAACAAGAAGATTGAGGCATGCATGCAAGCAAAAACAACTTGCCCCGACGATCCAAACATCGATTGCACATGAACCATGATTGTGTAACCGTTGTGGCTCCTTACACCACAGTGGTGAAGAATGTGTGATTGAAGTTATATAGCTCAACAAAATAAAGACGCCAACTTTGTGGGAAATACATATAACCCTACTTGAAAGAATCACCTCAATCTTTCTTGGACAAGGCTTCAAGATAATAATTTTCCTAACAATGCTCATAATGTTTACAACCTTCCTCATATGTAAAATCAAGAATGTAATAGGAAAGAAAGGAAGGAGTCAGTCCCTATGGAATCACGATTCCAGAACGTAAAGGCATGGCTCCAGAACATAGAGACATAAATGTCCCAAGTTCAAAACATGGAGAACCAAATAGAACAGATTCTTAATTCCTTGTCACAACAAGTGCTTAGGACCTTATCTAGCTAGCCTAAGGTGGACCTAGAGGAACAAACCAAGGAAATAGTTTTGAGGAGTAGGAAAGAGTTGGAGATGCCTGCTAAAAAGGAGAAAGAAAATAAAAACATACTTACTAATGGCCACCTCGAGGTTATCGATAACTTCTCAACTCCTGCTGAAGGGAGTTCAAAAGAAAATAGGAAGGAGGTCGATGAGACAATAGAAAGGGTTCCAAATACATCTCATATGCACCCTTATCAGCTAATTATACCCTTTCCTCAAAGATTAAAGGAAAATAATGATGATCTTTAATTTGCCAAATTTTTAGACATCCTAAAATAATTAAGGATCAATCTCTCCTTCGTGGATGTCATTTTCCAAATGCTCAAGTACACAGTTTTTGATATGGATTCTAGACAATAAAAAGAAGCTTGAAGAATTCATGACCATTAAGCTTAATGAGGAATGCTCTGCCATCCTTCTAGGGAAACTACTACCAAAGGTTGAGGATTCAGGAAGTTTCACTATACATTGCATTATTGATGAATCTTATTTTAAGGCTTTGTAACTTAGGTGCTCTGCCAAGCCTATCATTATCTCTTTATAGCTTGTAGATAGATATATTACTATTTAAGAGAGATAATGGAGGACGTTTTCAAAAGGTGGATAGATCCATCTTCCCTGCTAACTTTATTGTGCTTGATATAGAGGAAGATGAAAAAATTCCACTAATCTTGGAAAGATCCTTCTTTTCACTCGAAAAACTATGATTGATGTACAATAAAAGAAGCTCACTTTGAATTTCCCTAATTTTATTAATTTTCTAGAACCCTCTCTAAATTTTCCTTCTATGTAAGAACAACCCAAAATGAAAGCATGCAAGAGCTCAAGGATCTATAAAAGAAAAAACAAAAAGACACCTTAAACACATTCGAAAATATAGGTTTCAGATAGGTAAGAAATTATCAGTTTATAGGAAATAACCATCATGAGGTACTCCTTTATGGTAAGATGGGACCCGTAGAAGAAAATAAAGGGATGCTCCACAAGAAAGGGCAAAAGGCTAAGCATTATGGGGAAGATGTGGTTGAAGGACACACCTTTATACCAATGGAAAGATCATAGGTAACCACTTATGACTCTGTTTAACCATTAGGTATAGGTGTGTTAGACTCGTAACATAAAAAAATGCTTAAAAGAGCTAGCCTAGTATTTTTTTTTTTTATCATTGTATATATATCTATACTTTTAATATTTTGTTTATAAAAAAAAAAGAGAGCAAGATTGAGCACAATCGTGCTGGCCTTCGAATACCTTTAAATAGGAAGAAAGATAACTTTACACATCACTTAAGTGACATAATCTGATCAAAACAATCATACCCCTGCTTACATGGTCGTGCACAATCATAATTACTTGATTGATTAAGAGTTTAATATAATCGTGTCTTGCATTGCATGGTTATACTCGCTTAAAATTGAGGATCCTTGCTTATGAACATGGTTGTGTCCTTACTACGCTATTATGCAAATTCATCAAATCCTAAATACTTAACATGAGCACAACTGTACAATTTACTAATGGTAACTTTTAATAGGAAAATTTTTTAAAATTAAAATTAATATAATTTTATCTAAAATCAACAATATCTTGAAAAATATAAAATAAATTAGTTTTATTATTGAAAAATAAAATAATGAAAATCTTAAAAAAAGAAAAAATGAATTGAATTTTTTTAAATATCTATTTAACTTTTTTTAAAAGAAAACAAATGTATTAATGAGCGTAGACATTCGAACCTTCTCATTAAAATGATTTTTACAAAAAATCAGTTTACCAAAAATAAAATTTCAATTTAAAAGTTCTTCTACTTTAAATATAATAGGAAGGTTGAAAAATAAAAAAATAAATATAAAAGTTCATATTAGATAACTCTTAAAATTTAAAAGTTACGTTTAATTCTTAACTTTTAGTTAATTTTTTATTAAAAAAAATTCACAAAAACAGACACTTAAGTGTTTTCCAAATATTTTTTTATAAATTTCTCTAAGTTTAACTTTTTAGTATTTTTATATTATTTTTTACAACCTTGCACATTGCCGTAAATATCAAAAAGTAAAGTTTTAACTATTTAAATATAAACGAAGAATAAACAATGATAAAAAAATAGTTAAAAATTATAAATGCAAGTTATATATAGGTGTGTTTTTCTCCGACGCATTAAGTCTTCTATTGACATTTTTATGTAATTCTTGACTATTGTATCTTGAAATAAATGTGTATAAGACTTTATTCCATACTTAAGATTCGTGATGCATGTTTTATGCGTGAGAATGATTTTAACTAATCTTTTTTATTAACTATATATTATTTTTAATTTATAAGTTGCTCATTTTTTTTATCTGAATAGAAGTTCTAAAATTATAAACTTTTTTTTTAAAAGTTTTTTTTGAACTATCAAATTATTATTTTAAAAAATATTATAAAAAATAAATTTAATTATTATTTATTTATGATAAGACAGTTAAATAATAACTTCATTTAAAACAATTTTTAATCCATAAAATACTTTGATACCATACTCAGACTCTTAAAATATTTTATTAAACTTTAATGTTTTTTAACAGCAAAATTTGATATATGAACCATGTTATCTTTAACAATTATCAATTAAAAATTAAAAAATTAAAAAATTAACTATAATAATTTAATAACTAATTTTAAATCACAGAAATATGAAAATAAATTTTGAATAAAATTACAATTTAATAGTTTATTAGAATTATTACAATCTATGGATAATGATTTACAGCACATGAGTACTTGCGGATTCCTTCTTGCAACTGGCTTCCGTTGCACTAAAATATCTGACTTGAATCTCTGTCAACCATCCAAACACGGGATATTTTGTCTGCGTGAAAACAAAGTATTATCACTGTCTCTGTCTGCTGTACTTCCCAAAATATCTCAAACTTTGTATCATTCTTATCGAATATAAAATTTAAAATTTTTAAATTTTTTTAATGGCATATATTATCTATAAAAATTAAAAAGGTTACATTGTAAAAGAAATAATTTTTTATAATAAATAATATTCAAATAAAAAATTTACTTAAAAAATAAATATATCCTTTAAATAAACATTTGATAAATATATTTTTTTATTAAGAACAACTATTGTCGTATCTATAAACTAATCATTACTTTTGTATAAAATATTTTTTTATATTTTTTAATTAAATTAATTGTAAATATTTTAAAATTATATAAAATAATAATATTTGTAAAAGTAATAATAATCATATTTTTTTCTTAGTTTACAACGACATTAAAAGTAAATAAGATAATTTTTTAATTAATTTTTAAATAAGAATTTTTTTATTAAATTTTTTAAATAGAAAATTTAGATGAATTTGAATCTCGAAATTCATGATAAAAGTATATTTTAAAGTTTAATGAACATTTATAAAAATACTTATAGATTTAGCAATATTTAAAGTTGTGATTCTAAAAACTACAAATCAAATCCTTCGTTGATTGGATATATTTAAAAAATTAATTTTTAAGTATATATTTAAATAATTTAATATAATTAAACTAATTATTGAAAAAATAATTAATTAATTTTAAAAAAAATTATTTTAATTATATTATTATTTTAATAATTATCAATATTTTCTAAAATTTTATTTTTACCTTTGTTCAAGATTTTAACTATTAATTAAAAAATTTTATTTTTTATTATTGATAAATTTTATTTTTTTATCAATTATAAAATATTATTTTTTATATTATTAGTTAATATTACCGTATTCAATTTAGTTATTAAATATTTTTATTTTTAATTTAAAAAATAAATAAAAAAATTATTTATTTAATAATATATATTTTTTGTTAAAAAACACATCATAAATAAATTATCAAACTTTTTTTAATAATATAAAATTATGAAAATAATTATAAATTTATATTATCTTATTTTTATTTGATAAATTAAAATAAATTAAAATTTTATTATCCTTACGCTTAATATAATAATTTAAAATTAAATAAATATTAAAATTTATAATTAATAATAAATTATAACACTTAAATTCAAATTATTATAATTTTTTATTATTTGATTTTATCTTTATCAACTAATTTTATAATTAATTTTATTAAATATTTTTGATTAGTACAGTTATACTTATTGAAATTAAGTGAAAAAAAATCCGATACCCTCTTTTTAGAAAATCTATACAAACACTTAATTTATTTTAACCTGTTCACATCATGGATGCCTAAAAAATTAGTTCTGTAAACTTTATAGAATGTTTAATCCTGTGAGCCCTTGCATGGTTGTAATAGAATTTTCTGTTCTAAATTACCCTTCTCATAATATTGTAGTGTCTTGTTTATTATCCTTCTCATAAAAATTCCTTCAGCGTGGTTTCACTATATAACTCGATATGCACTTTTAAAAAAAAATTATAATATTTAATTTAATATTAATAATAATATAAAATATCTTTACTCCTAAAATATAATTAATTTTAATTTAATCAAGACGGTAAAAATATTAATTAAATTTAAATTTAAAATATTGATATTATAACAAATTTAAAAATATATTTTATAAATAATTTTTATATAATTATAATCTTCATATATTATAATTTGAGTTTAATTTTAATTTTAATTTTAATATAATATATCATATAAGTAATGGTTATATCTCATAATTTTAATTTTATTCTCAATATCTTTTTAATTTTTTTACTTATATAATATGATATTTATAATAATAATAAATTATATATTATTTAATTTATTTTAATTTAAAATCTATAATATTTGTTCAATCTACCGATTATATACGAGTCAATAAAATTTAAAGGTATTTGTATCTATTTTAAAGACAGTTTACTGGTTTTTACAATTGTCTTAAAAATAAAATCTATTTTCTGGTGGATCGTAAATTATTTTTTGCATTAAAAATCAATACTTAACCATAAATTAATGGTAAAAAAATTCATTCCAACCCTTAAAATCAACTTTAAACATTTAAAAGGATTAAAAATATAATAAATTTGTATATATTTGTTAATATTTAAAAATAATTATACTGATTGAATTGCAAACTATCAACAAAACTAAATGTTATATATAGACTTAAAAATTATAAATATATTTATTAAAACACAAATTTAAAAGATGAAACCTATTTAACTTGCTAGCTCATGTAGGAGAAAGGAGTTGGGTAATTTTTTGTTTCTATTTTTATTTTAAATAAATTTTATATAATGTAAAAATATTATAATCAAAATTTAAATTTTTAAATAATTTTTTATTATTATAAAGAAATTTTATATAATTTATTTTTTAAATTAATTAATTTTAATAAATAAAAAAATTATTTTAAATAAAAATATTTATTTATTTTGAATCTAAACGATTTTCAGAAAAAAAAAAATTCTAGAATAGTTGTGGATGTTATCTAAGGATCTAAGAAGAAGAGTGCATTCCAACAAAAACCACACTCCAACAAAAATCAATAAACAAGTAAGAAAGTTTTTCACATTTATTGTTTTAAAAATAAGATAAAAATAAAAAAATTTATTTTAATAGATAGAAATAAAAAAAAGTAAATTTTTTTTTATTTACATAGCTAAAAAAATAAAATAAATAAATTGATAATATAAAATTTATTTATATAAATTAAAAAATAAAATCAAACATAAAAAATTGTTTTTTATTATATTATTTGGTTATTAATATCATATTTTTTATTTTTTTATTTTAAAAATTAATAATTAAAATACTTTATATGGAAAGACATTGAAAGTAAAGGAACCTTGCTATCATAAATGAATTTCCTCTATGTTCACTGCTATGAAAGTAGGATAACAGAATTATGTAACCTATGAACAGTTAATCTTTCCCTCCCTCCCGACTAAACCAACCAAACCTATGAAAAATATAAATCAAATCTATGAAAATTATATTTTCTCCTTTGTAATTCCTCTCATCCAAAGAGATTGCAAGAGTGAAAATGGTAATTATAATAGTTTTAAAAGAAAGGTATAGTATTTTTTAGTTAAGTGAATATAATTTGTCTTTTTTAATTTAATCAGCAAGATTTACAACTTTTAACTTCTAATTAGACTTTAATTTTTACCTAACTTTTAATTTTTCATTAGTTGTTCATTAATTAAGCATGCCTTTTGACACTTATCCAAATTTTAAATTCAAGACTATGTTTATGGAAAAATAAATATATATACTACTTGAATTAATCACTCATTAATATATGAAATATATTTTTGTATCTATGTAAATTAAATTATTATTATTATTATTATTTAAAATAATTAACAATGAATTAGTGTACAAATTAATGATACTTAACTATTATTAAATGACTAGTTTAAATTTTTAATAAATGATGCATAATGCTGATAAGAAACATTTATGCTTTTAAAATTTAAAATATTTAATAATTTTTATTGAGAAATTAAAAAATAATTTTTCAACAACTATAAATGTTATTTTTATTTGTAATAAAAATCTATTTAAGTCTAACAAATTAACCTGACTATTTATAATAATAATAATAATAGTAATAAGGTTTTAAATTTATATTAAAATACTTTAAGATTGTATATTTATTAATTTATTGAAAAATCTATACCTACTAACTATGTATAAATTTAAATGCATTAACTTGTTTAAATACATTTTCTAATTTATTTAAGAGAGTTCACTTTGATAAGATTTTAAAAAAGCTTTCGAATCACTCTAAACATTTAAAAAATTAAAGTGGATCTTAAAATAAATTATATAAGATTTAGATTATAAATTTAAAAATTAAACTAATTTTTTTTTTAAAATCTAACTTAATTCATTTCACCCTCAAATATACATTAACAAAAAATTTTAAAAATTTATGTTAAAAGTTTTAGATGATTATTTTTTTAGGCTACCCATACTTCACCACTAATATTTTATGTTCAATATGACTGCATACGTTCATAAATATCCCGATCAACTATAAATATCTTAATACGTATCCAAGCTGTCTAGAAACCACACCTAACTATCATATCTTGTCCGGGTGGAAGATATTTTAAATTTTATTCTCTTAATTATCATAAAAAATTATTAACTAAGTTTACATAACTATGTAATCATGGTAATGATTAATTTAATTAATAAGTATTTTGTGTACTGTAAATTTTTAAACACAGGTAAACTATAAAATAAAACTTTAATGGATGATTAATTTATTTCACATAATATTGTTTAATATAGATAAGAAAAAAATAAACTATAAAAATGTAAGCACTTCAAATTATTCAATACAAAATTTTAATGTAATAATTAGACCTATAAAATCCAACATCAATAAAAAAACATTAAGCAATGTAGAGGTAACAAAATTTCTTTCGTAATGGATTCATTTAGGAATATTTACTATCATATATTTATTTATTATTTTATATATCATCTCTTATTTTTTATTTTTTTTTTATTTTTATGACACCATTTATCATATCTTACAAAGATTATTATGACTTTCTGTCCGTTTTTTTTTCGTGAAATGTAAAATTTGGTATTTGAGAGATGTCTTCCTTTTTTATTTGTTTCATGATTAAATTTAAATTAGTTTTTAAATTAATGTTAATAAAAATTTCAAAAATTTAATATATAATAGAATAAAATGTATAGTCTAAAATAACATTTAGTATATACTGCAAAATAAAAATAAAAAAGAGTATATGAAAAATCATGTAAAAATATAGCAGCATTATCTAAAAGAAATCAATTATTACCTGAAAAGGAAATGTTTTGCAAGTGGATGTTATCATCATGATTATCATGTCAGATTTTGTTTATGTTTTCTTACTGCTAATGTGCCTGTCTGTATATGCTTATTAGTATTATTATCTCTTTCTCCTTCGCTATTGTGAACAAGTGTTTCTTAGGTACCATAATCAGAAACTCCAAAGCCATGAGTTCGTTGACTCCATCACCCTCACCTCTTCCCACATCCTCCTTTCTCACCATCAACTCCAAATTCTCCAAATTCCAATTTTCTTCTTTCCCATTGCCTTCTTCTTCTTCTTCTTCTCGCGTGGTGCGACATGTTGCTTCCAATTTCAATGTTCAACAAGTTGATAGGGACCTCAATTTCGTCTTGCATGATGCTCTTGATGCTTCTGGAATCAACACCACCCATGCCAGAGTAATGATATTAATATTAATATCTCTACTTTCACCTCCTTTTTTTTAACTCTCATTTAATTCTATTTTGGTTTAATTTTTATGTTCTAATTTTACATAATTTTCTTTGGAAAAAATTCATGTTAATTGAAGTTTGGAAGCGTGTTGCTTGTCCCTACCTTACGGTGGATTTTTTTGTTTCTTTTTTTAAAATATATATATGAATTCATTTTAATTTATGAGAAAATTTGAGTTTTGAAATGTTGAGTTTCAAAGTTTCCGATTGATTCTTTTTATTTTTACCTTTTAATTGTTGTTATTTTGTTTTATTGTTGAATTTCTTTTTCTTTTGCAAGTTGTTTAAATACCGAACTATATTCGATGCGTTCCGTGCGTAATTTGATTTATGTTAAAATCTGAAGCATGCTTGACCTTGTTTGGATGGGAAATTTTTATCGTAATTTATGTGATTTTCTTTAGTGGTTGACTTTTCAGGTTTGAAATTTCCTCATCCCCTTGTATCGTAATTATTTTGGAAAATGTTAATATGAGTGCTTATGATTGATTGTAAACATCCAAAATTGATAATTTTTTTTGTGTGAAAATAAGTATTTATTTTATTAGAAATACAAAAATGTAATAAATGTTTTTATTAAAAAAAAACTATTTTTATATATCTACATTAACAAAATCAAATTAATTTTTCAATAATGTATGATTTGGTTTGTTATGTTAATTAGAAGCATAATCGCAGCTTGGTGTGATGGACAATGGTTTATCTTGATGTCGTTTGAAATTTATAATTATGGCTTTTTGAACTTGTGGATTGGATAGAGAATAATTCTCATTTGTTGCATTGTTGGTGAATGAACAGGAAGCTAGGGAGCAATTCTGCTCACAAATTGGGAGATTTACTGATATTGAGAAGAAATCCAGCATTTGTATCAACAGGTGTGTTGATCTGGGAAGAACTGCTCTATATATAGCTGCAGAAGATGATTCTTTGGTGTCACATTCGTCAGTTCCACTTCCTGTGGATTCTTTTGTTGCCAGATTAGATGATCTTTCCATGGACTACTGTCCTCACTACAGCCCCGATTATGATTCGTCCCCTGAGAAGTTTCTAGAGAGCATAGAGAGATTTTTATATGTTCACAAGGTATATTATATGCTCTGTTTTCATTTCACTGAATATGTATTAAGTATTAACCACTCAAGGATTGTTTTAGGATTTCTGATGCAAAGTATCCTGCATAAGCAATGGAGCCCAGGCTGATTAATAGGGCCTCTAATTGTTCTCTCAAGCTTAAATACTAACAGTTGGATTCATTTTACGTTTAAAAATGCTACAATTAGTCAAACTTAAATAATTTTAGCTGTAAGTCAAATCATGAACGAGTATTCAGATATTGGACTGTCATGAAATGTTCTAAGAAATGCTTATAGTGTTTTGCTGAAGTTAAATATTCTCTTTGCTTTCATGACTTCAGTTTTTTTGGACAAATTTATCTTAAAAATCTTAATTGTACTGAGTTTCCTTGAGGTAGTCAATAGATCATCCAAAAATACTTTTTCCTATTACCATATGCCCTTTCCTTCCATTGATCATTTTCTTGTTAATAGGGTTTCAAGAGAGCCAATTCAAATATATCGGAGCCACGGGCGCTGTATCTCCACTCGGTAATATATCTCTTATTTTTACAAGTTGTTTCTGAAGAGAAACCTGTGACTGGGAGACATTTGATAGATTTGCTTTGATGTGTTGAACAGGTTTTGACTCATCGTTCAGGATCAGCAGCAGTGGTGTCACTAATATACTCAGAAATTCTGAAAATGCTTCGTTTGTGGGGCCTTTTGTATTTTGATGCTGAAATTTTCTTCCCCCATGATGATCTTACCCTCCCCAAAGGCTATCATAAGCAGAAAAGCAAGGAGTCAGACCAAGCACACATAATGACTTCAGGAAATCTATTGGTTGAGGTAATTTCTGATTCCTTGTTATCCTTTCACTTTTACTTTGCTCTGTCTCTCCGCAGCTACATAAAAAGTAATGTATAGATTTTTCCTAGTTTATGGCCATAACTGTTCATTTGTGTCATAAACTAGGATGATGAGCCTTGGCACTAACGTATTATGCCTAGTGAGCATGTATAACGGGTTCAACTGGTTGGAGACAACCTCTCCAACCTTGATATAGTTGCATACTTTTGACCCTCCTCATCTGGAGCAGCTTCAATAAAAATGATGGTGGGGCCAAAATAAGATTTTAACACATAAGTTACATATGTAAAATAATATTATATATCTAAAATTTAAAGAGCTATAATAATATAAAGTTGATCATAAAACTAACATTAAAATGCAATATTTCCCCCCAATAAGATGGTATGAGGTTTAATGATATGACATTAAACTTGAGTTTAATATTATCAATAAAGACTTTGATGAACATATTAAAGGATGGGAACCTTTGGGATTGTGATTGTTTGGGTATTCAAAGAAGATAAAACTTTTCTAATAAAGAAGAGAGAAAGAAACTTATTTTACAAGCTTAATAGCAAATAGTTAGACAAAATCATTCCTAACTATATAAATTTTCTATTAATATATTAAAAAATTAGGAGAAATCCTACTTTTGGAAAATGTGCACAATTGTTATTAATTGTTTAAGTAGAGGTCATATATATAATGAGACAGATACTTATTTTAAGAATGTGAGAATAATAAATCTTAATCATACAATCATATATGAATGATTACAACTATTTAATAATCATATGATTGTTTAAAAAAATTAATATTTATTTTTTAATCTTAATTATTTCAATAAAATTTAATTATCAATATTCAGTGTTCTTATTTTATACTGTAATTAAATATTTTACTTAAACGTGTTATATATATATATATATATTTGGGGAGCACGTCCCTCAAAAAGCTTCGCCTCTGCTCCGCATGCCTCACAACGGGGAGAACCTTGTGTGTGGGACCATTCTTTTGACAATAACTTTTCCATTTTCTAATTTTTTTAAAGGTAGCATCTGTTAAGTTTTACGTGTTTACAGCAAGATGAGTTCCAATGATCCTGAGTTTTTGTGGACTTGTGGAGCTTCTTTTCCACTGCTTGACTGTTTCAGTAATATCTTCAATAAATTCCAAAAGTGATGGTGCGAAACATGATTTTATGCTAGATATTGGGCACCAACTTCTACTGTGGAAATAGGAGCATGCGCCGTGGTTTATTTCTATTTTCTTTTATTTGAGAGGTTCTTTTATTGCATATTCTGCTATTCTCGTTTGACTATCTGTCAAATTGAGTCACCATCTTTTGCCAATGTAGGAAATATGTAAGGTAAGGAGGGTAATTATAGTAATATTATAATTAAAAATTATATTTTTGTAATTATGATATTCATGTAATTAATCTTTTCATTAACAAAAATGCCTTCCTTCTCTTTCATTTTCAACATATTTACCATTAAGATGTTATAACCTTTAGTATCCCTTTAGCATTTATGTTATAACCTATATGTTATCTTAGTACCCCTTTAGCACTTATGTTATAACCTATATGTGCAGATGTTAAATGATCTGAAGCATGCATTCTGGCCTTTTCAACATGATCACACCAAAACTTTATTCTTAAGGGCAGCAAATGCTGCTAACTGTGTTGACAGATCTGATTTTGTTGGAGAAAGGTACTTAGTATAATGGCATCCTCATCTTTTGTTTATTCTAATGTAATTAGTTTATACAAGAACTAGTTCTAAAGTTTGTCAACTGCAGTGGCTCGCAAATTGCATCAGCTAAGGCTGCTCAGCATAGGCTGGATCGAGGTGTTTGGACCAGTGTGCGTTTTGGGGACATGAGGCGTTCATTGTCTGGTATGCCATTTGATGCTGTTTCTTTCCATTCTCTCACTATATAAAAGCCATTGCAAAGGTTTTGGTTATGCACGGCCACCTTCCCCCATAAAAAATTTTCTTTTACCAATGATATGAGTTAATAGATCTAGAATACGATGCACTAAGCTTGTAATGTAAACTATAGAAGGCAAGCCATAAAAATATGTTGTTACTTTATGCATTAAGTTTTGAAAACATTAGGCTTGAAATTGTCAATAACTTGCTCTTCTTTGTCATGACTTTGTATGAGGAACAGATTAGACTTTTGAATTTTGTGCGACTCCCTGCTATCAGGTTTAATAGTTTACTTTTGGATGTTGTCTCATTGGAGAAATGAAAACTTCCTTTTTAAGGAAGTGTTTTGTGGGGATAAAAGGCTGGATTGTAAACCTCTCAGTTCCTCTTACATCCTTTTACGTTTGTTTTTAGGGGGGCTATAGAAATGGTGAAAGGGTATTAGCAATTTGGCTAACTGTGATTTGTACTTAATTTAAAATTGGTTCTTCTCCTTTTAGACATCAAGAAATACTGGATATTTTTTTATTTGAATTTGTTTTTTAAAAGTACTTTTGCTCGTTTTTCTTTATGATTTGTTAAGGATGCTTTCTGTCCTTCCTTTTTAATGAGATGTGAGATGCTTTCCGCCATCCCTACAGTTTTGTAATTTTTCAAAATATGATGATATCTCTATTTCTTTCTCAAATTTAGCTCGTTTAAGGTGAAAGGAGCACTCTAAGACTTAAGAGGGAAAAATGAGGAGTTATAACCATTTTGATTGTCTATTAAATGGTTGAAATTGTGATGAAATACCTGCACATGTATAGCAAACATTGAAGATATTAAAATTTATTCCCTTGATTTTCCGGTCAAGGGTTATAACTTCTAACTCCAGCTTTTTCACCTCAGTATTGTACCCTCACTTTAACATAGCCAAATCCTTCTTTCTTAATGAGATTGGTTTACCTGCTTTTTAACTTCTTGCTATTCTGTCTCATCTTGCCATAGTTGAAACCCATGGATTATCTCCAAAACTAACTTTCTAGTTGCAGTTTAATATGAAATAGATATAGTATTCAGTATGGACTATTGAGAGAGCAGAACAATTTCCCCACTAGTAATAGTAGCTTAAGTCCCAGGGGATCAGCTCAATCCCCCAGGGTTCCATGGATAACGATCCTCTACTGTTTTCATAAAATTGCAGGGCTTTTGAAAATATTTTGTTTTATGATAAAATGTTAAAAGAAAACACGATATAAAAACTAACCATTTGATCATAAGTGTAGGTGGTGGTGCAGTTCAAAAGCTTTA
The DNA here is from genome assembly GCA_026541065.1 of Canavalia ensiformis. Classification (NCBI taxonomy): domain Eukaryota; kingdom Viridiplantae; phylum Streptophyta; class Magnoliopsida; order Fabales; family Fabaceae; genus Canavalia; species Canavalia ensiformis. Next base: position 147,915 of record JAMKYM010000909.1, on the reverse strand, counting down.
TAGTTGAGCCCGCTTGCACTAGTGTTATTGATGGAAACTGGATCAGGAATACAAAAAAAAAAAAGTGTATTAACATAAAAGAATATTAATGATTCTCAGGACTTTCAAGAGGCCTGGACTCTCCCATGATAATATGAAATTCCCTCTGAAATCACAAGATAAATCCCGCTCCCCCTCTCAACCCCGTTTCTTATATATAGGCAACATGCTATATTTTCTTTAATTATCTCAACCTCCAACTAACTAAATAACTACCCAACTAACTAAATATACCACTATGGGGTTACCTATCAGTTATCTTCCCAAGTTCCCATTAAGTGTGTTTAGAGAGAGAAAAGAGAAGCATAGAGATGCTAAAACCGTGTATATGATAATGTGATACAAAATATCGAACCATTTGTTCTATGTACAGTGACAATAATAATTATGTTAAGTACCAATGTATATTACTACTATAATGAAATTTATAAACCACCCTTAAGAGATTATCTATATACTCTAAGGCTTTGTTTGGGAGGTGGTTTTTAAAGGGGAAAGAGATAGGGTTATTTCCCTCTCTCCTCATGTTTGGGTCTGGAAGAATTTTAAAAATAGAAAAAGGTTTTGGAGTATGTTTAAAAAATCATTCAAACCCCTTTAATTACCCAAGTTTTGAATTCTCTCAAATTGGAGGATTTTCTCGAATCCAAACAAGTGAGGGATTTACCCTTCCGTCCCCTCCTAAAATCTCCTCCCTCCTCCTTCAAACCCTTCCACTCCCTTTCCTCCAAACTCCAAAACAAAGTATAAAATATTCTATAAGATACACCAATTGTTTTGAGATATTTTTCTGGATATTCTGAAAAGTGCTTGGACCTTATTGCTCTGTATCTGTCTTCTGTCAATTTTGCTGATGTTGATTACCAATATTTGAAACTACCATTTATTACACACTTTCTTATATTTTGATATGATCCCTCTCCCTCCTAATATGCCCCCTATTCTTTCAGCATGTGAACGACTTATCATGCTAAAAAATGATGCAAATGAGTTAAGGGATTACAGCATTCTTCTCTATCATTGTGGATTATATGAGCCGTCACTACAATACCTGAAAAAGTACCAGGAACTGAAGGTACTATTACAATCCTATGCTATGCATAAATTGACTGCTTTTCCAAGCTAATTGAATGAGGTATTTACCAATCAATTTCTGCAGAATTCATCTACAGAAGAGACATCATCATCAAACTCTCTTAGAAGCCTGGAAGACGATGCTGTGGATAACCTCATGCTGCGCCTGAATCTCATCCTGATGGAGCAAGGTTGGAGTCGACCATCTTATGCCAGAAATTTTCTTGGTAATAACTCTGAACCATGGTAGTTCCTCTCCCATATTGATTGGGGCGTCAAAGATCTGCATTAAGCCCATCTTCGAGATGAAAGTTGATAGTTCTTGGCAACAAGTTTCGTCGGATTTTATGCATCCAAACGTGAGATTTTGGGATACATGCAGCAATAGTTGTTCCAATAATTTGCTTGTTCTGCAATCATACAAATGAAAAGATATGGTTGCAACTGCTGGAGTGGACGAGATTGTCCAATAAATAGGAAAATATTACACATAGGTTGATCGAAAGTAACATCCATATATATTTATGCGGTGAGCATAGAAAATTCTATATTATCTGCGTTCCAGTAATTATATAATTCCATACCTTTTACTCATATTTCCTTTGTAAAGTTCATGTATATATACTAAACCAGTTATTCTCTGACAGAGTAATATTGATATGAAAACATGGAGGTATAGTTGATTCCTCATTACATCATAAATTTGAGGCGTATCCAAGCAATAAGTAGGGAACATATATGCATCAGGAATTGCACTTAGACAGCGTTTCCATATTTAAGATATTGACAGAAAGAATGCATAGTTAAAAGCATCCAGAGTAAGTAAGAATTTGGTCTCTTAATGCATGTAATCTTTATCAATGAAGTCATCTATTTTCCTTGGTCTTGCATCATAATCATGAGTTTAGGATTGGATTCAAATTCAATAACTATATATACGTGACGTCGATATAATTATTTTTAAATTTATAGTGGATCAAAAAATGATATGAAATGTAAGCCCTTTTACTTAATCTATTTTATAAAATTAAAAATATATCAATCAATAAAAGTTTATACCTTAACATCAGAAAAAAGAGCATAGAATTATTGACTTTAGAAATGCCGGGCGTTATTGAGTTAAAAGGATCTTTCATGTTGAGTTTGTTGTTAATACAAAGCTACATTTATTACTGATTAAGTTTAAATAAAATATATTGTAATGATAACATTAAATTACAAAGAGTATCTCAAGTTAAAATCCTCATAGGACTAATTAAATTTTAATGATAATCTACCTTTTTAATAAAATCCTAGTTTGAAAAGGTGTTCATCCAAAGAAGTTGAGATGTATGTTTAGTTAAAAAAAATAGAATTGATTTAATAAAATTAATTCTAAATTGTTAAATATGTTTAAAATAAAAATATAAATTAATTTGCATTACATATTTTTATTAAGAAGTATATTTCATATTCAAAAGAATTGATTTTCTAATTTTAAACCAAGCAAATTCTAAGTTAAAGTTGAATCACTTAAAAAAAATTAGATCATTAGTCTTTTATTTTATTATTTGTGTTTTATATTTATCTTTGATCAACTTTATAAAACGATGTTAATTTCTGTGGTTAAAAGTCACATTGAACATTTAAATATATCTAAATAACGTTATATAATACATTAAGGATCCTTCCACCTCATTCATCTTACTGTATCTATCATCATCTTGTAAGTTAATTTTCAAAACTGATAAATTAATTTTCAAATGTTCTAATTTTACCACCGCAACTTTTTTGATCTTTTTGGTTGACCCTAAAATATATTTAAAAACTAATATCGTTACATTTATTAAAATTGACTTCAAGAACTAATGTGAAACACAAACATAAAGTGAGAGATTAATAACCCAATTTTTTTTTTAAGTTAAGATGAAAATGAAATACATTAACAAAGTTAAGGATAAAAATGACAATTCACTCTAAAAAACTTTAAATCTTTAAAATAATGCATAAAATTGGTTGCCAATAATAATAGATCAAAATGGAACCAAAGAATGTAAGTTGGAGAGAGAAAAAGTTAAGATCTGCCGATAACAAGTATCAAATTTTAATATTTATATTAATTTAATAATCTTTTACTTTGTATTTGGATGATACATTTCAACATATTAAGAAAATTGAAATAATTTCATTTCAAAAATATTTTGCTTGGATAAAGAAATATAAATTTTTTATATTTAAATTTTTTTATTTGGATGGTGAATTTTAAATTTTTGTATTTTGATTAAATAATTTAATTTTCACTATCTACATACTTTTACATTTTAATATTCATAAATTATCCTTAATTTTACTTCTACTTTTTTTGTTCTTCAAAAAATTTAGATACACAAATATTTTTATTATGCAACATATTTAAATATAATAATAACTTAACAAATGAAAATAATTAAAAGGATAATAAAATACAATTATATCATTTAATATTAAAAATATTAGTTCGAGATATGAGAGAGCAAAAAAATAGAGAAGAAAGAGAGAAAATAGAGAATAGTGAGAGAGAAAACAACGCAGAATTGTTGTTGATGATAATGAGTTGAAAATTTTTTAATTCCACTTGTTTTGGAAAATTTTAAATTCTTCCATTTTAGCTTATTAAAATACTCTCTTAAAATTCATTAAATTTAAAATTATGTACAAAAAAATATTCCAACAACATATTTCAATTTTTAGAAATTTAAATTCTCTCAAAAATTACTTTTCCCCTTAGAATATTTCATCCAAGCACAAGGTTAGAGAATATATAATTTATCAATCAAACTATTAATTAAAAAATTCTTATCAAGTAGATTATATTTATAAAATTTTATATGAAACAAAAATTAATAGATACTTCGTTGCATAATTTTATTTTAACGTTTAATATATTATTTAAATATATATAAATATCAATAGTTAAATAACATACCTATAAATATCTAAATTCTTTAAAATTTGATATACATTATTATAAAAAATATTATAACATGATTCAATTATTGGATTGGTAAATCTTGTATTTTATAAAAATTATTAAGTTAGTATAAGTGTTAAGTTTGATACCAATAGATCCTAAATCATAATATTTACACCAACTTAATAACCTTATATAGAATACGAAATTCTCTAATTCAACTATTGAATCATGTTATAATATATATTAGATCATGTATATAAAATTTTACACAAAACAAAAGTTGATATATACTTCATCTCATAATTTTATTTTAACGATCCATATATTATTTAAATATATGTAAATATCAATAATTAAATAACATATCTACAAATTTTTAAATTTTTTAAAATTAAATATACATAATCTACTAAATATTATAAAATAATTCAACATTTAAATTATTAAATTTTTTATTCTATATAATATTATTAAATTGATATAAATGTTAAAATTTCACCAGCGAATTCCTACTCATACATATATAAAAACTTTAAACTTTTGTGAGGGACAAATATGCCCAAATGCTTATAAATTGACTCGTCCCATGTAAGGAGCTAAATGAAGAAAACTATTCCTTAAGAATGTTTAACTATCTCAAAGTATTTGTAAAGTTAAAGGAGGATCTGTATAGCTCATAACCGTTGACACCAAAAATATTGGGCCTACTCATACCGGGTCTTGTAGGTTATGAAGTTTTAAGTGACAGATTGGGTTAATTGATGGCTTAATTATGGTATTACTTTTTACATCCACCATTTTTATTTTTCGTATCTTCTTTCATGTGAAATAAAGAATCTTTCTTATTTATTTTACATTCTGATATTCTATCAGTAGTAAATTCTAAAATTTTAATTTCAAAATATTAAAAAACATATTTAAAAAATTTAATTTTAAAATATATTTTATATTTTAAAATTAAAATTTCAAAAAAAAAATCTTTTAAATTTTAAAATAAATTTCTAGAATAATTTTTTAACATATATTTTGAAACTAAAATTTCATAATTTAAAAAGTACGTTTCAAAATTAAAATTTCAGAATGTTAAATTTTTTCATTCCAGAATTAAAATTGCATAATGTATTTTTTAGATTTCAAAACTTCAATTCTAAAATGTATTTTTTTACATTCCAACATTAAACTTTTGAAATGTAAATAATAAATTAAAAAATTTTAATTTTGGAATATACGTTAAAAAAAACTATTCCAGAAGATTTATTCTGAAATGTAGAAAATACCTTCCAAAATTAAAATTTCAAAAATCACTCAAACAAAAATAACAGAACAAACAAGAACATAAATGTAAGAATAAATTTGAAATAATAATTTAAAAAAAAGTGTGCAAAAACTAAAATAGAAGGTGTAAAAATAAAATACCCCTTAATTATTAGTTAGTCGATGCGAGTAACAGTTAAAGTCCACAATTGTATTTGACTAAAAATAAAAAAGTCCACAGAGGTATTAATCTACTGGGATATTAATTGAGAAGCTTATGATCTTATGGATGTGAGTTGGTGTATGACCCTTGATTAATGTAGGACATCACTCTTCTTGCTTTATACTTATATGAATAATAAATGTAAAGTAGCAGAAAAATTTATTGTTTGCAACATTAGTCAGATTAGAAGATTAATAGTAGCATTAACAGTGCATTAAATATGTTATTCCAAAATGAGTTTAATCTAAGAAATTGAACTGTTTGCTATGAGGATTCCAAAATGGAGCAAACATATATAAAGATAAAAAAGGACTCTTAGAGCTATAAAGTTCCAACTATGGTGGGTTTAGGGAAAGATAGGATCCATTGTGAATCTATTGTTTGTGGCCTTACCTTGTGACATTTTAGTCACATAGCAACTTTTTCAACCATTGCACCTAGTTGGGCGACTCTAGATGTAGGTCACCAAGGTAAGGCCTTTGGTGCCTATTATTGGGGGTATTAGAAAAAAATTATTATATATAATTGGAAATAAAAATAATTTTAGAATGGTGTAAATTCTTTTAAAATATATGGATTAACTTATAAAGGATTATTATACATTCATGTTATTATAATTTAAGTGAAAAATATATAAATTAAAATTAAGAATTTTCCTTTTAATATATTATCAGCATAAAGATATTTACTCTATCAATCAATTAATAATTATCTTATTAACAATTTTTAAATTAATTATTATGAATATTCAACTATTTTTAATTATAAGATAATATATAATTAGGTGATATTTTTAAAAAATATATTATTAATATATTTTAATTAAATTATAAAATTAATAAATCTTATTTGTGTGCAAATATGTGTCAACAAAGATAGCAATTTTTTAATTAAAAATTTTTATATAAATTTAAGAGTTGATTTTACATTAAAAAAGTTAAAAAAAACATTTCAATAATTTTTTATAATAAATATTCTACATTATTAAAAGATCATAATTTTTTATTGAAATATATAGCAAAAAAGGATTGAATAAATTTTCTATTTTATTTATTTAGAAAGATAGTTTCTAAACTTGATTTTAAAAATATAAAATTAATTTTGTTTTAAAAAAGATAAGAAAATAAAAATTTTAACTTTTTTAAATATATTTTATATTAAAAATATTCTAATGTAATTTTTGCCGATAATTTCAAATACTCTTAAGCCGACCTTGACATCAAGACTCCCTTTTTATGTATAAAAATATAGAAAATCTTTGAAAAGAGTAGTTGCATGACTTCACCTTTTTCTATTTTAAGTAACATACAAAGTGCGTGAAATTGTAAAAATATATACGGTACAAGTTTAGGTTTGTCAATTTATCATTTTTTTGAACAACCCACATAAATTGATCTTTCGAATGAAGTAATTTTAACTCAGATTATTTGCATTTATAATGTTTTGTCTTCTTGGAAAGTCTGCCTCTTTCGTGAAAAATTGTACAGTTTAGATAATAAAGAAAAAAAAAATACTGATGACAGTCTTATATTATATTATTGAGAAGATTTTTCTTTTATCTTTTTAAATTTGAGGATAGTAAATTTTGATTTATGTATCTAATAATATTTATTATGATCAACAGTAAATTATAATATATAAATTTTTTATTAATAAAGATTTATAAAAATTTATATTTATATATATAGATCTTTTTATATAAATTTAAATTATTTAAAATTTTATTTATTTGTTATACGAAAATTTATTTTTAATTTTTTTTACTTAAAATTTTTTTACATTATGTTTAAAATCAATATACAATATAAAAAATTATATTTTTTATTATAATCTTACAAAATAAATGTTTGTTTAATTATTTTTAATTTAAATATATAAATACATAAAATATATATAATAATATTAATTGTTAATCATTACTAATGATAAAAATTAATTAAATTTAAATTTACTATAGAAATAGAACTAATATTTTGTATTATAATTTTAATAAATTATTTATTTTTAATTGAAAAATAAAATTAAAGGAAAATAAAAAAACAAAGTAACATAATTAAAATATAATAATATAATTATTTAAAAATAACAAAGAAACAACCAGATTAAAAATATTTTTACTAAAAGTTAATTATATAGAATAAATATTTATTGAAAAATTATTATTTTTGATAAAAATATTTATTTTTATCAAAATATTTAATAAAAAATTATAATATATATTTAAAAAATATATCATATTATGATAAAAAATTAAATTAAAAATATTACAATTTAAAAAATTGTATAATACAATTTTAAATTTTTTACTGTATTATATATTGTAAAATATATTTAAATTCATAGTAATATATAATAAATATCCATAATAATATATATTTTTAAAAATAATTTATTTATTATACAAAATTAATTTTTAAATATTTTTTTACTTTAAAATTTCATATTATATTTAACATTAGTGTATAATATATAAATAATATATTTTTTATTATAATTTTACTGAGTTAAAATTTGATTAATTTATTTTTTAATTTGAATATATATAAATAATTAAAATATATGTATTAATATCAATTAATATTTATTTACAATAATAAATTTTTTATTAAAATTAAATTTAATATATTAGTTAGAAGTAATATATTTTATATTATAATTTAATAAATTAATTATTATTAAATTGAAAAAATAAAACTGGTAGAAAAATCAAACTTAATATAATATATTTTAAAATTATATTAATATAAATATCGAAAATAGAAGATAAACAAATGAGATTTAGAGTATTTTTATTAAAATTAATTATGTATTATAAATATTTACTAAAGATTGTTATCAAAATATTTAATAAAAATTTTAAAAGTAATATATTATGATTAAGGAAATTTTAAATTTTAAATATTACGTTATAAAAAATTATATATCATAATTTAAAATTTAATTAATATATTAATTTAAATTTTTTATTCATTATATATTATATAAAATATTAAATTTTAAATTAATATTAATTAAATTTTATTTTATAATAATTTTAATATATATATATATATATTCATTCTAGTATTAATACTTTTATTATTATTTTTATTTAATTTTTTTATAAATATATTATATATATTAATTTATTTGTAACTAAAAATTATATTTATTTATAATAAATAAAAAATAAAAATGATTTGATAATAATGATTTAAATGATTTTTTATTTCTATAAATATAAATATTTATTATTATGATTTTTATTAATAATAAATTTAATTAAAAATTTAATATTAATTACATTAAATAAAATTAGATATATATCACTCTAATAGTCGTGAAGATTTAGTAACTCATAACTTAAAAAAGTATTGAAAAAAAATACCAATCAATAATTATAACATTTTTATTTTATGATAGTCATGAAAGAAAGGATGGAGGGGTTGAAAAGACATGAACGGAGAAAATTGATACTGAGGATAAGAAGCACTTATATTTATGTTGAATTAGTTAAACATATTAATGATTACTAAACAGACGAGCATAAATGAAAATGTATAACTATACCGTTATATATGATTTTTTTGGTACTTTGTTGGTTGTAATGGTGAAATAATTTATGAGAATTTTATAAAATTAACTAAATTTGTTTACGATAGTTAATAAATCTTCAGAAATATCAAAAACTAGATGTAAGTATGTAAATAGTATTATATATTGTATGATATGGTGGAGACTCAACATAAATATATGCTAATTAAATTTTTTATCACAGATTTAAAAAATTGTAATATTTTACTTTAATATTATCCATTATTTAAAATATATTAATAATAAATGATTTTTTTTTTGCATACACTAGTTTTAATAAATAAATTATTATAAATTATTTTAAAAATATTCAAATATATATTTAATATTTTAAAAGTATTTAAAATAAATTTAATTACTAAAAAATTATGACATTAAATAAGTACTTCATATGTATTAAAATAATTATCTTATTAAATTATAAATAAAAATAAAAATATATATATCTTTAGTGAAAGATTTAATATTATAAATATTCAAAAGATTATAAATTAATGTATACTATAAATTTTGAAGGATTTTAAAATAATTAAAGTATTAAAATTTAATTTATAAAAGTATTTTCATATATCATTTTCTTTATGTATTATGATAATCATTAAACATATATCTTTAAATCAAGAAGATTTAAAAATTTTCAACTTCAAAAAATTTAATAATAAAATAACTTTAATTATATGTAGATAAAATTTTAAAATTAAAAAACTCTGAAAGAAAATTATATTATGACCATAAAAAGATCTACCATTAAATATTTTCATGATAAAGAATGTAAAAGAATGTTTGAAGTAATATTTTATAAAAGAAGTTTGAAAATATAGAAATTATTTTAGAAATTCTTTTTAATCTAAGAGATGAAGTAGCTAAGCTGAACTAGGGTTTAAGTGTTCAAGATTAGCCTGTTTAATTTAAAAATTTTGAGACTCGAGTCTCATACCTCGTTGTGGCTTTTTTTTCTCAAGGTCCACTTGGTTAAAGCCTGCAAAGGCCTACAAGTCTATTTAAAAGTCTACATTACTAAAAAAATCAATCAATAAACTTAAAACCTATGTAGATAATTGATTAAAAAGGTTTGCAAACTTAAAGCCTACAAGATAAAAATATTATTAAATAGGCCTAAACATATATATATATATATATATATATAATATTATGTAAATAAAATATAAGATAAATATTATACAAATATAATATATTAAAATAAATATAAATATAAATAGATCCCTGAATATGTTAAATAGGCTTTTTTATAAGTTTAGGCCTGACTTGTTTATCTAAAAAAGCTTTTTAACAAGTCTGAGCCTGTCTATTTATTAAACGAGCCGACTCAAGTTAGGTTTTAAATGAGTCGAGCCGCAGGATCCTGTCAGACGGCCTTATTCACTTTCATCCCTAACTGGTATATAGATTTACAAAAGAGTATAGCCACGTGCTACAAATATTTATATCCATGTTTTTCAACCTTAAACTATGAAAACATAGTAAAAATTAAACATAGTCAAAATTAAATTCTTGTTGAGCAAGTTTTTGAACTCAAAGTAATATCAAGATAAAAGATACAAAAAATTTTCAGAAATTAAATAAGACATTGCCTACCAAAAAATAAAATATTACTTGCTGCAAATATAATTTTTGTAAAAAATAAACAACTATAAAATAAAATATTACATCAGCAGAGCACATATGCTATCTACGAATTCATTCATTTCATAAAATATAAAATAAAAAATACTAAAATTTTTAGAATATTCTCAAACGTTTAAATCTATCTTTATTTGTTTACAAAATTTTAAAGGAGAAAAGATAAAAGTTTTGTTAAGATTGAACAAATGTATTTATTCTTTTTTTTTTATTATTTTCTAAAGTCTAGACACATGTATTTTTATTGAAATCTTTATTCACTTTTGAGAGATTTGTTCTAATTATCAATATACTTTTTTTTTTCATATTTTAAGATAATTATAAATTTATTTTATTTTATTTTTTAGGTTAAGTTTAAAGTGGTTTTGTAAAAAAAAAATAAAATTGAATGTAACTTAGTTTTCCGTACAATAATTCTTTTTATTTTCTTATCAATCAACTTTTTAACTTGATTCATGAATGTTTGCATTTGTAGAATGTTTAATTTTGTTCACTTTTTTTTATTTCTTATCATATTAGTAAACTTTTTGTTTATCTTTTTTTTTTCACATTTTCATTGTATTCCTTTTTTTTTAATTTTCTTTTTCAACAATTTTTCTTTTCTTTTTTAAATAGATATAAGAAGATGTATGAAACATCTATCATGTCAACCATAGATCTTAATACCAAATGATAAGAATTCATCAAGATAGTTGATCTTTACAACATATGCTAAAACAAATATTATAAATATTAAATAAAAGATAAATAAGCGATTAAGTGATCTGAAAAGAGCAAATAGTCAATCCCTGTTATTTAAAGCTTTTTGTCAACTATAAATACGAGATGATAAATCATCATAATAATATACTTGAATTGAGTATAAATTAAAGGATTTTATAAATTTGAAATTCTCATCTCTTTCTTTTATTACTTATAAAAAATTATTTATATTTATATAATTACTAATATAAAGAAACTATCATTAAATTCTAATAAAATTTTTTATTTAATATTAAAAAATTATGATCAATTCTAAAAGAATCTATTTATATAAATCTTCACCATAATCTTAATTAAATATAAAAATAATTTAATAAAATGATTTAAACAAATCCTAAAAGAATTAGAAATTAAATCAATTAAAAACTAAATAAATTAAAAATTTTAAGTAAACTTAATATAAGTCCAAAAATATTCATAAATAGTACTAATAGAGTCAAGTTATCAAATTTTGACGAGTTAGTATAAATTTATGTCTAATTTCATGTAAAGTTTCTCTAATCATATTTTCTAAACGAAATAAACAAAATAAAGTCAATTCAAATTTATCTTGTAATAAATATCACAATTTCTTAAATCTTGTTGTGAATAATATTTTTTTATATTTATATTAGTAAAATTATAATTGTATTTCTATCTTTTTTTATTAAAATATATTTATATAAACTTCAATTATTTTTTATCTTTTTTTATCTTTTCTTTTTATTTAATTTTTTTTTAAAATTAATTTTTTTATATAAACTTAATCATACAAAATAATATCTAAATTCATATAATTAAATGTAACCTTTTATAGTTAGAGTGAACTAGCATAAATATAAATATAAATATATATATATATATATATATATATATATAATTATCTATTCTCTTAAAATTTTTGTTATAATATATATTTTAAATTGATATTAATGTTTAATTTTAAAAATATTAAATCTAACATACAAACACTTTTAATTTAATCTCATATAAAGAGAATTAAAAGAGTGAAAGTTTACTTTTTTTTTGTTTTTTTTTTGGTTTATATATTTTAGATTTTTAACTAAATAAATTTCATTTATAATAATTTTTTATTCTATTTTACTAATTATTATAATCAAAATAAAAATATTCTTTAAAACTTTAAATATATAATATTTTTTAACTTATAAATATACAAATATATAATTCTTTAGATTATGTTATTTTATTAGTGAAATATAAAAAATAAAATTAAATAAGTTTGACTTCAATATTATTTTCTTTATAATTTATAAGGATGAATTTTTATCTGAATGAAAAATATTAAATAAATATTATATTAATTTATATTTTTATTTTATCTATTTAACACACATATATTAATAATATTAATAATAATAACAATAATAGTTATAGTTTTTATTTTATTGAAAATTACATGTTATTTATCTTATAATTTTTGAAAATTTCAAAAAATATAAATATAAATAAATAAGTTTTAAAATTTTAATATAGAATATTAAAATATATGTATCAAATAATTTTTAATAACAAATATCATATGTTATTTTTAATGGAAGAACTTTAATATTATATATTGATATTACCTTCTTAACATAATAATAATATTTTTAACTTATGTAAAAATCACCATTTTAATTTTTAAAATTTTTGATATTAATTATATTAGTTCAAGAAATATAAAAAATATTTTTTATTTTAAAATATAAAAATATTTATTTTAATTATTAATATTAAAATAATTTTTAAAAAATAAATTGATCAATACTGTTTTAAGATGAAAATATTAATTTTCAAACACTAATTAATTGATTCCCAATTTTTTAAAAATCAAAATAGTATTTTTAAAATAAATAATTGATTATAAATTGAATTTATTAAATAATCAAAGAATCATTATACCTTTTCTTAATTACTTTAAAACACACATTCATTTTCAAAAAAAGTTGTTTCATGTGTAGTGATCCCCTAAGGCCAAAATTGAAAAACAAAAAGGGTAAATAATTAGGTAAAGGGAGGCTCATTATGCCACATCATTGTCAGTCCGGTTGGCCAAACAAGAAAAGAGGGCCAACTTTTTTATGCAGTGGAAATGGAATGACTAATGAGGTACCAATGCTAGGGTTTCATAGGGCCATAGTGACCTATTTTTGTTTCCTATTAGGTAAATCTATAGGGCAATTAGGGTTAGGCTCTGATCTTGACCTACATAGACCCTTTATGATGTATTATACAATTCTAGCTAGGTTGGTCCCCATTACCCCTACCCTACTAACCCTACCCCTTTTCATTTCTATTCTTTTTTTAAGTAATTGCAGTATTAGAAACCTTCAGTGATGCTTACCTAACCATGTTCCCCAATTTAATAACACCAAGATTGGCACCGTTTGTCAACCATCAAATCTTATTACCTTTTTTTTTATAATTTATGATTTCATGATGTTTCGGATTTTCACAGGTATTAAACTTAATCACCTCTGATTGTAAGTGATGGTTCAATTTATTATTTATTTCATCATGAACTGTGAAGATTGTCAGGGATTGTGTTCAAACCATGATAATGATTTCCTCATGAGAATTTATTATATTTTTTTGTCACGTTAGCAGCAATGGCAATCATTATATTTTCTTATATTTTATGAAAATAATATAGTATGTCATAAAAAATGAGATGCGCATCTTTGCAGTTAACATAAGGAGAATGAAAAATTAATTATGGTAATTAAAAATTAATTAGAATAATGCAATTGACATGAAATATGTAAATTCAATTTGTAAAGAAAAATATCAGTAGCATATTTTTAATATGTATTTTTATTTATTTTTCAAAATCAAATAATTTATTTTATATATTAATTATTTTTAAATTTATTTAAATTTTATAAAAAAATAATCATATTCAAACTAATGTATTATTAATCCTCCTCATTTTTAAAATATAGAATTTATTTTTAAAAATTACAATACTTAATAATATTAACATTATTATTACATAAAAAAAATTAGACTATTCTTAATTCATCTATTTTTTTAAGTGATATTATATTTAAAAGAACAATTTATTAATTTTTTTTCAAGGTTTATTTAAAGAATAGTTACGGAACATCAATCATTTTTTAATGTGTATTTTATTTATTTATTTTAAAATTTTATGATAATTATTTTTTAATAGGTTTTTTAAATTTTAAAATAGGTAATAGATGTAATATATTAACTTATATTATACGTAAAATTAATCAAATATATATAAATTTTATAAAACATCATATATGTATAATCAAAAAATAAAATAAACATAATATTTTTATATAATTTAATTTTGAACAAGTATTAAGATATAATTCGAATTCACATGTTACTTCTTTAAATTTTAATAAATTTAAATAAAAAATAAAATGATATTAATAATTTTTAAATAAGGTTAAAAATTTAAATAAACAATATTATACTTTTAAAATTAATTAATTTTTTTCAATTTTTTTATTTTTTTATATTGTGTCTTTTTCTTCTATAAAAAGCTAAGATACAATTAATCTTAATTTATATTAGTTGATGATGTCATATAAAATAGAAAACAAAAAAATATATTAGTAAATGATAATAAAAAATTATAATGTAAATAACATTCATTTTAGTTGTCTGTTGGTGCAAGATCTAAGATTCTTGTTTTTCTACAAAATCTTCAAATTCAGCATTTATTTATTTATTTTCTATTGGAGAGAATTAATAGGGTGCCTCAATTTTCTATCTCTACTTCTTCCATCATCATATTATGTTTAATTTTTTTCATTTTTTGGACTATGATAGATGCCTAAATCTCGGTATTATTAGAAAATACCATACCATCATGGATGGAGTAGATTTTTTATTCGTATAGCGGGAGACATTAGACTTTGGACATTTTTTCAATTATGCACATTTATCTTGAAATAATATGCAATCACAAGGACATACATATATCTTTTCATGACTTAGTCCACTTGACGATAGAATTTACTTAACATCATATGTTCTCTTTAGAAGCACATTATCATTGGGTAGCAACTCACTCAACAAAGTTAAAAAAATTAGTAAAACTCTTAACACTCCATCTCTTTAGAGCTTTTAAGTTATATAGTTTTAACATTGTAACTAATCTTAAGAATTTAGAGAGTCTACCATACAATGGTCTCTCTACATCATCTTTTAATTCTTCAAACATCTTTTGGACAATCCTTAAGATCTTTCTCAACCTACACTGGAATCTCTTTAACATTATTGACCTCATCTGCACTTAATGTTTTAACGTCATTGAAATGAGATTGTCAATTATTATAACTATCTCACTTTGTGTCTCACCATGTTTATCCAACAAATATACTTCTTGTTAAACCCATTATATATTAAATATTATTCTAATTCCTCCACAGTAACTTGTATCATAGTGAAATATACTCAACATGGACACTAAATTAACCATCTATCATTCAATTGTTGAATAATAATTCTAATCAATTCCTTCATCTCATCCTCACATTCTTGAATGATCTACTTGAATCCAACTTCAATACAAGCTTCTCAAAATTCTATTCAAGTAAATCAAACCATCATATCTCCAAAATATTTTGTTGACTATAATATTTTCTCACAATAAGGAAGGATTCTATCCTATTCTAGAAGAAACTTTTTTAATTATAAATTAACAATTTCTTCTTAAATCTAGTCGATTATTATTGGCAAAATTTTACAGCATTTCACATCAGTTTCCAAGTAAATAACTCAAATGTAATGTCAAATGAATCAAAATCAAAATACAACCCAGAGATAATGAGAAATGTACTAACTGAAATTGCATCAAGAATAGTTAACAAGATTTAAAAAGTAATTACTAACCAATTAGAAAAAATTTTATTCTCAAAATTGTTCAACTTGAACAATTTGAGATTCAATGAAATAAGTTTTTTACTTAGTTTATTGAATCTCAAATAAAAAGCTAAAGTTTAACTCAAAATTAAACAAATTTAAAAAACTATTATATTACTGCACAAATTTGAAAAAAATTCAACAACACTTTCCTATATTATGAACATTTTTAATTTTTTATCTTCACAATTTGATAATAAACAACATACAATAATATTTAAAATTAATTAAATTACCAACAAATAATTTTAGCATCTTGTTTAAGTAAGGTCACACCTATTGAGTTTTGCTCTCCATTAAACAAAGAATCCAATATATATATCAAACACATAAATTTCTTAGTTAATCAGCACACAACTATTACCGTGCATCTAAACCAAAATTACACCCCAATCAGCTCTACTCTCCACTACCAAATATTATAACAATTAAATATAGAAAAATTCAACCAAACTATAAGCTAAAATCACATCAAATACATAACTATACCTAGTTATAAAATATGGTTCGTGCTATTAAAAAAAATATAAAAAATAATATCAATCTCAAACCATACAATTACATTGAAGCAAACAATAAAAATATTGCAAAAAATAAAAAACAAAAATCCTAACTTTAAAAATGGTGTTGTTGACGGCGAACAAACACGATAAGAAGAATGAAACAGCTAATGACTCTTTAAACATGATGACAAAAAATATTTCTGTTGAAAAAATAAAAAAAAATTAAAATCAAATTTGTAAAAATAAGAAAAACGTTGTGAGGTTAAAAATGATGTGGACTTAGAAAACGATTAAAACAAATGCTCTCCAAGTTAAACTTTACAAGTGAAATTGTTTTTTAAGTAGTGTGCTAGTTAACCTAATCTCATTCCCATCATGTTAAAACATGTTAATAGTTCTCTATTAACTTAGAGAGCATAATTATATATAACCGTTCTCTAAATAATACTTAAAAAATATTTTACTTTAATCAATTTTTAAATAATGCTCTCTAATTTTTTTTATTATAATAAAAAATAAAATAATACAAATACATGTATCTATGCTTATGAATTTATCTTTAAATTAAATAAAAGTATGCATATTCTTGAATTATTAGATGAATTAAGATTATAGTACATTTTAAATTAAATTAAAGCCTTCATTATTTTAAATATAAATTTATTTTTTTATATTTCAATCCTTTAAAATGAAAAGATGTATTTGAAAAAAAAAATATGGTTAATTAAAAATTAATAATTATAAAAAATAAATAAATACATATAAAATAAATTTTGAAATTTTAATTAATTTTTAATTAACAATTATTAATAAAATTTATTCTTAAAAATTTATCTTCTTTCAATTCATTTTATAAAAGCCTTTTCTCACATGTTCTAACATATGACCGTTTATTTACACATGCATTACATCTAAACCAATTTCGGTCTCTATTAGTTAATTAAGTTTTGTTCTCTTAAAATGGCTAAAAATTTTAGTTTGTAAAATAGAAACCATTAATTAGTTTTCCAATTTTTTTTACAAGGATAAATATTCAAATTAATCCTTTAATAGAATAAATATTGGGAATACTTTGATCTCTAAGAAGAAAAAATAGTCATTTAAGATTATGAATATGAAATACTTTCATTCTTTTATATAATATCCTACATTTATATTTTTTTTTAAAAATTAAACTGAATTTAATAATTTTTTATAGATCGAATTAAATATTTATTCTTTTGTTTTTTTTATCATCTTTCATCAGAGTATTTTCGTAAGACTTACATGAGATTTCTTCTTGGTCCTTTGTTGCATTGTTGGGACTAGCTAGATTATCTTATAATTATCTTTTTTCTAACCTGGAAGAAAAGATTAAGGTGACTTCAATAAATTTATTTGTAAAGCATATGTGGTTGAGTTAGGTATAAATTTGAGTAGAATGTAAGATTAAATTTCAATTTGTAATAATATTCTAAAAAATAACATAATATTTTTAAGAAAAATGGTTCAGTGAGAAAAGATAATTCATCAGAAGGAGAAAAAAAAGATTGATTAGATTTTTCTGATTTTAATTAATTAGTTTATCTGCAATTTCATTTTCATTTATATAATTAAAGACAGCTTTCTTGATTTAATATGACTTTGGTGGTGCTTTCTGGCTTTTTAAGTTAGAGACTAATTTCTATAATTAGAAGGAAAAAAAAGGCACGTAGAGAATAACTTTTCTGAGGAAAAAGACAAAAAGTCTTCCAAAAGAACATTTATTTGTTGTTTCAAAAGTAATAAACTTGTGTGTCTTATTTGCTTTCTTGGTCATTGCAGAAAGGGAGTAAATTGTTCTTCTAAAAATTTCTTTAATCGAAATATGAAAATAAATAAATAATTTAAGAGAGTATGAAACTTTACAGCAAGTCACTTTAACTTTTAAGAAAATTGTGCTCCATTTTCTAAATTAAATAATAGTTAAATTTTTCAAAGCAATCAGATGAGTAAATTGGAGTTGCAAAATATAACGCAGTAATTTAAGTGATATTTTTTGTTACAGCCATGATAAAGTCAACCACAGAAATCTGAAATTTCCCTCTAAAAAATAGAAAATTGTTTTATTAAATAAGATAATATACCTGGGGAACCCAATAATGATGGATTAAAAATTACTAAAACTTTTTAAATAGAAAAAGGAAAGAAAATTATCGTTCCTTTATTTAAATATAAAAAAAATAACACTTTATATGATATTATATATAATCATTTTTACTTTTTACTTATTTTTTTTATCTTTTCATAATGTATTTCAAAAATACACTATAAAAATCAAAAAAATATTTTTTTACTATCCCACTTTAATATTTAAAAAATATTTTCCAAAAATTATTTTACATCATATAATATTAATTCAGCTTTGGCTTGATTAAAGTTTAGGGCCAGTTAAATCTAAGCTGCATCATTCTTGAGATTTTTACGGAGAAAAAAGAAAAGCCTTGTAATGTATAACTATTTTTTCTGAAAATTAATTGCAGAAGGATTATAATATTAAATAAACAAATAACTACTTTTAGAAGAATATGAAAGAAAATTGAAGAGCAAAACACCAAATGAGTTTACTTATGAGACCGTCTGTATCTGTTCATTGAAAATGGAAAGCTTATCTGTTGTTGCCTTTTTCTCTATTTTTCTTCTTTCCATTTGCAACAAAACACAGAAGGTCATAATGACCCTTCCCTAGAAATGAATTCAAAACAAAAAATGTGCAAGAAAGAAACCTAGACCTTCACCTACACATGCAGGCACAAAAAATTGCTTAGGGTCACATTAACTTACTCCAATAATAATTACCCACCCTACCAATCCAAGAATCTCTAAGTGGACTTTCAGTGTCAGAACCTGTAGCAGTAGAGTTCTTCGTACCCCTAAAAAAAATTAATAATAATAATAATAAATTCACCCTTTCTCAATGCCACTAAGCAAAAGACTCACCATAGAAAATCATAGATGACATAATTTTTTTTCCTTAGTATTTTTAAAATTGAAAACATGTATGACACTTGCATCAAAAGAATGGAATTTCACATTCTCTTCCAATTCTCTCTATATAATAAGGTCTCCACCATATTCAATAATTAGTAGCTCAATAAGATAAAGAGATCTTAGAAAATATAACACATCCTTTTTTCCAAGACCTCAATCTCAGAGTTTGTGAACTTGTTCCAATGAGTATGTTAGGCCTGAGAGACCTAGTTCTCATAGCTCCAACCCCTTCTCTTCACCAAGGCCAACCCATTTCAGCAGAACACACTTCAAACCTTCCTCTCCCTTCTTCAGCTTCTCTCAGTGTTGGCTTTGGCATTTTCCCACTCCTAACTGCCACACCTTGTGTGCCACAGCCTCATCAAAACAATGAGGTTCAAGAGTGTGGTGTCAACAACAATAACACCAACTATTGGAACCTTAAGATGTGTCCCCCAGAAGAAGTGAACCCTCCAAAGAAGGGTGTGATCAATGTTGATGATAATGATGACGATGAAGGCCATGACAAGATTGTGATGGAAAGTGAGGAAAATGGGGTGTATGGTGCGGACTTTAGGGTGTGTCAAGATTGTGGCAACAGGGCAAAGAAAGATTGCATCTTTAGGAGGTGTAGGACTTGTTGTAAGGGACGTGGGTATGATTGCAACACTCACGTGAAGAGCACGTGGGTCCCCTCAATTCGCCGCCGGGATCGGGAGGTGACGGTGGTTGCCGGTGGCGGCAGCATTTCTGGTGGTGGTGGCCTTAAGAGGCCAAGAGCTATGGTGGGGTCATCACAAAATGCCACTGCTACTTCTCATAGTTCCAACTCTAATGCTACCACACCTAAGAGCTTAGCTACTAGCTCTTCTCACCAAGGTGCTTGCTTTCATTTTCTCTTTTTTATTTTTTTTTTCATCCTCTTTCACCCATCAAAGAAATTTAAGTTAATTTTTCATTCTTCTCTGCTAAACATATGTTATTTGATGTCACATTGCTCCTTTATTTATAGAGAACATAAAATTGTTCATCCAATGACTAATTTTTTTTCCAAAAAAATATAATTAAGGAAGTATAATAAATATGTAATGCGAATTCAAACCCCTTTTACATAGTTCTGAAATTTAATTAATTTTTTTCTCTCCACTAAAAATTCATTATTTAATTGGTTCTTTATTGTAGGGGACATTAAATTGCTCATCTAATGACTACCCTATCTGCTATAATTTTTGTCCTTTTAAAACTAACTGAATGTGTGTCACTCGTTGAAACAATTTGATAGAACAAGTTGATATTTAAGTTGCATACGGGGGTTGTTGAGATCGATACTTTTTGAGGGCTAAAAATAAAGACCAAATGAAATTATGTGGTTGAAAATGATTGTCTTGAATTGCAGATGCTGGCTTCAAACAGTCTTTACCAGGTCATGTTCGTGCACCAGCAGTGTTCAGGTGCCATAGAGTCTCTGCCATTGGTAATGGTGAAGATGAATTTGCCTACTTGGCCACGGTTCATATTAGTGGCCATGTGTTCAAGGGGTTTCTCTATGATCATGGTGTTGAAGTTAAAAATGCAAATGTGGTGCCTTGTATTTCAGAACTGCAATTGGGGAACAATTGCAGTGGGAAAAATAGGGAATGTTCTTCTGCAATTGGGGTTCCAACCAACAATGCCTACCCTGCTTCAGCTAGTTGAAGATTGCTTATTGAGGTACAAAATTGGACCCATTGATTGCATTGTTAAGATGAGTCAATATTTCTGAAATATTGAAAATATTAAAAATTGAAAAAAAAAATCACTTTGATACTTATATGGTTTTACGTGGATAAAATACATCACAAAGTTACCACTGAGTGTAGGTTGCAAATCATGACTAGGATAGTTTTATAAATTTGAGATGATATGTGTGTAAATGCCAATATGTAGATATATTTTGAGTGATGAAAAAGGAAAAATGAATAAAGAAAAGATGAGATAAATAATAAAAAATTATGATAATATTCATCTACTTCATTTCTATACTTTTTCCTTGTATATCTTTTTCTTAATGAAAAAAAAAAATGTATAAGTAGAATCTAAGATTGTAACGTGTAACTAACTTTCTTGAGAATAAAAGGAAAAGAAAAAAAAAATTACATTTACACAAGAGAGGAATGGTAAAAGAAAGTTTATAAATGCATTCAAAATATTAGAGCATTCTATTAATACTTTTTTCTTTTTCTATTATATTAATTGTTTTTTATTGTAAAATAAATTGTATAAATTTATTATATGATTATAATTTATCTTTATTTATTCCATATGAACGGCTAACATAGACTCATAGAGGGGATTAAGAAAGAGAGTTACTTTAAAAATGTCACTTTCAGAAAACAAAAGAGAACTAGAAAAGGCACCGATCGTGCACTTCTCAATGTCCATTATAAGTGTCTATTGCATTTCCACTACCCATCCACGTTGTCACCTGAGTTGCATTTCCACCGCCGCATCCAAAAGTTTCATACATACTTTAATTATCTAACCTGAAATGATTGTGATAAATGTTAACAATATATTATGTTTATTTTTATTTTATTTATATTCTACAATTCTGTTTTATATTTTTTTAAAGTAATAAAAAAGTATTAGCTGTTAAATTTAAATTATAAATAAATATAAAATAATTTTTATGTATAAATAATCATTATTTATGATTGAATGTTTGGTTTATATCCATTATTTTGTCTTTTTATGTTATATTATATCACTAATCCACAATATTTATTTTTTAAAGATATTTTAAAGTTGTTATGTAAGCTTATTTTTTTTATAAATTATTTTAAAGCTTTTAATTAACAATTTTTAATATATATATTCAAGATTATATTAAAAAATTATATAAAATAATTATTTAGTTAAAATTATAATATTTAACATATTAATAATATTAAATACTATAATTTAAATAAAAATATTATTTATTATTTGTTTACTATATATCTTATACACATAAAACATACCCAATCTATATAATATACAATATTACTCATTTTTCGTAGTATAATAAATTTACAAACATTTTATTTTAATATTTGAATCGGGGTAAATTGCATCAATGTTAAAAAGTGTTGTAACACACCCACACATTAACATGTAACCTACTTTTGTTTTCCCTTTCCACTCTTTAGGAACTCGGTATGGTCATTTTTTGAGAATGCTCATTTTTTATTCATTTTTCATGATAATGCATGTCTCATAGCTATAATATTTTCCTTTTGGCCATTTATGGATAGAATGAAATAACTAGCAGCATAATTATTAGAACTTTGTTTCTCCCTATTTAAAGGGTGTGGCTTTCATGCCATTCATCATACATATCTTACTTGGTGCAGAGAAAGATTGTCACCATTTAATTACACTTTTTGTTTGATGGGATGTTTAGATTCACTTCATTCATTTCAAATTTGGGCTAAACTTCAATCTTTGATGAAGGAAAAGACACCACACTGTCGTTTCTTGCAGTACAATCTGTATTGCACATTCATCTAAGTAAGAAAAATTTATTATGTCCCCTATCATACACATTATCAAATTATTGGAGGGGCTATTTACTCTCAACATAGTTCACTTAATTTGGCAACCGAATTTGCCATGTCATAAGAAACTTTTCATGTTAAAATTTTAATTAAGTTTGTTATGTTAAAATTTTGTATATATTTTTTCTTTAGGTATATTAGATGGATGAGATCCTGTAAATATTTATAGAAAGATAGATATAAATTTTAACATAATCACATTATCTGACATAAGAAAATGCTTTGCTCATTGTAATTTTTCAGCAGTTGTTATAAGTGTTGGAAGAGAAGAGTAAAAGACCAAAGAAATCTTAATTGTCATTATGAAAATGAAAGAAAGTTGGTGGGGAGGAAAAAAGGCAAAGACAACAGTGACATATTGTTAATTGTTATAATTTATTTATATTATTACTAGAGTTAAATATGCTTTATTATTTTTAATCTTTAAAATAACTAATATTTGACACATAACATATATTGATATTTTGACATATCAACAGTAAAAAATTAAAAATAATTTATTTTAAAAGATAAAAATCAAAAATAAAAATTTTAAATTTTAAAAAGATTAAAAATATATTTAATTGCTACTGTTATTTATGAATTAATCTTGAATTATTCTGTTCCTTTGATATAGAACAGAACTTTGTAGGTGAGTTTTCTTAAGGACTAATATGTAAATGTTCTATATGTGTATGACAGGTGATGGATCAGTTTCATGAACTCCAAAGGATGGCAGTTCATTCTGCAATTTTGCTGGGAAAACTGACCATATATGCTAAAGTGGTCTTTAGTTGTATAAATTTCTCTTCCAAAAATGTTTATATGCATACATAAAGCTGAGGGATTTCTTTTAAAGTTAATTATTGTAACAGATTAGGGACACTCATTTGCGCAATTTTATCAGCAATGTTAAATTTAAATTTTTACTCCAATCTCACCTCTATTTTTATCAATGTTTTAAATTGCCGTTACAACCGCAGCTATTGCGATATCAATTTTTTGGTGCAGAATGAGATGCTTTGCAGTTTATGTTGAAACTTTACAGTTTGCACTTTACAATCTCGTTATTAACATTTATTAAATTTATTATAAAAGATAAATTTATCATCTAATAAAATTAATCAAAGATCTAAAGTTATAGTTAAACCTCGTTGTAACTGATGTTAAGGCCGGATCAGTCATATTTATGGGACATTATAGGGTTTGACAATCACTGGAATAGCCTTCAAAATTGCACAAATGGATTTATTTATTTTTTTGAAAATATGGGTATAGTCAAAAGGGGGAATCCTCCAAATTAGTTGCATCGTTTTTAAGTTATATATATATATATATATATATATATATATATATATATATATATATATATATCTAGTTTTTAAATTTTTTTATTGATTATATTAATATAGTTGATAAAAATAATTCAAATTTGTTATTATTTTTATAAATTTTAAAATTAATTTAATAATACTAAAAATAATAAGAATTAATTTAAAATTGATCTCATTAATTAAGTCATTAATGAGGAGAACAAAAGTCAATAGGACAAAAATCCGATAAATCAGGTGAGAAGTCTAAACTAAACCTTTAACAGGAAATATGAATTGATTATCACATTGAATGACGTGAATCCATAAACTAACTGATAGAGAGAGCATAACATAATTTTGTTGTGCATGTCAAAGTAGAATACTATCTCTTCCAATGTCTACTTGTCTAGACAGGTGGAGTATAACGAGCTAAGTTATGAAGTCTTATGGCTTACAAGATGCATTTTGGAAATCCAAGATTTCATAAATTTTATGTTTTTTAAAAGTAAAATTGAAATAAAATAATTTGTTTAAATTTTATTTATTTATTTTACAGACGGAACTATCCTAAGCCTGATTTTAAAAATTAGATTGGATCGAAAATGGATCACCTTCTGTTATCTAAACCAATTGAATCATGAAAAATTATAAAATCGTTATAAATTGATGATTTATTTGTTTTAAACGAGCCCGTCTTTTACATATCAAAACGAAACACTCTATGCTTTTGTCAAGAGGTGCAAAGTATCATTGAGTTTTATCATGAACTATATAAGAATTTATTTTAATATATTTCATTTTTCATGGAAAATTGGATTTGTATAAATATGAAGAGCAGATTTATCATCATAGTACAAAATAATTAGGATGAGCTGCTGGATGTTGAAATATTTAAGAAGGTAAATTGTTCATTATGCTTCATAAGTAAATAGAATAAGAGCTTGATACTCAATTTTTAAAAAGATCTAGATATAATGTAATCAATTTTTAAAGAGATCTAAATATAATGTAATCAATTTTTAAAGAGATCTAGATATAATGGATTGGTTCTTTATTTTTCAATGAATAAGAGAAGGATTATAAAAAAAAAATAAAAATTAATGATTAATCTTCTGGTATCTAGACAATCATCGTCAAATCCTTTAAATTTATTATAAAAAAACAACAAGAAAGAATAAACCTTTAGTAAGAGATCTTTTAATGTATCGAAAGATTTTAAAATTTGCTTGATGATGTTCCACCATTGGAGAGGGAATATATTGACATATATGATACACAACATATAAAATGTCTGGTGTGTGGTGTAAGTAAGATAAAATAATAGGTGTTGTATGTATTTTTGTGAAGCCTAATAACAGAAACAATAAGTGTTGCATGGTTTGGTAGCAAGGAGGCCAATATGTTGAAGAATATCAAGGACATATTTTCTTTGAGATATAGTAATACCTTTAGCAGATTGGACCACCTTAAATCCAAGGAAAAATTTTAAAGGACCAAGATCCTTAATGCTAAACAAATTGTTCACATGTTGTTTAATAAGTTGGATTTCTTTTAAGTCGTTTCTCTAAGACAAGATTAACTACATAACTAGAATAATGGCAAAACAAGAAGTGGATGACTTTGTGAATAAGGAATAGTTAGCCTTAA
This sequence comes from Canavalia ensiformis, assembly GCA_026541065.1. Lineage (NCBI taxonomy): Eukaryota > Viridiplantae > Streptophyta > Magnoliopsida > Fabales > Fabaceae > Canavalia > Canavalia ensiformis. The sequence continues at coordinate 121,528 of JAMKYM010000909.1, read as the reverse complement.
ATTTCGTATGCTTGAACTTAAGAAGAGCTTCAATGAGCTTAGTGTTCCACTATCGACCTTCTTGCTTGAGATCATAAATTAATTTATATAATTTGCAAACAAAGGAAGGTTCATGAACATTGAGTTGAGGAAGAGGGTTGATGTACACCTTTCCTTAAAGATCACCATGTAAAAAGGTTATGTTAACATCAAGCTTGTAAAGATGCCAATTGTGAGAGGTTTCTAGGGAAAGAAGAATTCGAATAATGGTCATCTTGACCACCGGATTATATGTTTCAAGGTAGTTAAGACTCAAAGTTTGATTGTAGCCTTTAGCTACTAATCGAACTTTGTGACTTTCAATGTTTCCTTCAACATTATGATTTGTTTTAAAAATCTATTTGTAATCAACTATACTTTTTCTTAAAGGAAAACTATAGAGAGACCAAGTGTGATTTTTATTTAGAGCATCTAATTCATTTTGAATGGAAACCTTTCAACAAGATTGTTGAACAGTATTCTTAAAATGAACAAGGTCACTATCTATAAAAATAGAAAAATAATAATATTTATGAGTATGAGACAAGTTGGCATATGATATATTGTTGGATATGAGATATTTGACATTTGAATGAAGAGGTTAGGAAATGGCAAGCTAAAAGTGATAGTCTCTCAAATATGATGGAGTTATAGTATTTCTGGTTGCTTTTCGAAAATAACAATTAAGAATATGATCAGAATCAGAAATTATCCCTTAAGAGGTGATAGATTGTTTAGTATTAGGAATAAAAATGTCATCATTGAGAGGAAGATCCTGAGAAAAAAGGTAAAATAAAATTAGGATGATGATCTTGAGCATTGGTGTTGTTGTTGTAAAATGGAAATATATGTTCATAGATTTAAACATTTCTAGATACTAATACCTCTTTGGTGTTCAAATCATAATTAACATACCTTTTTGTACTAATTTTAAATTTTAGAAAAATACATTTTTTTACCCTTTAATCAAGCTTTTTCTTGTTGGAAGTGTGAATGGAAATACAGTAAAGACATCCAAAAGTCTTGAGATAGCTTAAATTAGGAACAACATTATGTAGAGTTTGAAAATGAGATTGATATGAGAGGAATTTAGTGAGCTATCTGTTAATAAGGTAGTTAGAATGTGAAATAACATAATTCTAAAAACAATTAGATATATTAGCTTAGGATAGAAGAGCTCTAGCAACATTTAGGATGTGTTGGTATTTTCTCTCAACTATAGCATTATGTTGTAATGCTTCTACACATGGGGTTATGCAGTATCCTTTTGGATTGATAGAACTTTGGTCAATTGAACTCATTATCAAATCTAACATATTTCAATTTTCTGTTAAATTGAATTTCAACCATGGCCATAAAAATTTTGATCAAATGAAAAGCTTTTAACTTATGCTTTATGAGATACAACCATGTGTGTCTAGACTAATCATCTATAATAATTAAAAGTACTTGTAATAAAAAAATAGAAGGAACTAGAATAGAGCCCCATATATTATTAATATGCACAATATAAAAAAAGTTGGAAGATTTAGTCATGTTGTTAGTAGAAGGAAATTTTCTTTGTTTGGTAGTGACAAACATCACAAACATCATTATTTTGATTACATCCAATATATGGATATAATTTCTACATTTGATACAACTTATGATGAGATAGGTAGCCAAGTCTCACATGCCAAATATCATTATTGTAAGTATAAAAATTATTCAAAAAATACTTCTCTAATATGATGAAATTTGTTAAAGGCAGAACTTATAAGCCAACTTTCTATTCAACAACATCAATCATCTTCATAGATGTCAACTCTTATATATGACAGGTGGAATAGGAAAAAATAAATTTATGGTTCAATATTTTTGTTGGTTTAGATATGGATATAAGATTAAAATTGAAATTAGAAATGTATAGTAAATTAGTCAAAAATAAATCTTTAGATAGAAAAATATTTCAAATGATTTGAGTGATATGTTGATTCCTTCAGAAAGTTTAATAGAAATAGGTTTAATTTTCTTAAAGCTATGAAAATCAGAAAGGAAGTAGCACACATAATTTGATGCTCTTGTATCAAAAACCCAATATGTGGGTTTATTTGAAACAATAAAAATGTTACTTGATTGATTTTCTATGGTAATTTAATTTAGGTGATGAGAAACTTAAATGCCATTTTTCTACAAAAGATACCAGATAGCTTTGTGTTGATTAGTCATGAAACAAAGGTTAGTGTGGACAACTCTATCCTTGAGTACATTGTTGTTATTATTGTCTTAATTCTTAGAGGAATCAATTTAATTGTTAATGGTACTATTTCTTTTCAAATGATAGGGTAACCATGTTTTTTTTTATAACAAATATCTATAGTATGACCTATCTTGTTGCAGAAGGAACAATCTTAGAGGGATTCCTTTTCCCTTGACCAATCCTTCCTCCAAAATTTTTCTGATTTTAAGAGTATCTTCTTCTACGAGCAATGTTATTGTATTCTATGTTGGCTCTAATCTTTGACTTTTTAGGATGTACACCAAACTATTTTCTTGTTCAACAAGAATATTGAAAACCTTGTTAACAGATGGTAAGGATCCATAAATATAATTTGAAATCTTACAACAACATACTTCTCATTGGGGCCTTTTAAGAAATGGATAACATAGTCATTGTCTCTATATGATTTAAGAGTGGATACAGGGTTGCATGTGCATGGAATTTGATAGCTACAAGAAGGAATAGGCTTAAAATTTTCAAGTTCTTGCCAAAAGAGTTTAATTATGATGAGTGAAATAGGCTATAATAGAAAGATCTCCTTGTCTAAGAAAATATAGTTCTTCTTATAAAGTTGATATACAAAAAACATCACCTTGATAATATCTTTCTTTGAGATCAACCCAAATTTATTTTGCAGTTTCAAGCCATAATAACATTGTGCTATTGGAGGTCCCAAAGAATGAGTGATCCAAGACATCACCATTGTATTACATCTTTCCTAATAAAAAAAGAAGGATCAATAGTTGATGGTTCGGGAAGAGATCCATTGATGAATTGAATTTTGTTATTTGGCTTGAGAGCTCTTATCATGGCTGAGGACCATGCATGGTAATTATTTTCATCAAGTTTAATGGTAGCCAAAAGAAGTACTCAAATTTTCATTAGGATGAAGATAGAGTGGCTGGTTGGATCATTAGCTTGGTTTGCCATAGGTAAAAAGAAGAATTAATGAATCAAGAAAATAAGAGAAGAAAGAAATTACCAAAATAGCATAGTAGAGATTTAAGAATGGAGTTTTGATACCATGTTCAATGTTCCTTGGCAAAATGGAGATAAATAAAAAGCAGACTTGATAGCAAGTAAGGAATAGACTTTTCAATTATCTTATTCTTCTTGTTAATTGAGCTTTGCCACATCTAGATAATAAGATATAAGAAGTTGTAACTAACTAACATAACCAAAAAACCAAGTAACTAAAGTATAAAGTGCTTATAAATCTCCTTTGACATTTCTTGCAACCGAGATGAGTGTCAATGGCTATATATGTGAAGTTGTTACAATTAGCAATCAAACATTATGTTTGTATCTCTACATGTAGCATTCACTCGATGCTACATTTTTGTTTCATGATTAAGGAAGCGATATAGGTAGTTTTATATTCATCATTATGATGTTCTCTAATTGTTAATATCATAACTCAAGTTATGACAAAAGACAAATAAAAAAATATTAATTATTTAAAATATATAAAAGTTGAGTTTTTATCAAAGTTTATTTGAGAAAAATATTCAAAAAAATTCTTAAAAAATCATATTTAAGAGTCAATTACATGCACAGAATGTGCTAACATCCTACTTATCTATTCAAACGAACGTCGCCTTAGGTTAAATGTGCAACTTTAAAATAATTTTAAAAAGAACTTATCTAATACCTATTAAAATAAATCAAAATAAAATACTTATTTAATATGTATGTGAAAAAAGTAAAACAAAATATGTAAATAAAATAATCTAACAAGATAATTGATCTTACTTCTATGTATTTCTGGATGTAATGAGAAATCTAAAATTATATAATTTTATAATTTGATCTTTGGTTTGTAAAAAAAAATTGTAAAAATCAATTTTAAATATTTTGAAAAGATTTAAATTTTGGTAAAAATAATATTTAATTGAAAATAAAATGTAAATATAATATTTTGATAATTTGTAATAAGAAAATATTTTGGTTTGTGATAAATGACAATTACATGGTAACTTTTTAAATTTTGAAAAATATGAATGATAAAAAATGGTAGAAAGGAACCTACTTAAATATTTATTATATGAGATTTAAATTAAAATTATTTTTAAAACATTTATTTTGTATTAAAAATATTCAAAATTTACATATATATAGAAATTAAGGTAAGTAATAGATATATAATAAACTTTTATAATTTAAAAAATAATTATGTTAGATATTACTATACATATAAATTTAAAATCTATTGCATGAAATATAAAATTTATTTATAACAAAATATATAATTTCTATATTAATAATTAATAATATTTTAAATTTATATATGTTTAAAGTTTAAGACAATATAATATAAATTTTTAAGTTTTTACCTTTCTAAAATTATAAATGATAGAAAATGTTACTCATATATTTGTCCTAAAAAAATTAAATAAAAAAAATTAAGAAACATCTAAATCATAAATAAAATGTAATTATATTGTTGATATTATTAATAATATTATTATTAATTATCATTGATTATATTATTATTATTATTATTATTATTATTATTATTATTAAATATATGTTAAGACATCAATATATGGCCCAATATAAATGGTCAGCTCTTTTATTTTATTTTTCTAAATTGGACTAATTAAATAAACATGATCCAACCTAATTATTATTAGACCCGTCAAATGGGACAGCCCTACCCTAAAAAGCTCTTAGAGTCAAAAATCCCTAAATATAAAAAGTTCTTAGGACCAAAAAGCCCTTAGGGTCAATTGGGCTAGGGCTAGCCCTTACATCAAAAAAATAAAATAATACATTATATGTGCTTCAAAGATTCTCACAAGACCTTTTATATAAGCATCACAACTATCACAAATATATAACCCTTCCATAAATAGAAAATTCTTATTACTGCTAATATAATTATAAGTATCACAAAATCTAGTTAGATACATATCTTTTCTCTTTAAAAAAAATTAGTACAGGTTATGGCCCTCTTATGAAGTTGCAAGTTAGGATATCTCTGAAAACCATTGTGGCAGATCTCACACACAAACCTGTTAGTAGCTAAAAGGGTTTTGGGATAAGACAATGACTTCAACATTAAAGTCTAAAGCACATATTCAATTAATTGAACCAATCCTAGTTTAAGGAATCATAGGATAAAAAAGAAACTACCAAATTAAGCAAAGAATCATGATCCAAAATGATGTTATATTAATTGTACATTATACTATATTAGAAACAAACTGAGTCAAAAATCAAAGAAGACATCCAAAAAGTTCAATATCTAAAATTGACACTAATATGGATCCAAAAAATCAATCTTCATTCTTCAATTTCTCATTATTCTTCTGTCGCAACCGTAATTCCGACGAGACGACGAACTCGCTAAAATTTTTGAAAATGAATTGTTTTGATCAATGTGGAGCCGCCACCAAATTTTTATTTAAGGGAAAAATATTTGGAAAAAAAACCCTGACTCGAGAATGAGCTTCTAAGTCCGGGAGTCGGTTACAAGTAGGGAAGGTGTTAGGCACCCTACTCGCCCGTTCCGAAGAACGGTACCCTTAAACTGAGTGTGTGATTTTGAAAATTGTTTTGATCCCTTTTATTAGTATGAAGATAAATATTTGATGGAGGTTAGCCTGACAGGACTTGATCCTGCTCCTACGTATTCCCCGGTGCAATGGGAAATTCAAGGCTTACGTAGTTCTAGCGTGTGAAGGCTTGACCTTCAAAAGTGCTTGAGAAAAGATTATTTGGTTTGTGAAGGCTTGACCTTCGAAAATGCTTGAGAAAAGATTATCTTAAAGATCTTATTTTGGGAAAATGTTCGAAGATTTTGCTATTCGAAGAGAAATTTTAGTTTTAGGAGGGGTCTTTGGCCCACTCATGCACAAGGCCCGAGGCGGCTAAGGCAGCACAGGGACCTATACGAACTACTAAATGTTGAACAGCAGGTAAACCGCCAGTTCCCCATTTAAAGCCCATTGCGTGAGGCCTAGAATCCCAAATATCAGAAAAAGATATATATTTATATTTTTATTTGAAAAGGACCTCAAGTCCACTCATGCACAAGGCCCGAGGCGGCTAAGGCAGCACAAAGACCTATATGAACTACTAAATGTTGAACAGCAGGTAAACCGCCAGTTCCCCATTTAGAGCCCATTGCGTGAGACTCGAAGATCCTAGAATATTTGGAAAAGATTTTTTTAAATTTTCGAAACAGAAATATTTTGTAGAAGGCATCAATCTTTGAATAAAAGAAAGCTTGAATGTAATAAAATATTTTTCGTTTTTTTTTACTGTATTTCCAGAAATTTTTGTATTTTAATGTTTATTAATGTTTATGGATTTTCTGAATTTCTAATATATTTTTTTAGTTTTCTTTGATTTCTATTTATTTTAGAAATTTCCTTAATTTTTATCTAAATTCCTAAATTTGGAATTAATTTTCCTTATTTAAATTTTTTGGAACTTTTCTTATTTTTTCTAAATTTTCCATGTTTTTATTAATTTTCTAAATTTTTATTTTTTTCCTAAATTTTCTATATTTTATTTATTTCCTGGAATTTTTCTTTATTTCTCTAATTTCTGAAATTTTTATTTATTTCCTGGAATTTTCTGATTTTTCTGTAAATTTTTTATTAAATTTTCTATTTTTCGTAATAATTTTTTTAGAAAAGGGAAGGGTAATTTGGTAATTTAGGAGAGTGGGGGCAAAGTCGTAATTTTAAGCGGCAAGGATAAGCTGGCATTTTGTAGAATGATCAGGGTATTATGGTCATTTGGCCATCTCGAGTTTAAATGAGCTTTGAAAATGTAAAATGGCCCTGCTCGGATTCGAAGTGTGGACTTGGGGATGTAATAAGGCGCTCCAACCACTTTGGGCTTGATGTCCATTTGGGAATAGGGTGCCTAAATTTTAATCTTAAAGTGATCTTCACATGGCTTGCATGGGGGCTGCATGACATTTTGACTCACGAGCAACACCTCCAGTTCTCGATTACATGGGTGGCCTTCTCGATATTACCCTAACTTTACCTGCCAAGGGAATTCCAACTTGCACCTTATTGAAGTAAGCCAAATGCTGGGAAGACATGGATATCATGCTGACCATGGGATTAGATGATGTACCCTTTTGCTGTTCTTCCTTCCTCATCCCTCGCTAGTCTCTGTTGTTCAGACAAGACTCAGGACATTGCTCTCATTGGAAGGGTCTTACTATATGGCAATCGTTTACATGTCTGGACACTAATGAGCTATAGGATGTGTCACTTGCAATCCAAAGCAGATTCTCTGGAAGACCAAAGGTTCGGGCCTTTCGAACTCATCCCAATGGTACTAGGAGAATGGGAATCATGTCAAACAAATCATTTGAATCAGGGGACCTAGAGAGGGTGCCCATACAATCAGCAGCATCACCTCTATTAGGATTTAAGTCATCACAATATTAGTGTATGCAGGACTACAAGTGAGGGTTATGATTGGCTAAGGCAGGGGATCAAGAAACCCTGTGAGCGATGGCCTATGTTCAGGTCAGGGAAGATTTCTCTGATGATACATGTCGAGTCTGATCAACCTTTGACTCCACTCCAGAGAACTCCAACTATTGTTTGACTTTGAATGATCTTCTTATAGTTTGTTAGGACCTATCCAAATTGGTGATGGCATATGCCTTCTTTCTAGGGACACACATTTGTCAGGGTGCCTGTAGGATAACTCTTAACTCTGCTTCATTTGGAGTATGTGGTCTAAAATCCCCTACTACTGGATCACATCAATGCGCCCGACAATTGAACTGATAGTTTCAAAGGTAACCTGGGTCTTGCGCTCGGTTTGAAGTTATTCCAGATTCATTCTCAATTAGCTGATTCTAATTAAATCAAATTCATCTCGTCTACTCCTCAGTTGACAGTAAATTTTAGTCATTGTGCTGCCATCCCCAGATTTTGATTCATCAATTTCTTATCCTCTTCATTCTGTTCTTGGTTTCGACTACACTTATTTTGAATGCCTAACCAATTGGCAATATCATGCAGACCCTGCATCCCTCATACCTATGGCCGAGCTACCCATACACCCAGAAGCAAAGCTAATCATCATTTAGAGGTTTGGCAATTATTGATTATAATCTCCTATGCCTAACTCAATTTTCGACTCTTGATCTTTATGAGAAACTAGGCATATATGTAAGGGACCTCGAAGCCAGATTAGTGAACCCAAAACAGAGCAATGTTCAAACACCATTCATGCAATATCAATATATAGAGGGAAGCGGATGTCCTTGTTCCATGATCAAGAACAAATCAGTTACACAAACACAAACATTAGATCAAATTCCTGGACGTCTAGATTTCTCAGTCATTAAACGAATTTCATGTAAATCAACTTAGGTGCTCTTAATCGTAGGAAAATCAACCGCAAACTTCATGCAAGAACAGTTTCTTGTTTCCTTTATTGAGATGCGATATTTCAAGAATTGAATCTATTCAAAGGCTATCAAATTCTTGTAGGCTAACCTGTTTGGGGAACCAAATCGCACCCTGTACCAGTTTGAAGTTCGAACGCCAAATTCTTTTAAATCTCCTTGTCAAGATCCCGTGCTCACAAAGAACGAAATTCTTGAAATCCTTTCTTGACGTTTCCAGGGGGAGAAAATTGCCTCTGATCCAGAATGCCCGAAAAGGTAGAAAAATCCAAAAAAAAAAAAGCCCCTCTCTCTGCCTCTGAGTTCTGATTTTATAACTCCCAAAAGAAGCCACTCCTTCCCTTTTGTTTTTTGTCCTTCTTTGCAAATAAAGAAACTTGGCTTTTTCTTTTATTTGCTTTTTCACCCTTTGCCCTTTTTAGTTTTGGCCTCTTTTGCAAATCTTCCAAAAAGCAGAAAAATAAATAATTTTCATTTTATTTATTTTCATTATTTTTATTATTATTTTTATTATTTCAATTATTTTTCAGAATCGCTTTTTTTATTTATTATATGTATATATATTATTTACTTATTTATTTGGTTGTTAAAAAAAACTAAATGACTTTTGTCTGTTTTCTGTTTTCTGTTTTCTTTTTCGTTTGTTTTGAATTTGAATCTCTTTTCAATTATAACTCTAATTAATTTTGAATTCCTTTTGTACATTAATCACCTTGAAATGGGTCTCGGACATAATTCGGTGTTTACAGTTTGCCCCTCTTTACTCATTTTCTTATTGGATAATACAAGAAATATCTTCGGTATTATCATGGTAAGAAATGGGTAAAGACGTAAACAGATTATGTCCGAGGCGAGCGCCGTGCTAACCTTCGAATCACCATGTCTCTAGGGTTACAGCACCCATGTGTGAATCATACAAGGTTTGACTTTGTGTGTCGTGATGCTGAACTTATAAGAAGCCAAAGTATGAAGGCCTGACAACATAGGCCTGAAAGCAGTAAATCTAAACTATGGCGACAACATAGGCACAAAGCGATAAATCTAAATTCTGAGCGACGACAACGTAGGCCTGAAAGCGGTAAATCTAAACTATGGCGGCCTGACAACATAGGCCTGAAAGCAGAAGTTTAAAACTTGAGGGTGGCCTGACAACATAGGCCATGATGCAGAAATTTAAAACTTGATGGTGGCCTGACAACATAGGCCATGATGCAGAAATTTAAAACTTGATGGTGGCCTGACAACATAGGCCATGATGCAGAAATTTAAAACTTGATGGTGGCCTGACAACATAGGCCATGATACAGAAATTAAAACTTGATGGTGGCCTGACAACATAGGCCATGATACAGAAATTAAAACTTGATGGTGGCCTGACAATATAGGCCATGATGCAGAAAGGTAAACTTGAAGAGGCCTGACAACATAGGCCAAGGTGCGGAAAAATAAACTTGATGAGGCCTGACAACATAGGCCAAGGTGCAGAAAAGTAAACTTGATGAGGCCTGACAACATAGGCCAAGGTGCAGAAAAGTAAACTTGATGAGGCCTGACAACATAGGCATAGGCCTGAAAAGCAGGAAAGCTCATCTACGGCGGCCTGACAACATAGGCCTGAAAAGCAGTAAATCTAAGCTAGGGCGGCCTGACAACCTAAGCCTAAAAGCGGTAAATCTAAACTAGGGCGGCCTAACAACATAGACCTGAAAAAGCGATAAATCTAATCTCTCTGACACAACATAGGCCTAAAAAGCGATAAATCTAATCTAGAAGCGGCGACAACATAGTTGCGAGGAAAGTAAAGATGCGATGCTTTTTGCGACAACATAGGCCAGTGAGCAGGAAAGTAAAGATGCGATGCTTTAGCCTGACAACATAGGCCAGTGAGCAGGACAGTAAAGGTGCGATGCTTTAGCCTGACAACATAGGCCAGTGAGCAGGAAAGTAAAGATGCGATGCTTTAGCGACAACATAGGCGGTGGCCAGGAAAGTAAAGATGCGATGCTTTAGCACGACAACATAGGCCATGGCGAGAATGTAAAGATGCGATGCTTTAGCCTGACAACATAGGCGATGGCGGGAATGCGGATGTGATGCTATGGCGACAACATAGGCGGTGGCGGGAAAGTAAAGATGCGATGCTTTAGCGACAACATAGGCCGGTGAGCGAATGCGGATGTGATGCTATGGCCTCGACAACATAGGCCGTGAGCGGGAAAGTAAAGATCGATGCTTTAGCACGACAACATAGGCCAAAGGCGAATGCAGATGTGATGCTATGGCGACAACATAGGCCGTGGCGAAATGCGAGGATGTAATGCTATGGCACGACAACATAGGCAGTGATGCGAGAGATCGAGATGTAATGCTATGGCGACAACATAGGCCGTGAGCAAGAATGCGAGATGTAATGCTATGGCGACAACATAGGCAGTGAGCGAGATGCAGATGTAATGCTATGGCCTGACAACATAGGCCAGTGAGTAGAGATGCAGATGTAATGCTATGGCCTGACAACATAGGCCAGTGAGCAAAGATGCAGATGTAATGCTATGGCCTAACAACATAGGCCAGTGAGCAAAGATGCAGATGTAATGCTATGGCCTGACAACATAGGCCAGTGAGCAAAGATGCAGATGTAATGCTATGGCCTGACAACATAGGCCAGTGAGCAGAGATTTAAACTTGATGGTGGCCTGACAACATAGGCCATGATGCAGAAATTTAAACTTGATGGTGGCCTGACAACATAGGCCATGATGCAAAAAAGTAAACTCGAAGAGGCCTGACAACATAGGCCAAGGTGCTGAAAAGTAAACTTGATGAGGAGGCCTGACAACATAGGCCAAGGGTGAATGATGCATTCTACCTTGCGCTTGAAGGTTATTTCCTTGAAGAGACTTGGGCAACCATTTTGCCCCAGTTTAGAAAGTTCTTCATAATTGAGGGCTATCTTGATTAGAAGGAACTTTGGGCAAGTGTTTTGTCCCAGTTTGACGGATTTCAATAAGCTTGACTTGAATTTTCTGGGCAACCTTGTCCTATTGAACTCAATTGGAGTTGAGGAATTGAGGATTGCCTCAACTTGTATTTTCTCGGGCAGACGTTTGCCCCAATTTGAACTTGAATTTAAATTTTCTTGGGCAAATGTTTGCCCCAGTTTGGACTCGATCCAGAATTTGAGGATGAACTCAAATTGAGCTTTTGTGGGCAAGTGTTTGCCCCAGTTTGAACTTGATTTTGAGGATGACCCCAAATTGAATGGTGTGGGCAGATGTTTGCCACAGTTTGATTCTTCTGACGTTGAGGAATTGAAGATTGCCTCAACCTGAATTTTCCGGGAAAACATTTGCCCCAGTTTTGTACTTGATTCAAAATTTGAGGATGACCCCAAATTAAATTTTTGTGGGCAAGTGTTTGCCCCATTCTGGACTTGACTGAGAATTTGAGGATAACTTCAAATTGAATTTTGTTGGGCAAGCTTTTGCCCCAGTTTGGACTTGACTGAGAATTTGAGTATAACCTCAAATTAAATGTTGTGGGCAAACGTTTGCCCCAGTTTGGACTTGATTCATCATTCGATTACATTTTGTTGGGCCAGCTTTTGCCCTAGTTTAAGCTTGATTCAGTTTTAATTATGACTAATTCGGGCAATTTTATCTGGATCTTAATTAATTTTGAAAAGTGGTCGTGCAATGCTTGAATAAAAGACGCTTATGTGTTGTTTGAATGAGTGAGAAGAATATGATGTTAATGATGCTTGAATAAATGCAGAAATGATGCAGGATTCTTATTTTAATGCTTGAAATAATTTTTTGATGAAACAGATGCTATTGAATGCAAACCATGAAATGGTGTAAAATTTTTGTTTCTCTTGATTTTTTGATTTTCCTGACACATCCTTCCTCGACAACTCCATAGTGGGTGTGAAAAGAATCAAGAATCAGGACGAGTTGGATTGACTCGATTTCGGAGTTTTCTTGGTCAATTCTGTAAATTTGTTTTTGTCAGGATCTTTGAGATCCCACAGTGGTCAGTATTATTGAATAAGACACACTCCTTTTTTGGTGGCATTCTGGCTGGTGGAAAGATGAATCTTTGGGAAACAATCCTGTCATGTTGCAATGGTCGGAGATTCATCCGACTTGTCATAACTTTTCAAAATTAATCCTTTTTATTTTTACATTTTTCACGTCTTCTTTGGCATGTGCGCTATTGAGGTGTGCGAAATGGTTTATGGATGGTTAATGAAAAATATAGAGAAGGTTTGCAAAGGATGTTTGAGGTGGTGTACTTAAAAGGAAAAGATGACGAAAGATATGGGTTTAATTGCCCAAATGGCACCTTTTGATGAAGAATGTCAGTGCTGCTTTTCATAACCTTGATTGTCAAATTGACCAAACTTGAGAAATGGAAAAATTTTGCCCCAATTTTAAGAGATATGAGGTGCAGAATATCATGTTGTCCTGGAATTCCTGGATTGACCTTAATTTTTGCCTGGGTTGTTCTTTTGAGTTCTCAACCCAGCAGGTCTTTCGTTTCGCCCTAACTTTTGCCTAGGTCGCCCTTACGGGTTTCCGACCTAGCGGGCTTTTGTTTGATTACGCCCTAACTTTTGCCTAGGTCTTTTTTGAAGATTGTCGACCTAGCGAGCCTTCTGCTTGATTGCGCCCTAACTTTTGCCTAGGTCGCCCTTAATTGTTGACCTAGCGGGCTCTTGCTTGATTGTACCCTAACTTTTGCCTAGGTCGTTCTTAATTGTTGACCTAGCAGGCTTTTGTTTAATCGTGCCCTAACTTTTGCCTAGGTCTTCTTCGATGATTGTAGACCTAGCGGGCTTTTGTTTGATCGTGCCCTAACTTTTGCCTAGGTCGCCCTTACGGGTTTTCGACCTAGCGGGCCTTTTGCTTGGTTGTGCCCTAACTTTTGCCTAGGTCTCTTTTGAAGATTGTTGACCTAGCGGGCCTTTGTTTGATCGTGCCCTAACTTTTGCCTAGGTCTCTTTGGAGGGTTGTCGACCTAGCGGGCTCTTTATATGATCCTGACTTTTGCCTGAATTGTTGTTGTAAACCGGCAAGACCTTTTTCTAATCGTGACTTTGTCAATCATTATTTTGAACTTTAACCTTACTTTTGCCTGGATTCTTTTAGCTTTTAATCCAGCGGGTTTCTCTTCTTCTTGAATTTCATGTTTTGACCTTAATTTTGCCTGGATTATTATTTTTTACTTTAATCCAGCAGGTCTTCTCCTTTTTCTTGAATTTTTTGTAGTCGAATATTGATCTTGCCGGGATCATTTAAGGCTTCCAATTCAGCGGATCTTTTCTTCCATCCCTAATTTTGCCTGGATTTAAACTTGTTCCCACGGATATTTTGTTTGACAATACACCTTAAATGGTGATCTAGAATCCCTTGTTGTTTATTCTGCTTCCTCATTGGGTTTTTCTCTTTTAAGCTTGATTAATCAGACGTTCAAGATTATTTATTACAGCACTTGCATCCTTACCAAATGGTATTTATTGTTTTGGGTATAGGGATAAGAAGTGGGTTGAAGAGATAAAAGAATGGTAAATTTTTAGAAGTAAAGCTAAAATGTAAAGCACGTGTTCAAGTGATATGAAAAATGTAATTTTGTATTTATTCATTGCTGTTTATTTACAAAAGATTTACTTTGAAAAGTACGACAATTTCTGGATGAATATCCTCAATTTGACTTGTGCGAGGCAGCTTATTGTGTTGCTCCCATTTCTTAGCCAGCGGATGAGCTCTCATGATTCGGCGCTTGGATTAGGAGCGATCTTCTCAAAATCTAGCCGTTTAGCATCAATTAGACTTTGCACCTTGCGTTTGGACACAGCGGTTTTCGTTGAATGACCAATGTACCCGCATGGTAGTTACATATGGCATTTGCATCGTACCATTTAGGGTATGGTGGTTCTTGTGGTTTTAGCGGTATGGAACCACTAGAGAGTTCTCGATTAGGCGAGGTAGTAGTTCGGTGTAGGTCATTGGGATGGGATCAAACGACGATCCTTCTCCTTCTTTGGTTTAGAGCTATAATTTGAGCTCATGGCTTGTGTTTGGACCGTATATGGTGCGGGCGGTCGGATTTGTATTGGACAGTTGTAAGTTGGGTGGTAGGTGGTGGCGATGTAGGGATATGTTGTGTAAGGTGTGTGTGGTGTATACGGTGGTGGTCGGAAGCCAGTTGGACCATACTGTGCCATTTGAGGAATGTATTGGCTTTGATTGGGAGCCACATTGTAAGCCTCACCTGTCCTCCTTTTTTCTGTAGAGGCGTCAATTGTCCTTGTGGCGTTGTGCATGATTTTTCCTCGACGCATGCCACCCTCGATCCTTTCTCCAATGATGATGACATCGGAGAAGCTAGAAGTCACTGCTTGCCAATCATCTTGTCATAGAAAGGATCTTGGAGTGTGTCTACGAACGTGCTGACCAGCTCTTTTTCAGATAGTGGAGGTTGCACTTGAGCGGCTAACTCCCTCCATCTTTGAGCATACTGCTTGAAAGTTTCATCCCCATTTTTGGCCATATTTTGGAGTTGGGTTCGATCAGGAGCCATCTCCAGGTTGTCCGATATTGTTTGAGGAAGGCCTCGGCGGATCTCTCCATGAATGGATGTGGGTCCGCTACTGTTGTGTATACCGGTTAGCGGCGATCCGGTTAATTTGTCTTGAAAGAAATAGACAAAGCGGTTTATCGTCGTGCATGCAAGGAGACATCTTCTGCAATACATGGCGAGTGGCTCTTCGGGCGACTAGTTCCTTGATACTTCTCGAATCGGGAACCTTGAATTTGGGAGGAATTACTATGCCGGAACCAAACATAGGTGTTTGCATTTACGGCTTCATAAGTACTCCCTCAATTGCCTTGATTCTTTCCTCTAGGATTCTCCATTTTTTAATGTCCTCATTCGAAGGATGACATGGGTATTCCTCGGGCATAGGGTAAGGTTGGAAAAATGGTGTGTGCACGGATGAGGCCCTTGGGTGAACATAGGGTGCGTTCCCAACGACCGGCTTGGTAGGCTTGTGAGGTGGTGTTTAGTGGTAGGTTATGTGTTTGGGCTTGTGTTTGGGCTTGTGTTTGGTTATATGAGGGTGCATGCCCATGAGGAAACCCATGATGAACTCCTTCGGTTGGCGGAGGCATAGTTGATGGTGGAGTGAAGCCAGGAGGGTATGATAGGTCAATTGTTTCTTTTGGCAAGGATTTCATCTCCTCCTTTTGTTTAGACTGCTGGATGGCCTCTATTAGCTTGGCCATCTGTTCCTTTAGTGATTTGACCTCATTTCTTAGCTCCTCATTTTGTCTCTCCAGCTCATCCATGATTCTTGATTGTGCTCGAGTTCTATAAGGATGTCGAGGAAGCTGTGTTTCTCCAATTTTCTGGTGAAGTTAAAATTAATTTTTTTTTTTAAAAAAAAAGTGTGAATGCAAAAATCCTGAATGATAAAAATGTTGATGCACAATGAGTATGAATATGTGGAATGATTTTTTTTGAAATTCTATGAATGAATGAATGAATCAATGCTTTATGCAAATAATTTTAAGATTTTTGAAGTTTGACTATTTGAAAATAAATCAGAGTTGTTTTATTTATTCATCCTTGATTTTATGTTTTTAGGAGTTTTGGCATTTTTTTTATTTTGCTGGAAAAACCTTTTGTTTAGAAAAACTTTTTAGTTTTGCTAGAATCTTTCTAGAAAGCTTTCTTTAGATTTTCAATATTTCATCTTTTTATATCTATTGAATCTTTTTATTTTTCAGTATTTTCAAAAGATTATTTTCCATAATTTTTCCTATTTCTAAGGCATCCATTTAAGTTTTCTTTAGAGTCTTTTCAATATTTTCAAAATATTTTCCTAATTTTTCCTAGGAATTTTCTCCTTCTATTTTGGTTTTCTTGATTTTTATCTTGATTTCATTTTTGTATCTCCCCAATTGTAGCCCTCAAATCGCTTGTATCTTGAAAGGGGTGTGTGTGCCCTCTTTATTTCTTATGTAGGTTACCTGTCCTAAGGATCTATGGCCTTTTATATGAACCTCTCAAAGGTGGTTAATAATCTGGGGTATAGAGTTACTAGAGCCAAGTTCAATCCACAATGCTAGCCCACAACAGTAGAAGTAGCCACTAGTTGTGAGGCATTATGAATAGACGCACTCTAGTTTGGGATTTTCGTGATAGCCACACGGGACGTAGGTCCCGCGTGACACCACTTAGATCCTCTATCCTAAGTAGCACTTAGACCGGGTGTAGGGCCCACTCATGATAAACGCATATGCGTGTGTGAGGGCACATAAATTTGGGATACTGCTTGATTGGGAAATTGCACAGATATATATAGCAATTTATTGTTTGTCTATCCTAGGGTTATACAGAGAATAAACAAACAGACAACAAATAAGTAAACAGATAAATAAATCGTGCAAAAGATACAAGAAAGAAATCGTGCAAATAAACAAGAAAGGGATCAACTATGACACACTTAATTGAATGGGCTTGACTCTCTAAAATCCCCAGTGAAGTCGCCATCTGTCGCAACCGTAATTCCGACGAGACGACGAACTCGCTAAAATTTTTGAAAATGAATTGTTTTGATCAATGTGGAGCCGCCACCAAATTTTTATTTAAGGGAAAAATATTTGGAAAAAAAACCCTGACTCGAGAATGAGCTTCTAAGTCCGGGAGTCGGTTACAAGTAGGGAAGGTGTTAGGCACCCTACTCGCCCGTTCCGAAGAACGGTACCCTTAAACTGAGTGTGTGATTTTGAAAATTGTTTTGATCCCTTTTATTAGTATGAAGATAAATATTTGATGGAGGTTAGCCTGACAGGACTTGATCCTGCTCCTACGTATTCCCCGGTGCAATGGAAAATTCAAGGCTTACGTAGTTCTAGCGTGTGAAGGCTTGACCTTCAAAAGTGCTTGAGAAAAGATTATTTGGTTTGTGAAGGCTTGACCTTCGAAAATGCTTGAGAAAAGATTATCTTAAAGATCTTATTTTGGGAAAATGTTCGAAGATTTTGCTATTCGAAGAGAAATTTTAGTTTTAGGAGGGGTCTTTGGCCCACTCATGCACAAGGCCCGAGGCGGCTAAGGCAGCACAGGGACCTATACGAACTACTAAATGTTGAACAGCAGGTAAACCGCCAGTTCCCCATTTAAAGCCCATTGCATGAGGCCTAGAATCCCAAATATCAGAAAAAGATATATATTTATATTTTTATTTGAAAAGGACCTCAAGTCCACTCATGCACAAGGCCCGAGGCGGCTAAGGCAGCACAAAGACCTATATGAACTACTAAATGTTGAACAGCAGGTAAACCGCCAGTTCCCCATTTAGAGCCCATTGCGTGAGACTCGAAGATCCTAGAATATTTGGAAAAGATTTTTTTAAATTTTCGAAACAGAAATATTTTGTAGAAGGCATCAATCTTTGAATAAAAGAAAGCTTGAATGTAATAAAATATTTTTCGTTTTTTTTTTACTGTATTTCCAGAAATTTTTGTATTTTAATGTTTATTAATGTTTATGGATTTTCTGAATTTCCTAATATATTTTTTTAGTTTTCTTTGATTTCTATTTATTTTAGAAATTTCCTTAATTTTTATCTAAATTCCTAAATTTGGAATTAATTTTCCTTATTTAAATTTTTTGGAACTTTTCTTATTTTTTCTAAATTTTCCATGTTTTTATTAATTTTCTAAATTTTTATTTTTTTCCTAAATTTTCTATATTTTATTTATTTCCTGGAATTTTTCTTTATTTCTCTAATTTCTGAAATTTTTATTTATTTCCTGGAATTTTCTGATTTTTCTGTAAATTTTTTTATTAAATTTTCTATTTTCTGTAATAATTTTTTTAGAAAAAGGGAAGGGTAATTTGGTAATTTAGGAGAGTGGGGGGCAAAGCTGTAATTTTAACTGGCAAGGATAGAGCTGGCATTTTGTAGAATGATCAGGGGTATTATGGTCATTTGGCCATCTGAGTTTAAATGAGCTGAAAATGTAAAATGGCCCTGCCTGGATTCGAAGTGTGGACTTGGGGGATGTAATAAGGCGCTCCAACCACTGGGCTTGATGTCCATTTGGGAATAGGGTGCCTAAATTTTAATCTTAAAGTGATCTTCACATGGCTTGCATGGGGCTGCATGACATTTTGACTCACAGAGCAACACCTCCAGTTCTCGATTACATGGGGTGGCCTTCTGTATATTACCCTAACTTTACCTGCCAAGGGAATTCCAACTTGCACCTTATTGAAGTAAGCCAAATGCTGGGAAGACATGGATATCATGCTGACCATGGGATTAGATGATGTACCCTTTTACTGTTCTCCCTTCCTCATCCCTTGCTGCTAGTCTCTCTGTTGTTCAGACAAGACTCAGGACATTGCTCTCATTGGAAGGGTCTTACTATATGGCAATCGTTTACATGTCTGGACACTAATGAGCTATAGGATGTGTCACTTGCAATCCAAAGCAGATTCTCTGGAAGACCAAAGGTTCGGGCCTTTCGAACTCATCCCAATGGTACTAGGAGAATGGGAATCATGTCAAACAAATCATTTGAATCAGGGGACCTAGAGAGGGTGCCCATACAATCAGCAGCATCACCTCTATTAGGATTTAAGTCATCACAATATTAGTGTATGCAGGACTACAAGTGAGGGTTATGATTGGCTAAGGCAGGGGATCAAGAAACCCTGTGAGCGATGGCCTATGTTCAGGTCAGGGAAGATTTCTCTGATGATACATGTCGAGTCTGATCAACCTTTGACTCCACTCCAGAGAACTCCAACTATTGTTTGACTTTGAATGATCTTCTTATAGTTTGTTAGGACCTATCCAAATTGGTGATGGCATATGCCTTCTTTCTAGGGACACACATTTGTCGTGGTGCTCAGAGGATAACTCTTAACTCTGCTTCATTTGGAGTATGTGGTCTAAAATCCCTACTACTGGATCACATCAATGCGCCCGACAATTGAA
The DNA here is from genome assembly GCA_026541065.1 of Canavalia ensiformis. Taxonomy (NCBI): domain Eukaryota; kingdom Viridiplantae; phylum Streptophyta; class Magnoliopsida; order Fabales; family Fabaceae; genus Canavalia; species Canavalia ensiformis. The sequence continues at coordinate 101,845 of JAMKYM010000909.1, read as the reverse complement.
CTGATAGTTTCAAAGGTAACCTGGGTCTTGCGCTCGGTTTGAAGTTATTCCAGATTCATTCTCAATTAGCTGATTCTAATTAAATCAAATTCATCTCGTCTACTCCTCAGTTGACAGTAAATTTTAGTCATTGTGCTGCCATCCCCAGATTTTGATTCATCAATTTCTTATCCTCTTCATTCTGTTCTTGGTTTCGACTACACTTATTTTGAATGCCTAACCAATTGGCAATATCATGCAGACCCTGCATCCCTCATACCTATGGCCGAGCTACCCATACACCCAGAAGCAAAGCTAATCATCATTTAGAGGTTTGGCAATTATTGATTATAATCTCCTATGCCTAACTCAATTTTCGACTCTTGATCTTTACGAGAAACTAGGCATATATGTAAGGGACCTCGAAGCCAGATTAGTGAACCCAAAACAGAGCAATGTTCAAACACCATTCATGCAATATCAATATATAGAGGGAAGCGGATGTCCTTGTTCCATGATCAAGAACAAATCAGTTACACAAACACAAACATTAGATCAAATTCCTGGACGTCTAGATTTCTCAGTCATTAAACGAATTTCATGTAAATCAACTTAGGTGCTCTTAATCGTAGGAAAATCAGTAAAACTTCATGCAAGAACAGGTTTCTTGTTTCCCTTTTATTGAGATGCAGTATTTCAAGAATTGAATCTATTCAAAGGCTATCAAATTCTTGTAGGCTAACCTGTTTGGTGGAACCAAATCGCACCCTTGTACCAGTTTGAAGTTCAGAACGCCAAATTCTTTTCGTCTCCCTTGCTGAAGATCCTGTGCTCACAGCAACGAAATTCTTGAAATCCTTTCTTGACGTTTTCAGGGGGAGAAAATTGCCTCTGATCCAGAATGCCCGAAAAGGTAGAAAAATCCAAAAAAAAAAAGGCCCCCTCTCTCTGCCTCTGAGTTCTGATTTTATAACTCCCAAAAGAAGCCACTCCTTCCCTTTTGTTTTTTGTCCTTCTTTGCAAATAAAGAAACTTGGCTTTTTCTTTTATTTGCTTTTTCACCCTTTGCCCTTTTTAGTTTTGGCCTCTTTTGCAAATCTTCCAAAAAGCAGAAAAATAAATAATTTTCATTTTATTTCTGTTTTCATTATTTTTATTATTATTTTTATTATTTCAGCATTATTTTTCAGAATCAGTTTTTTTATTTATTTATTATATGTATATATATTATTTACTTATTTATTTGGTTGTTAAAAAAAACTAAATGACTTTTGTCTGTTTTCTGTTTTCTGTTTTCTTTTTCGTTTGTTTTGAATTTGAATCTCTTTTCAATTATAACTCTAATTCATTTTGAATTCCTTTTGTACATTAATCACTTTGAAATGGGTCTCGGACATAATTCGGTGTTTACATCTTCAATATCATCATCTTCTAGATGCATGTTTAGCTCCTCTATTCCAGGACAAATAGATGTACAATCATCTTCATCTAAAAATCACAATCAATAAAATCATAATTAAATAATCAATCTCAATATAAATAATTAAATGTAAATAAGAATATAAATATTATGTAAATATTACCATTAGAATCTAAAACAAAACCATGTAACCAATTTCTGGTGCAAATAAGCATTTGAACATTCTTTGGAAATGTAAAACTTCTATATTTAGTAAGCACACGTCCACTAATACTAAATGCAGATTCTGATGCAACTGTAGTGATTGGAATACTTAATACATCACGTGCCATAATAGCAAGTGTGAAAAATCTCTTTTCGTTAATCTTTCAATAACCCAACACATCTAAATCTTCATTATCATCATAGTCAAGGGGTTTATCTTCCAAATAAATGTCTAATTCACTCTTTCCAACATTACATTTAGTTTGATTTTGGAACCTTTTAAACTCCTACAACATATAATACTTTAATTAGCTAAGCAAAAAATAAAATATAAAACTATGACTATAAGTTAAAAAAGTACCTTGAACACCTTTGATCTCTTGTGCCTACTCCCTTCTTCGCTTGACTTATCCAAAACATTAAAAACACCAAATGATTGAGATTACTATCAGGTACTACCACAGATAAAAATCAGAAGCTGATGGTGTCTGAGACCATACAAAAAAAATTTCAGTTATCTATTTATTAGTGTGGACCAAGCTCCACTGCAATGTTTTGATTACATAGGAGCCTTAAAGTTCTTGTGTTCTGTGCATGACATTGTTTTTTCAGCCTGTAGTTTGCACAGTTTGTATCTATTAGGTCAAGGATTGTTTCTGGTTTGATCTCAAGTAACAAGTCTAGTTGTAATAAGGAGCTGGTTAATAATATATGGGTATGATCCAAAGCTAGAATTATTCCAAAAATGAATTGATTCTTAAATTTACTGCGTAACTTCCAAATGAAGAATCTGCATTTGGGTGTTCTGTTATGTTATTGTTATATATTATACCTGTTTTATTAACTTAAAGTCAGCAACCTGATCTATACACATAAAGAAACAGTCCCACCCATTGTTATCCTATTCATATCCACAAACTTTCATACATTTGTAATTCTATTCACAGGTCACAGCCACAGCAACACTAAGAGATTGTGCTCTTAACTTGAGGGGGAAAATCTCAGAGCTATAAACAGGTCAATACCAAACGCCACAAACCCATATAAATAGTGTGGAATTTATCAAAATTAATCTGAAAAAGTATGCTCTCATCATTGCAAACAAAAGCATACCCAGGTTCTGCAATATATCAAAATTAATCTAAACGTATGTTGCAATCCAAGATCCTTCAATGAATATCCCAAACAGAGCATAAATTAGAAATCAAAGAGTACGCACTATTGTTAAATCAAAGAAAGAACAAGAGTAAACATAGCACAAATTATAAATTGAAGAGTGCGCACTAGTGTTAAATCAAAGGAAGAACAAAAGGAAACAGAGCACAAATTAGAAATCGAAGAGTACGCACTATTGTTAAATCAAAGGAAGAACAAGTGGGTATACATAGTAGCAGGTGTATGTACCCAGATTTGGAAGAGATTGTGATTTAATATTTAAGCATTTGAAATCAAATGGAATTAAGAATTAGGATTCTTCAATAAATTTCTCCTGACAAGTTTAGAATACGCTCGTGGCCTCGTGGGAAGATCGGAAACGGATGTTTTACAGATTTTAATTTTTTCTTCACGGTCAGGGCTGACTCATGGATTAAGCCTATTTGATCCATATATTTTATGGCTAATTTTGTTAGAGTCATTGTAAGTATTTGCTTCAATAAAAATTTAAGGTTGGATAAATTTTAAAAAAGTTGGATAGGATCAGCTTTAGGACTAAAACCCAACTTGACAACTGTAATTATTATTTTAAAAAATTACAAAAATTAAATCCACTAATATTAAAACATCCCAAATTAAACAAAAAGGGGGAATTGGGGGTTTGGGTTCCATGATGAGGCAGGGGAAGAAAGACCAATGCCGTTCAGCTTGGGAACATGGGCCATATGGTGGATTCGAAACTTATTTTTCTTTTTATTAACAAAATTAAAATTAAAAATTATTTATTTTAATTAATATTATTATTTTTAGTTAATTGATATTTTTAAAATTTTAATTTTATTCTAGTAAATTCCAGGAATAGGATAAATAAAAATTAAAGAAGAAGAAACAATAAAAATTAATACTAATGGAAGAAAATTTTTCAGATTGAATATGGAAAAGTTCTATTGCTTTTTTTTTATTTATATAAAAAAAATATTACATGTATAACTTATAATATTTTTAAAAAATTTTATTTTTAATCAAGTTTAATGGGATATCATGTAATTGACCTTATATATATATAACTTGTGTTGTTATATAAATGTATGTGCTCACATATAACGAAGGTAGCTAAGATTATCTATTATGTATCACAAAGTTAGTATGACTATATAAAATCTTGTTAGTATCAATGAAATTTACTAACAGTAATGGGATATTCTTGCATCATTATTAATAAAAGAATTGTTGGTAAAATGTGTGTTTTAAACTGGAAATATTTTGCACCAATTTATTGACAGATAAACTGTGAATAATTTTATTTTAAAAATTAAAACATTTGCTAGTAGTGAAAATGAAGGCTTAGGTTGGTTAGAAGCATTGCCTTGAGTAGATTTTTCCCAAATCCTAACTATAGTTCTAGAGTTCCTGTGGATATGAAAGAAGAAGATGGAAGGAGTCAATATGTGTCGTTGCAAAATATGATCATGGTGGTGTGTTTAGCCATAGAAAAAGAAGGAAAAGAAAAAAAAAAAAAAAAGAGAAGAAAGCGAGAAAAGGAAGAAAGCGAGAGTTTAACCGTTATGAGATGAAGAGGTAAAATAAAAAAATATATAAATTTAGAAAATTTTAAATTAGTAAAAAATGGACATCAAGAATATGATAATTTTTTTTATAATTTTGAGTAGAGCTTTGTTAAAATTAACGGTTAGAATTAATTAAGATTTTATTTAGAATGATCGGAAGTTTTTAAGTTTTAATTTTTAAATTAATTTTAAAAATACAATTTATTCAGTAAAAAATAGTTTAAACTGAGTTTTAACATATTTTTTAAACAGTTTTAACTCAAATTTTATTATTAAAAAAGAAAATGTTATTGAATATCATTTTTAATTTTAAAATATTTTAATTCTTAAATCTACTTAATTTTACCATTACAAAATTATTACTCAATAATAATAATAATATATTTTATTATTTAAAAAAATTTAATTTTTTATTTATCTAATTTTTATATATAAAAATACTACAAATAATATTATTTATATATAAATTATATTAAATTTATAATATTATAATATAATTTAATATTATTCAATTATTTATAATATATTATTTTTATATAAAATAAATATTAAATAATATGAAAATATTGTAATAATATATAAAATTATTTATCTTAAATATTAATAATTAAATAATATGTAAAATCAAAATTTTTAACTATATAATAATTTTTATATTATAATCATTATATCATTTATTATCTTATGAACATCACTTTTATTTTTATTATTATTATTATAATTATATTAAATTAATTTTATTTTTAAAATTTTTATTATTTTAAAATAATTTAATTATTAATTAATTAATTAATTATTGTTTACAAATTTATAAATAAATGATATTATTTATATAAATATTATATTTAATTTATAATATTATAATATAATTTTATGTTATATAAATTTTTATTATATAATATATATTATTTTATATATAATAAATAATATAAAAATATTATAAATAATAATATATAAAATAAATTTTTTATATATTAATGATTAAATAATATATAAAATATAAAATTATATAATTATATAATATTATTTATATTATATTATTTATATTATAACCATTATTATCACAATTATCATCATTATCATAATAATTTATATTTTATTAATTTAAAATTTTAATTTTTATATATTAAAAATAAATAATATTAATTTATATATAAATTATTTACAATTTTATATTATATAACTATTTATAATATAATATTATAATATATATTATTTTTATATAAAATAAATATTAAATAATAAAAAATATTATAATAATATATATAAAATTTTATATTTTAAATATTAATAATCAAATAATATATAAAATATAAATTTATATAATTATATAATATTTTTTTATATTATAATCATTACATCATTATTATTATTTTATAAATATTATTTTTATTCTTATCATTATTACTATCACCATTATTATCATAATTGTTATTATAATAATAATAAAATAATAATATTTAATTTATTATTTTTAAAATGAAAAATTTATATTATTTTAATATAATTTAATTTTTTAAATTAATATTTTTATTTATATACTTTTTATAGATTTATAATAAAATAATTTAATTTATTTTTAAAATAATTTTTAAAAGTTAAAAACTAAAAAAAATTAATTTTTAGTTTGAATTTTTAAAAATTTAAAATTTAAAATTTAAAAGTCATCCTAAACGGCCTAAGTAATTAATCAAACCAATTGAATATTTTTTTCATACTCTAACAGAATTACAATCACTGGATTGTAGGAGATATTTAATCAATTAATTTAAAGATAAAAAATATTTTGAGAAAACCTAATTAGAAATTAATTATAGATTATAAATTATTCTTTACTTTTTAAATATCACATATCTCAAATCATTATTGAATTTTATTTAAAATATTATTTGTCCTATTTTATGTTATTTCACTTAATATGCGCATTACATGCTAAAATTGGATTTCGTGCGTGTAATTTTTGAAAGGCAATTACGAGTTCTGACATAAGTCGTATCTTTTATGATACTAAATTAATATTCCTACCCTTAATCATATTACAAGTAATAACAATCAATTATACATAGTAAAACAAGTAATAACTAAACGTTAACATGGGATAAAAATGAGGATGTTAATTACATATTGTATTTAAACTCATTTATTAGTATGTACTTTAGCATAGACAAAACTCTAAGATGCTAATTTATAATCATTTTCTATTAAATTTCTTCAAAATAATAGATACAAAAGTGAGACAGTGAAACAATGAAAAGTAGTTGAAAACTAGATCAAGACTATTTCGTGCATAGCCCATGTAATAATTAAATTATAGTATTAGTGATATTAAAAATATAATACTAAGTATACCAGTTATAATAATAATAATAATAATAATAATTAATTATATAATTATTATAGGGTTAGAACTGTGATCAACGATCAAATTGAGTTCAGAATAAAAATGGTAAAAATATTATTTCTCTTATTATTTGTAATAAAATAAGGATTCATGTTTCGTTATAAATTTAAATTAAAACTTGTAACGCATATTCTCCATTCGTTATGCATGTTCCTAAGAAAAAATTAGCATTAATCCATAAAAGAATAACTCAAGTAAAATATTATGTATTGGAAATATATAAAATTAAAATAAAATTAACATTATTACAAGAGTCTGTTAAGATTATAAAATTTATTTTAACAACCTAAATTAAACTAACAAAGGTTAGTTTGAATTGATTCATTAAATGGTGAATCTATTTATATTGTATATTGAATTTTATTTAAAAATAAACAAAAATATTGTTTGTTAAAAATAAAATGTTATATATAAAGTTAGGTTGAGTTAATTGGTTTTAAAATTAGATAAGCTTGAAGTTTTAAAATAATTTGTATTTTTTTTTAATTTAGTGAAGTTAATCAAGTTACATTGATATGGATTTGCTTACATTTTTACTTTATGTTTGGATAAAAATAGTTGTATATTTAAATTTTTTATGAAAAAAATAGAAGCAAAATTAAGAAGAACTTATGAATATTTAAATGTAAAATTTTGTATATAGTAAAAATTAAATTATTTAATCTAAATAAAAATTTTAAAAATTAATAAATTTAAAATTTATCATCTAAAGAAATAATTTTAAATATAAAAAAATTAAATTTATTTATTCAAACAAAATAATTTTTTGAAATGAAAATATTTAAATTTAAAGCATTTAAATTTTTAAATATTTCAAATTTTTTAAAATTCTAAACATAAGACTAGAGAACATTCTAAAAATAGTTGTTTTGAAAATAAAAAAAATTAAAATTTATTATTGATTATAATTTAATTATAACTTTCTTATATATTTTAATTTTTTTTTAGAAAAAATCTTGATTCGTTATATAAAAAGTCAATACAGTTCGAAAGATAGCATATATATACAAGGAAACTTAATTAATTTTTTAATAATAAACCAATTTTGAACTTTTTGTATTATTCTACTTACGTAACATGAAATTATTCAAATCTAAACCAATAAATATATATTTTTATAATATATAAAAATAATAAGATATGAATCGAGAATTTCACATAAAATTATTTTAATCTCTAACCTTTTATCACCTTAATAACTTAAACCAATAAAATGTATTTAAAGGAGTATAACTAACCTATGATCAAAATAAACATTAAAAGAGAATTTACGAATCTATTGTTTGATAGGAATTATAAGAAGAGTATAACAAACTTATGGCCAAAATAAATATTAAAAAAGCACGTGTGAATCTATTGTTCGATATAAGAATCCGGAGAAGAAGGTTTAAACATGCAACAGAGTAAAGGATTATCATTAACTTTTGCACAAGGAGAAAACAAACTATAATTCTCCATTTCATCTTCTATATGTACATGTTATTCAATGTGGAATCCTAAAGGCCTCATTTGGGAGACACCAAAAACTTGTTACAAAAAAGGAATACTATTTTCCTCTGTTAATTCTTTTACAATTGGAAAAGACATTGATCAGCTTTTTACAATTTACAACATTTGATCTACACTACAACATACATTAATTGTAACTATAAAAAATAAAGTAAAATTCACTAGAACATTAAAATAATGAAAAGTAAAACGAGGAAATTTTAGGAAATGTGTATCCCTTGTCAATCACAAAGCACCTATGAATTAGTTTGTTGATTGCCAAAGAATGTGGTGGTTAGAACTTGAGTTGCAAGTTGAATATTTAGCATCAAAATTACACCATCAAGTGTCTTCTACGAAAACTCTGAAGATGAAATCACAAAAGCGTTTTGAGTATAGCCTTGGATCAACAGCAGAGATTGATGTTGCATCATATTGGAATGATTTGTAAGCATGCTCTAGCTTTTTACTAATATCATAATCTTGTAATATGTCTATTATACCAAAAAATATTATGATCTCATAGAACTCCCCAGTTGGTTCTCCAACCAGTTGAGGAGTGTCTGAATTTCTTTTTCTCACTGTCATTTCAGCTCGTGCTGGCATGTTTATACCTAGTTGAATCCACCTGAAACATAAAACATTATGTAACTTTTTTACAAAATATAAGGAAGAACACTTCTCAATGAAACAGAATCAAAGGGTTTAGTTTATTTTGGAAAAATTTAATTATTATTCTTGTAGAAAAAATCTTTTCCAAACATAAACCAGGTAGAAGAGCAAAATTTAAAAGTAAAAAATAATTTGGTGGAAGCTAAACAATTTCATTGATTTGAATTAAATAGAAGTATTATATGTGTGTTGAATTAATAAAATAAAAAACTAAGATTCGGTTTAAAGTTATTGTAAATTTTTAGTTTTTGATTTTTAAATTAATTTTAAAAAACTTGTTTAATAAAAATGATTTTGAAATAATTTTTAACATATTTTTAAAATAGTTTTGATTTAAATCTAAAATTTTTTTATTGAATGTTATTTTTAATTTTAAAATATTTTTATCTTAAATTTATTCAATACCGTTATTACTAAACCATTATATTGTAATAATAATAATAATAATAATATATTTTATTATTTTAAAAAATTTTAATTTTTTATTTATTTAATTTTTACATAACAAAAATAAAATTAATAATATTATTTAATATATAAATTATATTAAATTTATAATATTATAATATAACATTATATTATATAATTATTTATAGTATAATATAATAATATATTATTTTTATATAAAATGAATATTGAATAATATAAAAATATTATAATAATATATAAAATTATTTATCTTAAATATTAATAATTAAATAATATTTAAAACAAAAATTTGTATATAATATTTTTTATATTATAATCACTACACCATTATTATTATTAATATTATTTAATAAATATTATTTTTACTTTTATCATTACTAATATCATCATAATCATCATAATAACAATAAATTTTATTTTAAAATTTTTATTATTTATTATTTTAAAAAATAAATTAAATTTTAATTATTTATTTATTTTTTATAAATTTAAAAATAAATAATATTATTTGATATATAAAAATTATATTTAATTTATAGTATTTTAATATAATTTTATATTATATAAATTTTTATAATATAATATATATTATTTTATATAAAATAAATATTTAATAATATAAAAAATTATAATAATAATATATAAAATATAAAATTATATAATTATATAATATTTATAAGCACTATCATCATCATAATAATAATTTATTTTTTATTATTTAAAAATTTTAATTTTTATTTAAATTTATATATCAAAAATTAAATAATATTAATTTATATATAAATTATGTTAAATTTATAATATTATAATATATTTTATACTATATAACTATTTATACTATAATATTATAATATATATTATTTTATATAGAATAAATACAAAATAATATAAAATATATAATAATGATATACATAAAATTATATCTTAAATACTAATAATCAAATAATATATAAAATATAAATTTATATAATTATATAATATTTTATATTATAATCATCATATTATTACTATGATCTTTTAAATATTATTTTTATTTTTATTATTATTCTTATCACAATTAATATCATAATTATCATCATCATAGTAAAAATAAAAATAATAATATTTGTTTTATTAATTTTTAAAATTTAAATTATTTTAATATAATTTAATTTTTTAAATTAATATTTTTAATTTATATATTTTTTATAAATTCATAATAAAATGATACAATAGAATGATTTAATTTATTTTTTAATAATTTTTAAAAACTAAAAATTAAAACTGATTTTAGTTTTTAAAATTTTTAAAACTAAAAATTGAAAACTGAAAAAACCTAGTTGTTTGTCTAGTTAGATTTATATCTGTTTCAATAAAAATTGAATAAAAAGTTTTGGTTGGATGAGTTTGTAGATTTATACCGACTAGGATCTACAATAAGATGATCAAGATGGGCTCCAGATATACGAGGGGATCCATCATCAAAGCTAGTTGGGGTGGAACCTTCTGAATTTCTACCAGAAGGTGTAACATTACCACTAGATGTTGCTTCTCTAAAGTGAAGACCCACCAACATACTATAATCCATTATCCTCTCTTGCTCAAGAAAGTCACAATCCCTTACCACTTGCCTGCATCAAACCATATATTACCAATCTCATCAATCTCATCTCACAAACCCCACATTTGTTTGCATAAATCACATGATCAAAAAATTTAGACAATTATATAACAATGCAACTTTTTGGTGAAGTCTTCCTATCTATTAGGTTTTGGTGAGGAGTGCTATAGCTATTTGTGTAAGTTATAGTTTACTTTTGATTTTAATAACACAATTAGACTTCAAACAGACTTTACTGTCACAATTATACTTTACTTTTGCTTAATGAAACAACTTGGGTAATGCAGAGACCTACATGCTATGCACACACAAAAAGAGAGGGACAAAAAGTAATAAGCAAGAAATTCACCTGCAAAATTCTTCAAAACAAGACTTCTGTAATCGAAATATAAAATTTAGATCAAGGTCCTTAAGCGTTGTTGTTGGCTCAATCTCTGATTCAGGTTTATTAGTAGTTCTACCGAAGGTTGAACCTTTTAAGTCAAAGCGCCTATGGATGGCATTTTGGGAACAAAATAGGTTTCCCATGATGACAAAGCGAACCTAAATTTTTTGAAGTGTGATTAGTTCCAAAATCTTTAATACCAAAATACAAGTTTTATACACACCTCAATTGTTACCTTCTTTTGTGCAGTTCCTGTTAATCTAACACAATGGAGGCCAAAGAACTTGGTGACTAGAGTGTTCTCAAAGGATCGAACATGTTTATAATAAGATGGAAGCATTCTCAGAAAAACCTGCAATCATGTAATAAAGTTTGGATTAAATATCACTTAGTACATACATAACTTTTATACTGCAAACATTCACTAAAAATTATCATGTCAACTTAGACTAATACATTCTTATAACAAGCTTAATTTTTTTTCAATGTATGGTAATTGTTGTTCTTTTGTAATGCATAGGTACATTATTATTATATTAGAGTTCCATTTTATATATTAAGAAATTTTTTATATAAAGATTTAAATAGTTCATGGCTTGTATTTTATCTAGGAAACTATAAGGGAACTTACTTTTACTTCTGCTTTCTTCATGGTCTTTATCATGTAACGGTCATCATTGGTCAAATAGAAAAAGCTTCCACTTTTTCCGGGGGATGAAAGCTCACGAAGAGCATCATTCCCACATATTGATATCATGTAATCAGCTGCATCAACTTTGAACAATTTTCTGAGAGCCCTGCAAATATAAATGCAATCAACCATTACAAAATATGAATTTAGACATAAAGTATATTTAGATCAAAGTTTAATTACTAAAATGAAAAAAAAATAAGAGCATTCAATCCTGTTGCCTACCTAAATACTACTGGACAATAGTCTTTCCATCTAAATTCACAAGATGGGTGAGGTGGTGTGTGCTTGGATCCTTCTGGTGGAAATCTAGTCCATACTTTTTCTTTGGGATCAAATGCAGAAGACTTCAAATCAAGAGATGTATTTGGAGCAGGTCTTCCAACAGAGTGTCTGCACTATGGCACAAGAAATTAATAGCCATAGGAATGAAAATTAGAATCATGAAAGGAAATTTTGTTTGTTAGAATGTCATATAATCATTGCACCATATTATGGAAGACATTATCCTTTTCTAGAAAATACATTTATTATTCAAAAGAAAAAGGAAAATAAAAGAAAATATAACAATTTTAAAAAGACAATAGAAGTAAAGGATTAGTCAAACTAGTACAAATTGCATGAAAGAACCAATTATGCTCAGTACCTGATACCTAGTTGCAGATTCAACATAAGCTCATAATTCTTATGCCCTTTAGATATGGTCTCTCCTTGTCTCTTGGGATTCTTTACTCTCAAATGTGGTGATTTGTGCCTACTAGAAAGAGAATTATCCCTCAAATCATCAAATCCAGGTTTCCTATCTCCATCAAAAACACAATACCTATCTTCAGAGCTATAATTACTAAGCCTTCCATCCACTGACATCCTTCTTAGTCTCCCAATACCATTACTTCCCTTTCTATGAATTGGCCTATGTTCCCCTGTTGTACCACACATACTCAATGTCTTTTGTGAAGGATAAATAGACACTACCTCACAAGGACAAATTTTACAATCATTTAAGTCCACATCAAACAACTCTTGTGGATCCCAATCCATATGGCTATCACTGGAATTAGATGGATAATAAGTCCCACTTTGATCCTTTGGGTCTCTGCTCCAAACTCCAACATAGAAACTCCCTCCAGCCCTCCTGAATGTTCCATTCCCTTTAGGAAACCCTTCTTCCCAACACCCATCATACCTATTTCCATTGCTCCACAGCATTGTTCCATTCCCATTAAACAAACCATTCTTCCATTGCCCCATGTAATGGTTCCCATTCTTCCATTGGTACCTACCATGTCCATGTTGCAACCCTTTCCTCCACTGCCCATCATAAAAATCTCCATTGGGATAACTCTCAGTCCCTTGTCCATGTTTTGAGTTTATCAGCCAGGATCCTTTATAGGTGTCACCTGAAGAACCAATGTAAGTTCCTTTGCCATCCATATAACCACTATTGAAATCACCTTCATAGGTGGCACCACTAGGCCAGCTAAACCTTCCTTTCCCTATAGTGATACCTCTATGCCATTCACCAACATACATGCACCCATCTGTCCATAGGTACTTCCCCTGGCCATGGGGGAACTTATCAAGCCATTGTCCTGTGTAGAAGTCACCATTGGGGAGAATCTTCTCAACTTGGCACACCGCTTCTGACTCATCATCATCAACATGGGCCACAGACATTGGTGTGAAGATGCCGTTTCCCCTTTTCTTTCCACAAGACGATTTGCGGATTGTTGCTTCACAGGCCTTGAAAATGCCGTTCAGCTCTTTGCTCATTCTCTTAAAGGTCTCCACTTTGTTTTGTCCTTCCTCACACACACTCTTTTCCTTATTCACCTTCATCCATCAATACCCACATCACAAATATCTCTCAATCACCAACCTTTAATGAATGTGATGCTGTTGAAAGCATTTTTGCACAAAACATAGAATGAAAAAAAATCTCCCCCCAAAACCAAGATGACAATGGAGGGAATAATAAATCAAAATGTGAAACCAAACCCAAGATTGAAAAAAAAAACAAAATTCTTCCCTTTGATTTTGTATTCTTTATAAGGTTGTGAATAATGGGTTGTCTTCAGAATTTTGATAGAAAGAATGTTCCTACTGGATTGATGAAGAAAACAAATTCTTGGTTGGAACCAAGAAAAAGTTTTTCTCTTCCCTTGTTTTTGTGCAAATTTTTCTTTTTCTCCTTTTTTTGCTCTTCTTTTTTCTCAACTTTTTTCTTTTTGTTTGTTTTTTTGTTTTCTTGAGTTGGAGTTGGATCAAAGGGATTCAACTCATGGTTCATTGGATTCTGTTTTCGTCTCCTAAAAGTAATAGCAAACCAGACAATTGGGAGAATGAAAGAAATAGTGGTGGTGGTGAGTATCCATTTTTAGCATGTCACATAGTTTAGTCCTAATTATAGTGTTTTTGTTTTAATCCCTAGGTTTGTTTTCCCTTAAGTTGTTACTTATATGAACAATGTCACATATTTTAGCATTTCTGGATTGCTACAAGATTGTGTGAGTACTTCATGGCTCTTGTTGAAACAATCTAGTTACATGCACATGCTGTTGGATGAATGAGATTTTGTCATGCATCGGTGAAAAAGTGTAATGGTTCCAAATTAAATTATAAGTGAAGAACATTTTCATTAAAAAATGTAATAATAAATTAACTCTTAAAACTGATTTTAAACGACTAAAAATAGTAATTTTTTATTAACAATTTAATAAATATTTTTAAATATAATTCTTTCTCTTATAAATGGTTAAAATGATCTCTAAAGATAAATGTTAACAAAATTGATAAAATAAATACCGTAGTTTTCTACAAATTTTTTCATTTATTAATAATGACTTAAGATATTATTATTCATAATAATTTTTTGACAAAAAAAAAACAGATATATTATATTATTGATTGTAAATATTTAGAAACTAATTCGTAATATAAAAAAATAGGCTAATAAAGATAACATAAAAGTGGTAAAATCTAATAGTTTAATATCCAGTAATGCATGGGGTAAGCATGATTAATTTCGAAACCACGTCTAGAATTCATTCTTATAACGATTTTTATTTTACAATATCGTTTAATAATGATAATAATAATAAACTAAGACAGCTCGTTTTAGTGATAGAATAATATATAATTATATTTTATAATTAACCTTTATATTATAAATTAAAATAAATTAATTTAATTAAATATTTATTAAGAAAAAATTTTCATATTAAATTTTTTATAATAACTTGTAAAATTTATTAAAAGTTAAATTGACTTAAAAGGTTTACAAAAATTACAAGTCATTTTAGTAAGTTGAAATAAGTTTTGTGAAAGCTCTCCCAAATGTTCTATTAATAAAATGTAGAAAAACCGCTATTTTAATCGTTTACAAATTTAAATATCATTCTTATGATTTTTTAAAATTTTTTATTATAAACTTAGTTTCGACTTTATGAAAAATAATATTGAAATTATTATTTTGTTAATTATTATTTTCAAAAATTAAGTTGAGGTCATTTTTATGATGCAGGATACTTAAATTGATTTGAAAAATAATAAACAAATTTTTAAAATATCTATATTCCAATACATTTTATTTTTTTAATTTTTGTATCACATCTCATTTTTTATATTTTTTTTATTTCTCTTTTTATTATTCAATACATACCATTTTTGAATATATCAATATCATGACTCAATTTATTTTTATGATTGAAAAGTAAAAGTTCGATTGATCATTAAAAAAATTTACTCTTAAATGCCACAGGCATATTATAAATTTGAATTTTTACTTCTACACACGATACAATCTCCAATTATGCTTTTTTTTTTCTTGTGATATGTGACTTCATTATTATTTGGTATATTTTTAACCTTTTTTAAAAAAATTTAAATTTATTAATTTTGTTTCAATAATACTTTATGTTAATTTTTTCAAATCTTAATTTTAATTACTCTTATATTTGTTTATATTAAATTCTTTTAGCTTAGTTACTTGTATTCTCAAATTAATTATTTTCAAAATTTAATTTTTCTTTTCTACCTAATATTTGTTTATGCTTTA
Organism: Canavalia ensiformis; assembly: GCA_026541065.1. Lineage (NCBI taxonomy): Eukaryota > Viridiplantae > Streptophyta > Magnoliopsida > Fabales > Fabaceae > Canavalia > Canavalia ensiformis. The sequence continues at coordinate 85,796 of JAMKYM010000909.1, read as the reverse complement.
TAACTATTTATATAAATTAATTATTAATTTTTATTAAAATATTTAATATTTTTGTTTATTTATAAATTTAAAATTTTACTTAAATTTAAACATAATTGTGTAATAAACATGATATTTGTTTGTAAAAAGCACAATGTCTGTGGTTTTTCTTTTTCTCTGTTCCCACAGTAATCTGCAAATGAAGTGATGCCTATGTTCTAAGGCTGTATGAGCTCAAGATTCGATCCATAAGAGCTAATTCTGGTGGCTCGGTGCTAAGTTATACAATTTTAAACGCTTAAATACTGATTATTGTTGAATCTTTTATTAGTTGAAAATCTTTAGCATTATTTATGGTTGAAATCAAAAGAGAGGCCTCAATCCTACACTAAATCGGGGCTACTTATTCTCCACAATAAGCACAAAGTTTCATAAAAATTTTCCGTAATTAATAATTGAAATCTTGTGTCTCAACGTCTTCATCTCCTTTTTTTTCTTCTTTTTGCTAATATTTCGTTAAAATCTAGTTGGGTGGCCATCAATGGGGCATTTCTGGTCTTTACTCAAGACAACCCTTTGGGCTTGATAGCCAAATTGATCCAAACATTAAAGCGCTTCGGGCTTAGAATAAACATGGAGTAATTTCGGTTCCTAGGATCCAATTAACCCAAAACATTTTGTATGCATTTTATTTAAACAGGTGGGGCCACCCAACAAGAAATTCGACCGTAAATTCTCATACGTTTGGGCAACTCCTCTGGGCCAATATTCTATAATGGAAAGAAATTTTTGACCAAGACATAATTTGTCTTAATTCAAAGGTATCTAACCAAGGATTCTAAAAATTAAATTCCCAATATACGCATCTCTTGTTATTTAATTTGACGCACACAAGTATAAATTTTCTTCGAAAATTTAACCATTTGAAATTTAATGGTACGAACACGATTCCTTGCATCATTACCATTTAGAAATTGGATTATTGCTAGTGACAAATTACAAATTTTTAAATTTTATTTTTATCATTATTTTTTATTATTATTTTAAATCTTATATGATGAATTTATACAGATCAAGGTGCTTATCCAAATATGATTTTCCGATTGTTATATGAAGTTAATGCCTAGAATTTATGCTTATAATTGTATGTACCATTAGCAGTCACATGTTCAAAATCCGGAAGCAACAATGTTATTATGTAACCATATTCATTACGTGCGACACCAGAGTACGAGGAAACAAAGTTCTGATGTTAGCAAAAATGTTGGGGATACCTATGGCATGGGACTGTTAGATTTGGTTCAAACGCTATTTATTTTATGTCCTTACGCCTAACACATGAAGATGATGGAAATCTCATAATTTGTCCACCACATATAATATCAAGTATCATTTTTTACTTTACATTATTGGACCCACATAAACCTTATTCATTATGTTTGGATAGAATTTTTAATATTTTAAAAAAATTACATAAAAATTTAAATACTTTTAATTTAAATACTTTTAATTTAAATTATTTAAATAAAATATTTTAAAATTTTATTATATTTTAAAATTTTATTTAGATAATAAATTTTAAGTTTATTAAATTTTAAATTCTTGTATATTAAATTTTTTATTTAGATTAAATAATTTAATTTTTATTATATACAAAATTTTATATTTAAATAATTTTTTTTAATTTTTCTAATTATCTAAAAAATTTATATATATAAATATTTTTATTATACAACATATTTAACCAGAATAATAATCAAATAAATATATATAATTATAAGAATGATAAAATATTATTATAACATTTAATATTAAAAATATTATATTTAGAGATTAAAAAAATGAAAGAAAGATGAAAAAAAATAATAAGAAAAAAAATAACATAAAAATATATTATTCATAAAAATGCATTAAAAGATTTAAAGAAATTTTAAATTTTATTTATTTTAAAAGAATTTAATTTTTTAATTTTAATTATTTAAAATACTTTCTAAAATTCATAAAATTTAAAATTTTTTACAAAATAATATCCAAATAAAATATTTCAATTATTAAAATTTTAAATTTTAATTTTTTTTTAAAATACCTCATTAAATAAAAATGAAGTCAGAGTTCCACATTGCTCTATCCAATTAATCTGTAGTAATCACTTAGATGACAGCCCCAGAATTTGGTCACTTGACTGGGAGTGAAGGACTGATTCAATATTTTTGGTGTCCATATTTCAAATCCACAGTGAAGGTTATTCAAATTTACCTCTTTTAAATTACCTTGAATTTTTTAACCGAGTAATCATTTCTTAACCCAGAAAAAATTATTTTAATTTTTGAAAAAAAAAAAAGTACAGGACCTAATTTTATTTTTTGTCTAAGTGAGAGATTTATTAGAGTTCAAAGCATAACCTCATTCTCAAACGGAATGTCTGAAAAGTCTTAAATTTTACTGGACCTAATTTGGTTATTAAAGAAAATATTACAAAATAATCTCTTAAAATTACAATATTAACTGAAAATAATTCCTAAAAATATTAATTAAAATGAATAAAAAACTAAAATATTTTTATATTTAGTATACTAAGACTATTCAATGATCTCCACTCTTCAGTGGGTAAATTATATCCAATAATTTTTGTTTTTCAGATACCAATCTGGAATTTTACTCTCTTCTATATTAATTCCCCTATTACTCCTTTTAAAACGTTTCTCTCTGAAGATGGCATCCCAGAAATTCAAAACGAATTCTGCATCAATCAATTGGTGCTAACTTTTCCATCTTCTGCATTAAATTAGGAGCTTTTTTATTTTAAAGTTAAAAAAAATTACATTTTATAATATAAAATACATACTTTAAAAAAATTATATAATCTGATATCTTAAAAATATTTAAAATTAAATTTACCAAAACTAATTTTACTTACATCGAAATCAAACAGGTTCTAATTAATTAAATTCCACTCTATTAAATTTCCTTGTACTAATCAGCAACGGCATGAACAGAACAGGCAAAACGGTGCGTTTAAACAGCCTCAAGAATCCTGCATCAAATGGTACAGAGATGCCTTTTTCTCCGGGCTAATAATTCCAAAACATAGAAAGAAAAAAAAGAAAGCAAAATTTAAAAATAAATAAAAAATAAAAAGTGTTAAACGGAATAAGAAGAGAAGTGGGAAATCCCTCGGAACGCCAAGTATCCACAAGAGAGGGAGCATAGCATGAAAATCAAATGGGTTCCTCAACCTCTCTTCCGACGAGGAAAGGGAGCCCCAAATTGATTTATAGAAAGTGAAAGCCACGCTCCTCCTTCAGATTACTAAAATTTTCGTCATAGGGAAAATCTATCTACAAAGAGGCACTGAGGAATAGGAATTGCGAACTTCTTCTGTTTATGTAGGTGGAGGAAACGTGAGGGCTGAGGTGCAGAGTGTGGAGGATTCAATAGCAATGGACAAAAAATATAAATAAATAAATAAAAAGTTGAGTTATCGTATTGAAATGAACACAAATGTGCGAAATGGTTGACGCAGTTAGAGAATAAAAGTGAGTGAGTGAGAGATGGAGGAAGAAGAAAAGATGGCTTGGGTGGTTGTTTATGTTTTGTGCTGCTGTTAGGGCTTCCAATTCCACACATGACGTCATTCTTATATCTGCTCCGTTCTTAACACTCATATATAAAAACAATAAAAAATAGTGTTATATTATTTAGTAAATTAATATTGTTAATCCTCTTAGTATTTTTTTAAAAAAATATATATTAAATATTTTAAAAAGTTAATTTATTATTTTTCATATAATAAATAACAGATGAAATTTAATAATTATTTTGTTAAATTTTTTTTGAATAACTATTTTAAAAATATATTAAATTTAATTCATTTAATTGTAAAATTCAACATTTTTATTATCTAGAATAAATTAATAAAGTTTATAAAAATTAACATATATCTTATTTATTTAATAATTTTAATTTATGTATAATTTCTTTTTAATATGTTAAATTAAAATTGAAATAAATTATTAAATATATTTAAAATTTGATAAATATAACCTATATAATAAAAAATTTTAATTTAATTATTAAAATAATAAATTTTTAATTTTTTAAAATTTATTAAGAAATATAATTTTAACCTAAATTATACTAAAAATACATCATGTTTACTTTATAATAATTAGGAAAATTATTAGCATAAGAATAAAAAATTTAAGATTATTATAAAATTAAATAACCTTATTTATAAGTAATTATAATTATTCTAATGATCAAAGATGAAAAATTAAAATAATTTATGTGAAATTTTATATTTGAAACTTTTTATTTTTTTTATTAAAAAAAATAATCTCATCTATTATATACTTATAAATATAAATGAAAAAATATTAAATAATTTTTATTAAATTTTTAAATTATATTTAAAAATGTAAATAGTGTATGATATTTATATTTTATATTTTATATTAATATCAGTTATGTTATATGACACGAAAAAATTAATAGTAAATTGTTAGATAAGATTTATTTCTTTTAAATAAGAACAATTATTTTAGATTAAATAAGTTTAATGTTATTTAATTTTTATAATAATATTTTATGATTTTACATAAATCTAATTTTTTATTTATGTGTTTATTTTTATACGTTTAATATTATTTGATTTTTTATGATATTATTAATTTTGATATATTTATTTTAATTATTTATTATTTATTTTATTTTATTAAACTATTTGATAAAAATTTAAAATTATAAAAATATTACTTTAAAAGTTTTTATTTAAAATTTAATTATGTAAAAATTTAAAAAAAATTATTTAATTAAATTTTAATATATTTTTGTTAAAAATATAAAATATTTATTATGTTTTAATTCATTATTTAACCATGTTTTAATTTATCATTTTTATATTTATCTGCTAGTTTAACAACTAATTTTACTAAATATTTTTGATTTAACAGATAACTTTTCAATTTTTATTTTTTCAGTTTTTAACTAACTTATCTATTAGTTTAGGGTTTAGGGTTTACCAAACACACTATATGTCGGTGAACAATTTAATTTTTGTTTAATTTTTTTAATTTTTTATTAGTATATTTTTAAAATTTATAAATCAAATAATAATATTGAATATTAATAAAAAAATTAGAGACAAAAAATAAAAATATTTATTTTAAAATATTCTTTGATCTTTTTGTTAATTTTTAATTGAATAAAATTTATTTTTTTATTCATTGAAAATAATATTTATTTAATTTATTTATTTTAACTTTTTTTAAAAAACTTTAGTAAGTAGTGATTCACCAATAGAATTTTTTCAAGAACTTTTCAACAATATTCATTACAAAAGGAAAATAATTTTAATTAAGGTTTCTTAACGATAATTTTTAAAATAATTGGAAAGAATGAAAATAGGTAGGGTTTATATAATTGAAACTAATTTATCCATGTTTGTACTTGTTGGGCATTTACTATGCTTATAAAGTTTTACCCCACGAGCAAGTGCACCCGTAGAAAGGAGTATTTAAAATCCTAATATCGTTACTATAGATACTGTTGTAACAATCTTAAAAAAATATGATATCCTAATTTTTGAGCTCACTATAAAAGAGTTTGTTTAAAAATATTTACAGTGAAGGTAAAAGGGAACAAAATGAAAGTAAGTGATTTAAAGACAAAATGGAACAAATACGAGTTTAATTATACAACTTTACCCAATTTCACCCCAATTCCTTATGAATGATTTGATTCAATTGCTAACCATCCGTTCTCATTCTATTACTACCTAATGATCACGTAGTAGCAATATTCTCGTGCAAGGTATATAATTAATATATAATTAAAAAAACATAAAGAACATGCGGATTTGTTAAATTAATAACTGATTTGAAATCAAAGATTCCGATTGATCCTCTAAAACCCTTAGATTCAGTTTACCTTATAGTTCCGTTAATTAGGTAATGGTACGATCGTTTATCCCCTAGTTAACTTAGAAATTAATTCTCATTAATTAATTAATTATGCATAATAAGTAAAACACAATTGAACAGAAATACTAATCATTCATAAAAGGAAAAGGGGTTCAATGGGTTATATTATAAGTTTCACCAAAGTCTGCCCCATGATTTGGGGATTAGTTAAACATAGATCGATAAGACAAATAAAAATATACTAACAGCATACAACAATCCATAATCTTATTTATAGAAAAGAATGACAAAAGCGTAGTGCCAGCAAGGCCAGCAATAGGACGTTGCAACTCGCAATGTGAAAGAGTTTTTGCCTCCGAGACCCTATGGGATGATACCGAAAGAGAAATGAGAATGGAATGATGTGTCTCCGGGGATAGTGATAGACTTACGCCCCGGAGAGTGGTGTAACTTTGGGTCATAGGGTGTTGTCATATGATGCAGTAGAACCTTCCTTTTATAGGCGTGGATTAGGGTTTCAATATGGTGGACTGGGCTTGACCTAGCCGCTTCCTAAGCCGTTCAACCAATCTACATAATCTTGCAGCACCATAGGGCTGGTGTGTCATTGTCGCATTAGATGTATTATCTTTTTATATTTCTTTTACCTTTTTTTGGTCCAAAACTTGTTTATTTTAGGATTCTTAACTGACCATTCCTACAAAAATAAGAAAAATTAAGTAGAATTACAATTAAATAACCATAAATTATATTATAATTATAACTAATTTTCCGTAGATAAATCAACAGAATTGTGGTTTATCAGTACCATAGTAGTAGGTAAGTTTTTACTAAACTTACAATATATTTTTTTCCCTCTCAATTTTCCTTTTTCCTCACTTTCTTTCATGTGTTGGTTCATTGTACTCTCTTAACTTCAACTCTCTTATTGTCGTTGTATTTACCTTTCTATCTTGAGAACATTTGAAGGAAGAGTATTCTTACATTTTGTCATTTCCATCTCAGAGTAAGGAATTACGTTTTCTCAAGTTGTTTTGTTCTTGTAAGTTGTTTTTAAATTTTTAGTGTTTGATTCCTTTTGAATTTTTCTTCTACAATATTCCCTTTCCCATAATTTTCAATGATTGTATGAAATTTTCTTATTAATTTAGTTTAATCACCTACTAGTTATGGTAGAAATTTCTATAGATTAGAGAAATTCCTCTTCAATGAGAGTTATTGAATACATTGATAATTTACTAAATATACTACAACATGTGTTATGTTTCTGTTTGCATTTATTTCATTCCTAATGAAAGAGAGAAACAAAGCTTCTCTTTTAGATTAAGTTGAAGTTTTGTTGATGCTCTTAACGAGCTTCACAATTTTAGAAAACTATGTAAAAGCATGTTAGGTCTGCAAAAGAATGCCATGAGTGGAAAGGAATAATCCATCCTAAAAGTTGTTGGTTATTTTGAAAATTATACAGTAGCAATCATATAAAATCTTCAACTAGAGAAACAAACACTCTTGGACCATGTGTGCATCACTTTTACTATACTTGTCATTAGCACTTGATGCTATTTACTAACCCCTATGAATTATTAAAGTTGATTTAAAGCATTTTTTTGTTTTTTTATTTATATAATAGGTTTAGTTTATATATTTTGCTCATGAAAAATGTTGAGACTTAACATTGAAATTAGTTATATAATAAGATTGTTTTACTATATTTTTAACATTCTTAAATTGAGATTAAACTATTAGAATTATACAATTAAATTGTGATCATCTAATTATACGGTGAATGGACTTTTCTTAATATCCTTTAAGTTATTTTTACTATAATATAAATTAGAGTCATTTAATTTGTAATTGTATGTTTGTTGCTTCATTCTTACTCCTATAGAATACATTTGTCGTATACCCTTCTCTTTTATACAAGAATATAAATTTACTAATTTAGATAACTAGATCTGTGAACAAAAAATAAAGAAAGCCAGGTTCATGCAAAAATTATCGTTATAATGAATTAGCACTTATTTTAGTTTTAAAAATTTAATTAACAATTTTTGTGGTTATAATTCGTAGTTATTTAATGTATAATATTTTATTAAGTAAATGTTTAGAATGTGTAAATTATAAATTCAGTACTCATGGAATCTTGATTAACCAATTTAAATTAAAATATTAGAAAATATTTAGAATACAACACATGTATATTATTATATTTTATATTTGTTCGTTTGAAACATGTTACTATGCAGATGAAACTTGTTTCTTTAAAATTCAAGAATGATTAGAGATGAAAATGAATAAGGTCGTCCGATAAGAGCTTATGACTCGACTTATTTAAAATCTAATTTAACTAGACTTGTTTAATAAATAGATAGGTTCAATCTTATTGAAAAACCTTTTTAGATAAACAAGTTAGGCTTAAATTTATAAAAAAATATATTTACTCTATTTAGGAATCTATTTATATTTATATATTATATATTTATTTTAATATATTATATTTGTATAATATTTATTTTAATATATTTTATTTACATAATATTAATATATATATATATATGTTTTAAGCCTATTTAATGATTTTTTTATCTTATATACTTTAAACTTGTAAAATTTTTTTAATCAATTATTTATATAGGCTTTAAATATATTTTTTTTTTAGGAATGTAAACTTTTAAACACACTTGTAGGTCTTATAGATTTTAAATCAGGCCAAATTTAAACAAAAATTTTTTTTAACATGTAATAAGTTCATGGTCCGATCTTAAAATTTTTAAATAGGTCAATTTGATTTAGCTTAATCTACTTTCATTTCTAGATGCGATTGTGGAAATTAATTCATAAATTTAAATTTGATTTTTAAAAATATGAACTAAAATTTGAGATGTATTTATTGTTAATTTTTAAATCAAAATATATATTTTATAAATTAATTTATTTTAAATAATAATAAATATATCTTATTTAAAGTATTGATATAGAGTAATAAAAAAAAGAAAGAAAAATTAGAAAATTAATTATATGTAATTATATATAAAATCTATATGAAGTAATAATTTTTGTATTGCATGATTTTATTTTTTTGGATATATTATTCAATGATTTGAATAATTTTTATAATAAAATTATATAATTTTATCCTTAACTACCAACCAATCGTTGGCAAAAAAAATTCTAAGGTGACGTAAAAAAGGTCATTTATTGATTCTATTTTATGAGACATTCGTTAAACTAATTTATTGACTAAAGTAATAACTAGTTTAAGTTTAGTAAACATGATTTAAAAATCCTATAATACATGTTTGTCAATGAAGATTATTTGAAATAAATTTTTTCGCAGATGAAACTAAATTAAGACCGATAAGTTTAATTTATATATATATATATATATATATATATATATATATATATATATATATATATATATATATATATATATATAAATATAAATATAAGTGATAAGAATATAACTTTTTAATTTTTTATTCATTTTAATAATTCTGAAAATAAAAAATGTTGAGTAATCTATTTATTCAAAATATTTATTAATAAATTTTTCTATATATATTATGATATCTTAAACTCTAATTTAATATATTTACATATTAAATTTATTTATAAAAAGATGGTAATCGAGGTTTATTAAGTATGAATTTAATATTATTAAAAATAATTATTAATTTATTTATTCTTCTATTTATTTTTATTTATCTATAGGATAAATTTAATAATTTATTTATTATTTCTAAATATTATATAATTATTTTTTAATATCTATTTTTCTATTTCAAAATGCTAAAGATGCTATTAAATAAATATTTTTTTTTATTTTTTTTAATTACAATACAATAAGAATTGTGAGTTAATAAATATTTGTTCTTTCATAAATTGATTTATTCTTCCATAAATTAATTTTGTTAGTTACCCTTTCGTTGTAAATTTACACCAATTAAAATTTTAAGATATCGAAGAGGATGACTTTTTATCTACATTTCAAAAATTTTATTCATTATCATATAAACTTTTCTACTATATTAATAGTAATGAACTTGCTATCTTAGCATATGTGATGATTTTATGGTTCATAAATTTTGAAGGATTGATTCCCTAAAAACTATGATACCATCTGCATATGGGATAGTGATTATTGGAATTTTTTATTTTAAATGATGCATATAAATTTTTTTTTCCGTCTTCTTCAATATTCATCTTAATTTTATAAAATTTAAAACATCAATAAATAAAATTATTTAATAAAAATTTTGATCATATATTAAATTAAAATTATTTAATATATTAAATTTTAAAATAATTTTACAATTAATTTACATAATAATTTTTTTAAAATTAAATTGATGAAATTTAATATTTTTAAAAGTTTATGAATCAAATTTATTTTAATCAGAATTATATTAAAAATAAATTGATCATTATTTTTAATAATTAGAAAAATTATTAAGATAGAAAAAAGAAATATTTAAGATTACGCTTTGTAAATATCCTTATCTTTATTGAAAATATTTTGTTTTAAAATAAATTAATAAAAATAATATTTTAATAATTTCAAATTAAAGATTATTTTTTATTTTAAAAATAAATTATTATTAAAACTTTTAGAAAAAATATTTTTAATTTTTATAAAAATATGTTATTAGGAAGAGATTTACATTTCATAAAATTCATGATAAATAACGGTTAAATGTTAAATCTTTATGATTGTTGTAACTTCTGAGGGTAGGAAAAATTATATATATATATTATAAAATATAAATTTACTAAGTATTAAAAATAAATTTTCATAAAGTATGAAAATAATTTTTATAAAATATAAATATATTGGATATTAAAATGAATTTCTAAATTCATATATATATATATATAAATATAATGTAAGTGATGATTATATTTTATATTCTTACAACTTTTAAAATATATGATGGTAAAAAAAGCAATATATACATATATAGTAGGTTAAGATAGTTTTTTAAATATAAAACATAAATTTATTGATATTAAAATAAATTTTTAAATTTCATCATTAAAAATGTTATTATAAAGAGATTTACATTGCATAGAATTGATGATAAATAACGGTTAAACGTTAAATCTTTATGATCCTTGTAACTTGTGATGGTAGGAATATATATATATATATATATATATATATATATATATATATATATATATATATATATAGTTTATAAAATATAAATTTACTAAGTATTAAAAATAAATTTTTATAAAATATGAAAATAATTTTTATAAAATATAAATATATTGTATATTAAAATAAATTTCTAAATTTATATATATATATATATATATATATATATATATATATATATATATATATATATATATATATATATATATATATATATATATAAGGTAAGTGGTAATTATATTTTATACTCTTACAACTTTCAAAATATATGATGGTCAGAAAAGCAATATACACATATATAGTAGGTTAAGATAATTTTTTTAAATATGAAACATAAATTTATTGATATTAAAATAAATTTTTAAATTTTATGATTAAAAGTATGTTATTATAAAAAAATTTACATTGCATAAAATTAATGATAAATAGCGATTAAACGTTAAATTTTTATGATTGCCATAACTTGTAATGGTAGGAATATATATATATATATATAATATAAATTTACTGAATATTAAAAATAATTTTTCATAAATTATGAAAATAATTTTTATAAAATATAAATATATTAGATATTAAAATAAATTTTTAAATTTATATATATATATATATATATTTAAAATAAATAGTGATTATATTTTAAATTCTTACAACTTTTAAAAAATATATGATCGTAAGAAAAGCAATATATACATATAGTAAGGTTAAAATAATTTTTTTAAATATAAAAATAAATTTATTGGTATTAAAATAAATTTTTAAGTTTACATATTCATGAAATTTAAGTTAAATATTAATTATATTATAAATTCTTATGATTCTTAAAATACTAATGTTATAAAAATTATACTTGCATATATTAAGATTGATCGCATAAAATTAGAATCAAAATAATTTTTTTAAAATATAAAATATAAATATAATTTTTTTTAAAAATAAATTTTAAATTTATATATGCATAAAATTTGAGGTAAATAATAAATATTATGGAAGAAAAATATATATGCATATTAAAGTTTATTGTATGAAATTAAAATTAGGGTAATTTTTTATGAAATATAAATATAAATTTATTTGATATTAAAATAAAATCCAGATAATAGAATTTAAAACAAATGATGATTATATTGTAAATCTTTATAATTTCCAAAATATATTATTTCATAATCCTAATTAAGATTCATGGCATGAAATTTAATTTGAAGTTATTTTACATCAGTAAATAAATAATAAATTTATTTTATATCAAAAATAAAATTCTGAATTTATATATGTATAAATTTAAGATAAGAGATAGTTACAATTTGAACTTTAGCTATTCTTAAAATATATAATGTTAAAAAATATTATATGTAACAATAAAAAAAAGTTAGATAATAATTAAGGTTAGTTAAGAAAAATTAAATTTTTATTAATGTTTAATATATAAAATAAAAAATTAATATAATAAATAAATAAAATAAAACAATATGACATATGTATAAAGAAGGCTGTTGTAATCAAAGCCCAAAACTAGTTGTCCCAAAAGTGTCCAATAAAAGAAGCCCACACTCTTTTTAAGCTGCAGCCCACGTTTTTTCTTCAGAAAACCAGAAAAGTAGTCCACTCTGGGGTAGAGCAAAAGAGTGGAACTTGTTAGAACCTGCTGAATGAGACTGAGGCTATGAATCTGATTCACACACCAACTTTCTATATCCCAAATTTCAATCTGCAGTTGTTTCGAAGATACCTGCTATGTTATAATTGAATCCAAGGAAAAGCTAATGAAGGGACAATATTTGCACCAAATACTAAAGCGAATTGAACATAACATCGTCCAATTGAAAAAGAAATGAGTACCAGAAAATATCATACTCAAAGCAAAGTAATTAATATATTAATAATGAAGCTTAGAAAGCGCATCAAATAATAATCTTACAAAGCCTCTAGATCAATCAAGAGACTTCAAAAGTATATACAAACAAATTAATCAAACACAACCCATCCAATACCATTGGAGCTATTAATTAAACTTTGAAATCATCACTGCATCATGAATCTAAATTCTTCAAAGCTAATAAGGCCATCTCCATTCAAATCATAGTGGCCAATCATAGCTCTACATTCCTCCATGGATTTTGATTCACCCAACCTTCCAAGCATTCTTTGCAAGCTTTTGGGCGTTATAAACCCACACATTTCGGTGTCAATATACATTTCAAAAGCTTCGAACAAATCCTTCAACTTCTCTTCTTCTCCTGCTGCTTCCATCAACTTCACAAAATCTTCCAAACTCAACAACCCATCTCCATCTGAATCCAATTCCTCTATAACCATTTCAGCTTCTTTGAACAATAACTCCCCACCCATCAAGCCCACTCGGTTCCTAAGTTCAGAAGGGGAAATCTTACCATCCCCATCTTCATCAAAATACTTAAGAACACGCTCAAAGTCGGTGCTACTCCTCATAATTTATCACAATTCAAGAAAAATTGATACAAATTAACACTTAAGAAATTGTTGTACACAAAATGAATTATGTACGTGGTCTTAGGCTAATTGTTGTATACAACATTTTGTGATGGGTATGGATTTTATATGTTGTGTTGTGATGTTAAGTTGGTGAAGTTTCTGCTATGAGGTTGAGGGCAAGGTGGTACAAGTTGGCGGAGAATTCAATTTGCAAATGTTAATGGGCATCGGAAAGTTCAAGATACGAAGGAGAAAGGAAAAAGGGTTTAACGCGCTAGCAGGAACGGAAGGACAAAGTTAGATGAAATGAATGAAAGAATAAAATCAAAGACGTGTTGGTACCCTTTTACCATGCACTAAATGTTAAGTCAAGTTTTTAAGTTGTTGCTCAGTACCTTCATTTTTTCTATTTTTTTTTTCTTTTAAAAACTGGTTGCCTAATACATTCTCATTCTCAAACATCTATTTGTATTCAGTTTCTCAATCGTGATAAATGTATGTTGGAGAGTTTCCTTGAACGTCACATGTTACATTTATGGGTTAAATATAGTTTTTAGTTTTTTTTTTAAGAATTAAAAGTATATGAATTTTGTATTTTATAGGACTTGAAACTAAATAAAATTTAATTAGATTAAAATAAAATAAAAAGTAAATTTATAAGAATTAAAATATATTTATTTATTTATTTGATTAATATATTATTTTTATTTGTGAAAGATTTACTTATTGTATGTTTAGATCGAGAATTTTAAAGAAAATAAAATTAATAATGAGTGAAGATAAAAAAAAAATAAACATAAAAGAAATTGTAAACGATCATCTAAAAAGAGTTAAATACATAATAACGAAATTTTATTTTTTTTAAAATTTGAATTTTTTTTGTTTGACATAAACACTATCTAATCAAATTTTTACATTTTTTAAACGAACCTTTATTATTAAAACACATGTGATCTAATATTTTAAAATTATTTTATCCAAGCACAACTTTAGAATTTCACGTTAGTTTTTAAAAGATAAAAATCATTCTGTTCTTCAATGATAAAAAAATTTGTTATTTTAATATTTTTAGTCTTTCTAAATTATAAATTTTATTTTTCAGAGATATAAATGGTGAAGGATAATATGATATAAAATGATAATTTTATTTATTTATTTATTTTTAAATATTTTATAAAGGATTATTTTAACCATTAATTAAAATTAGTTTCCTAAATTTTTCTCCTACGAATTCATCTACTCATTTCACTTCATAATCTTAAATTCTTCTTCAATTTGATTAACTAATATCCTTTTCATTAATTAATCTTCCACCGTGTTATCTAGAAATAAGTTTTCTTAGATAATTTAGAGATTAACTTGGGTAATTTACCAATTGTAATTTTTCTTTAACTCTTATTTTCTTAAGATAATGATCTTAATCACTTAGGAGTTCATTTATTCATCTTTTACAACTTATCCTTATCACTAAATTAGGGTTAATGTATTATTAAGCTCTTAAGTGTGAGGAGTATATTATTTAAGGAAGGTTGGTAGGATGAGGCTGAAGAGCCTTCCAATCAAGAACACTATCAAACTGAGAATGAGAAGTCTTGCATTGGAGGATACTAAATAATTGAGGTTAAGGCTCCTTTCATGTGAGGACATGGCAAAAGGAGATTTAAGGAACTTTCATCCAAAGACACTATAAGCTAAGATTGAAGGGAATTACATCTGAAGACATTGTAAGTTGAGATTAAGACCTTACATTTGAGGATACTAACAGACGAGGTTGAAGGGTCTTGCATTTAAGGAGGGCTAGTAAGATGATATCAAGGAATCTTGCACCCGAGGAGGTTGGCAGGCTGAAGCATGCTCGGAGGACACTCACATGCTGAGTTATGAACATGCAAACCAAGTTTTTGGTTTTTACTTATTTTGAATCCTATTTAAATAATTTTATTTCTTATCCAAATGGTAGACAAATAACGTGAAATTTTATAGAATAAACCATCAATATGTCTACTTTAAAAATATAATTTTTAAAATTTTTTACAAAGCCTTTAAAGGGATCAAAATTAGAACTTTTATCAATAAGGTCAAATTGAAATACATATCTTGCAAAAATAACTATAAATCATATACAATGATATAATTCACAAGATTTTATAAGTAGTTTATATATATATATATATATATATAGAGAGAGGAAGGTACATACAAAATTTCAACTCAAAATTTCAACCACACTTTCATAAATTTAAACAAATATTGATAGATTTAACTAAGGAGTTTCATTAGATTTCCAACATACCGATTTAAAAAAAAACAACTTATAATATTTCAAGAGAGAAATAAAACCTTTCCTCCAAATGGTTCATTGAGAAAAATTCATTTCCTAAGTCTTGATCTCTTTATTTCCATGAAATAATTTTCCTTCTATACCTTGCATAGATCTAAACAACGGTAATGAAGAGATGAAAAAAAGAATTTAAACTTAAGCTCCTTTATGAACACCTCTAAGGAGTTTCAAATGATCTCATTTGAAACACCAAGAGGGAAGATAAAATTTCTCTTTGTGCTTGTTTCTCTCACCCTCACTCCTTCATGATTATGAATTATTGAAGGAGAAAATATTTCTCAAAAAAGTTAGGGTTTAATGGTGGAAGAGAGAAGAAAAGAGAGAACTTGAGAGGTATGAAAGGAAAAAAGTTTGGGGTGGGGGTGAGTACTACTTGTTCAACCAAGTGGGAGAGAGTAACGAGTTGGATAGAGGACTCGTCAAGTGCCATCATCTTTTAAGGTAACATAACAAGTGTCTTAACTTTTAGGGAAAGTATAACAAGTATCCCTTAGATTCTCCCCTCTCATTTCCCTTAAGTCATTGGTTGAGATTCAAAAGTCCTTAGTTGAGCTTTTCAAGTTCTCAATTGAGCTTCTCATTCTCTCAACTAAGCTTCCCACATTCTTAGCTAAGTTTTCCATATTTTTATATGAGCTTCTCAAGTCTTTATTTGAAGTAATTCAAGTCACCTTCCATCTTGTATGTGTTTATTTAACTTGGAAACAACTTGCCCTTATAGTTGAATGCCCAAAATTCTAGTAAAGATAAGGTTGGAGTTCATTATTATTTATGAGCTCTTGATTTGCATGTTTTCGTACTCCTTTTCCAAGCTTACCTATGTATGTGCTTTGCATGTGTGTTTTATGTGTTTGATAACAAAAGCGCAAGAATTGAAGCTCATTTTGAAAAGTTTATAATCGAAGCCTGTATCTAATAAGTATCCTAAATAAGTTTAAACTAATATTTTTTCTACTATTTTTTAATGTTAATTTCAATAGTATTTTTATACCATTCTAAATTA
This sequence comes from Canavalia ensiformis, assembly GCA_026541065.1. Lineage (NCBI taxonomy): Eukaryota > Viridiplantae > Streptophyta > Magnoliopsida > Fabales > Fabaceae > Canavalia > Canavalia ensiformis. Next base: position 68,940 of record JAMKYM010000909.1, on the reverse strand, counting down.
TAAACTAATGGAAATTGCTTTAAAACTCTAAATCCATATTTAAATATATTTAGAAATGAGTTTTATGATAATGTATAATTTTTTAACTTTCAAATGAGTTTAGAGAACCTTACCCGTTTCTACCTATCATGTTTATTTAATTTTCTAGATAGAAAATATTTGAGTTTAAGTAAATAATTACAATAATCTAAAAATATAATTATAAATAAAAAGTAGAAATTTTCATCTTTAATAGCATCTCAATACTTTTAAAAAAATAGAATGAATTTATATTTCTAATCAGAAAAACTTTGTAAATTGGTAGAAATAATTAATTATCTTTAAAAAATTATAAAATACACTTAGTAAAATATAAATAATATTTAAATCATACACAACCTTCTATAAAAATTAATTTATCAATAATTATTGATCTTATTTTAAAAAAAATTTAATAAATATAAAAATAAAAAAATAATGTTACATAAAATATAATAAATAAAAAAAGAACAAACTTATCACTGTAGAAAAATTTTATTATTGACATATTTATATATCAAATTACATAGTAATCATAATCATCTCTTCGTAAATATATAGAATATTACTCTCCTAATACAAAACATATGAAACAACAGATGCTTATTATTTAAAAAATTATTTAATTAAATACCATAGATTTATATGATTTTTTACATAATATAAAAATGTCAGTTTTCTTTTTTATGTCAAAACATACGGGAAGTTATTTCTTATATAGGATAATGGAAGATTATAAGAGTTAAACTTCTCCAATCTGGACCAGATTTTAAGAAGAGTTTTTTTTACTCTTCTCTTTTTTTTCCCCTTTAATATAGGATTTCCATCTTTTATTTTATTTTTTTTCAATTTTATTTATTGTATTCTTTTACTTTAGCAATGAAAAATTTTATTTAATTTTCTACCAATTACCTCATTTTCTTTTTCATTTCTCTTGTTTTTAAAATCAAAACTAAAAGAACATTATCATTGTTTTTTACCTTTTCTTTCAACTTGAACTTTCTTTAGAATATTTTAAAAATGATACAAGTTATTATTAATTTTTTTTAATTTTTAAGTGGTTTAAAAAAATTGATGTTCATAGTAATAAAGAGCTTTGGATGGAGTCCATTCACTAGCAAATAAAGTTTCATTAGAGTTTAGATCTTGCAATAGTAGTGCTTCTTGGCTCAAGTGAGCAATGAAATTTTGTAGTGGCTCACTATGTTTTTGCCATATGAGTTAGTGAATGAGTCCTTCCTGGTAGTAGGCTGGCTACATTTAAACATTGGCCTAAATTAACTTGGCAACCCATGTTCATCTAAATCCTATTCCTCAATAGCCATTTCAGCTTCTTTGAACATTAACTTATCACCCATCATGTCGACCCGATTCCTAGCCCAAATGGAGAAATCATACTATTCCTATCTTCACAAAAATACTTAAGAACACGCTAAAACTGAGTTACTCCTCATAACTATCACAATTCAAGAAACACTGCAAGAAAATACATATTTAGACCCCAAAATTTGTAACTATTTGAATTCTATGCAACTAGAAATCAGTTTGGCAACCGATGTCATAGGAAACCAATTACTTTTATTAAAATTATTAAAGACCGATTTGATGATCGAAATATTGGTCCCAAAATAAAAAAAAAAGGGTGTAGCTAACTTGGTCGTTAATCAGTTTAATCATTCAAAGTGAGAAAAAATTTGATCGATGTATTTTGTGTCAAAAGTTTTAGTTTGTTGGCTTTGTGTATTATTTTATTTGCCCCTCTCAAATTGATTTTTCATTGAAGCTTTAACCAGCAACAAACCTTTAGTATTTGTTGGTATAAAACCGTAAGAAGGCAAGTGCACCTTGTCGTTTTACAAAGTAAATAGTGAGTAAGAGTATCGTTTCCACTGAGATTTGGTTCAAGTATTAAATTCTCACTAGTTCACTAATTGAACTCAGTTATAGAAGTGCGTAGGCAACACAAATACGCGTGTAGGCAACACAAATACGCGTGTAGGAAACGCAAATAGAAAATAACAATGATTACAGTTTCTGTCACTAGGCTAGACTCTGTTCCAATATGCCTAAAACTAATCAAGATAAACCCAGAAATATGCATTACTCAATAGATGATTTGAATATAAGAGGAATCGATTTATGGAAGGTGTTAGAGTTGGATTTCACCAAAACTTCCCCTATGTAATAGTAGATCATTATGTGCATCCAAGATAAAATGTGATTGAAGATTGAATTCACAAATATTGATTGAAGGTCAATCCCTTGACTCATCAATTCTTCACTCAAATTAGGAATTCTAATCCCTTAATAATTCCTAATTTGATATGAGCCTCAAGTTTAAGAATTCAAACGACCTAACAATCACAAATCTCTATCCCTAAAGCCTTCACAATTATGTTATTCAATCTCAATTCCAATTCGAAAACCAATTTTCCAATTGCGAAGAAGAATTTTGATTCAATCTATAAGTGGCCAAGTTTGTTTTCTGGGTGGAGCCTCCCATCTATTACTCTGAGGTCAGGATCTGTGTCTATTGATCATGGTCATATGGTTATGATTGACTCTTGAAATTAGCTTTCGTTGGTTACGCAAGTCAAACAGTTTGTAGGGTCTGTTGCAGCAACATTGCATCTCATTGATCTGTGACACTCCACTGCACTGCTTCACTTAACCTAGATGCGTTGGCCACGCAACCTGGCCGCGTTGGCAACGTAACTAGGCACTTTGTCACTTCTGTTCTGTGAGTTTAATTTGCTTTTCATTTGTTAGGTCTAGTGGTGAACTTTGCTGTTAAAGCTTGTGTATGCACTTTGTCACTTCTGTTCTGTCACTGTGTGTTCTATATTGTTTAGTGTGATATTTATTAGGTTTGATACCTATGTTAGATCATATATGCAGCACGTCAAGTTAGCATTGAAGTCAGAGACAGTCAAGTAGGCAATGCAGTATACATAATTAGAAACATATAAGTTTTGCTATGTTGTTACAGTAATTTTAAATTTCTTTAGTTGCAAAACTATTCTTTGTATGGGGAAGGAGCGAACATGCGGATACATTAGCATAACAACAGAAATAACAAAACAAAAAACTAAGTTCCAAGCTGGAGTGGTCAATCTTCCTCCATTTGTGTCGTGTCTACTGGTCTGACTTCACTTTCGATATCTTCCAGGTCGACCCACTGCAATATCTGTTCCTTCTCAGCTTCAGAGAGTTCATGCTCATTCATGCAACTTCATCCTTATTCTACATGATCTTGCATAAGTTAAAAAATCTCTGCAAATACTTTTATTTTTTAATTATTAATAGTGGAAAGGAAAACAATTTTGAACGAAAATAAAGAGAAAAGAAATCAGCATCCAGATTAGTTTATTTTTTAATGTTGTTGAAATTTTAATTTTAAATATTTTATTATATATTTTAATGTTAGATATTTTAAATTTAATTTTTTTAATTAATTTTAGGTTCTAATTTTATTAGTTAATTTTAAATTATGTTAATTTATTTATTTTATTTTTAGGTTAGTGGTTAATATTTTAGGTAATAATAATTATTATAGATAAATATTAGTTTATGTTAATTTATTTATTATTATTTAATATTGATTAATTTAAAATTATACTTAACGTTTAGTAGTGATTGTAGTTATTTAAAATATTATGTAATATTTATTATTCCCGTATTTAGTGTAGAAATATTAAAATAATTTAAAAAAATGTAGTTTTGTGTGGCCGTGTTTAAAACAATCATTAGGAAGTAATTTGAATTACATAATTTATATTAGTTTTTAATAATTAAATATTTAATTAAATAATAATTATTAGGTAAATATTTATTGGTTGTAATTAAAGTTGTTGTTAATTATTAAGTATTGTAGTAATTTAAAAAATGTGTAAGTTTTATTATTTAAATATTTAGTATAAAAATATTAGAAATTGTAAAAAATTTATAGTTCGTGTAATGCCAATAGTATTTTGTGAAATTACTAGTTAATTTTAATTAGATAATTTTGATTACTTATTATTAGTTATTAATTATTATATATTTAATCAAATTATTATTATTTAATAAATATTAATTAGTTAAAATTAAAGTATTTATTAGTTAGTTAATATTTGATTACTTTATGTTTTGTATTTCATATTTATTTAGTAAATAAATATAAGTTAATTTAAATTTAAATTTAATTAATTATAATTTTTTATTTTTTATTTATTTTTTAATTAGTAAATTTATAATATGGTTAAATTTTGTATAGGTATATTTAAATTTAATGTTAATTTTAATTTAGTTTTAGTTAATATTTTAATACTTAATGTTAATTTAATTTAATTTTAGTAAACTTAATTAATAGTGAATGTTAAGTTTAGATTATGACATCATTATAATCATCTCGTATGTTTAAAAATTATCTATTTAAATTATTTTGTGTTAATTTTATATTTTATTAAAAAATTAATAATAATTTGTAAATACAAGTGAAAGAGATGGTTGGTTTGGATTATCACATACAATATTAGTTACTATAAGTATGTGTTTAAAATTATACATTGAGATTGGATAATTATCTTATTCTTTTGTTGTTGTGGTATTATTAACAAATAAGTTAAAGTAACTTAATTTTTTGCAGATTACATGACAACCTTAATGGACTATTATAGTACTATTTTTCTATTTTAATATTTAAGAGTGGTATTAACCTAACTATTTCATGAAACAGTTTAGGATGATTCAATGTATACCTTAATATTTATTTGAATCCAAAGACGTCCATGACATGATCTTGATGGGAAAAACAGATAAAAACTGGATGATGATCTTTGGTTCTTTTTTGATGATCTAGAATAATAAATATCACTATCGTGAATACCTATTTTTTTATCATGTGTTTTTTTTTATAAAAATTTATAGGAATACAAATAATAATTAAAAGTAGTAAACAACAAACCAAGCACAACAATTGTAAGGCAAAAGCAAAAGAGGAATGGCAGGAATAAACAGGTGACAAGCAAACATGGTTGAGCAACAACAAACATAAGTAACAGAATCCAAATTTGTTGAAACCCCAGATTTAAGAAAAGGAAACTGAAACAAAATGCAAAATAGAATAACGGAGTGGTTGTTGCTTTTACAGAGAGCAGATTACCATAACTGGTAAAGGAAAATGCAGTGAGAAAAAGGTTCCTATTTGCTAAGCAAGATTGAGGATTTATTGGCTATAAAACAGAACCTTAAACAGGGGATACGGGGTTGAACAATTGATACTGAGAAAATTTTCTAGCTAACTTAAATTTTTTTTTTTCAAAAATAACTTCTCCATTCCAAGTAAGTTATGACCCATTCATTTACATTATGTCTTTGCTCCTCAATAATTTTTGTAGTGGTTTAAATGATATCTTAATATGTGTTTGTAAGAAGGCAAAATTCTGATTATTGCTTATTTAGATAAGAAACTTAGCAAACATAACAGAGTTAAAATAAACCTGTGTTTCAAGTATGCATATTCTTAACCTTGCAAGTTAATTGTTTCTCAATTCAATCCAACAAACAATAGCATTCATTAGAAGTACAAAAATTTTAAATAAACCAAGACAATCTATGAAATCCTAAATACATTGGGTCTCAATTTCTCTTCCTCTTGCAAACATGTTTCATCAGTGAGAGCATGAACACTGCCTTCACCCATCCAAACACAAACACCCAAACCCTTAAAAAAAAACAAAGAATAGGAAAGAAGAAGACACAAAGGCTAAAAAATATTAGGAATGGGCTTTTTCTCCTCACCTAAAACCGGAGGACCTCATCTCCTTCGCTGGAAGTTTCCACGTCGCCCCCATCCACGGCGTTGGTTCCTCTTTCTCCGATGTTCGTTATACCCGTTATTGCCCATTGCCAGGACCACCTTCTACCCCCGCCGGAGACCACGTCGAGAGACGGTCATCGTCTCTGCCACCATCACCACCACTGAAACGGTTCTTCATGGTTGCTCCTCCCTCTCCCAAAGCCGCGACGGCGGCTCTCCAAAGCCACGGTAGTGGCTCCCTCATGTTGCCTCCCCCTCACCTTATCTCTAACCCTAATCCTAAATGTATTTTAATGTTACCAGAATAGATGAGTAAAAGGGTTTTAGAATTATAAGTCTTGTAAGTCACAAATTTTTAGATAATACTTAGATAAAATTAGAAAGCATTTGAACATAAAATATAACTTGGCTTAGTGGTTGCCTAAGTTGAGGCTCTTCAAGAGCATGGGTTTGATTCTCAAATCTTGCACTTTTCTTTTTTAGTAGGGTTATGTGTTTTTGAGCCCAAAATTCAAATAAAAATAAGCCTAGACTTTCCAAACAAAAAAATGGGTTCAGATTTTCCAAATAAGCCTAATAAAAACCTAAATAGATTTATAATAAAAATATCTCGTAATATATTTTATACATAAATTCAAATATATATATATATATATATATATATATATATATATATATATTTGTATATGAATTTTATTTATTTATCTTCTTAAATCTTGCAAAATTTATTGCTTCAATTTTAAACTAAAAATGATAAAATAATTCTTAAATATATATTTAAAATTATTATTATTATTATATCTCAAGATGAAGGATGGTGAAGCCATTTTTTTATGTATATATAAATTGTAGAATAAGTTTTGAATAAATTATTTATTATTATTTAATTTTTTTTAAATTAAATTATGATAATAATATACCAAATTTTCTTCAAATATATATAATTTGTAAAATAAGTCTTGAATAATTTATTTGTTATGATTGAATTCTGAATTAAAAGATGATAAAAATATATCTAAGAAAATATATATATATATATATATATATATATCTTTTTTTTTATATTTCAATAAAATTATTTTAATTTAAATATTTAAATTGCAAATCCTGCGCAACGAACTTTAGATACATATGTATAGATTACTCTATCTTATTGTATTTTGAGGAGTCGTATGAATTTAAGTACAACTTACGTTTGTCTTAAACTTTATGCGTGTAGGGTTTCAAAATATCATTAAAAGATTTCTTTTTAGATAAAGTTAATTTTAAATTTATCATCTTATATATTTAATTTAAATATTGTATATCTAGACCTCCCGCAACGAACTTTAGACGCGTATGTATAGACTACTCTATCTTATCGTGTTTGAAGAGTCGTATGAGTTTAAGTACAATCTACGTTTGTCTTAAATTTTATGCGTATAGGGTTTCAAAGTATTACTAAAAATTTTCTTTTAAATAAATTGAGTTTAAGTTTATTATTTCATATACTTAATTTAAATATTTTAATCTCACACAATGAACTTTAGATGCGTATGTATAGATTACTCTATCTTACCGTATTTAAATAATCATAAAAGTTCAAGTGCAACATACGTTTGTCTTAAATTTTATGCACATGTGGACTCGAAAAATTAAAAATAAATATTTTCAATTGTTCTCTTCCTTTTACAAAACTCATTTTCTCCAAAAATATAATTTTCAATTTGAACGTTTCTTAAAAGTCTTCGCAATTTATTTTGGAACCATCAATTACAGAACTATGTTGCCTTGAGTTTCCCATTGCACCCGGGAATACGTAGGAGCAGAATTTAGATTTCTGTCAGACTATTCTATGTACCTATTTAGATTTTTTTCTCATATGTCAATAAATATTTTTGAACTACTTATTCACTATTGTCTAATTGTCTAGTTCTTTTTTTTTTCTGCATTATTTAGTTGTACGCTTGGACCTTGTCATTTGTTTAAATTTAGGATTAATTAGTTGCGCAATTTAGTAAAGAGTACCGTTCTTTGGATGGGCGAGTAAGGTGCTAATACCTTCCTTATTCGTAATCGACTCCCGGACTTAGAATCTTTATTTCAAAGGGTTTTTCCAATCTTTTTCCCTTTTAAAATAAATTAAAATTTTGGTGGCGACTTCACTTTTCTTGAAATAATTTCTTCTTCCTAAATCACTTTCTGTTCGTCATTCGTCGTGACCCTGGTTGTGACACAAAACAAGCAAGAAGCAGAGCAGACATGTAACAACCAACAAAAGTCATAAATACACAAATTGTCAAAATCCAGTCTAAAATTAAAAAATCATTTTAAAACACAAACACAAATGAGATAGGGGATGGTTGTGAACAAGTTCAAAAACCAAAATGCCTAAAATGGTGAATGCAAAATGCAGGAAGGAAAGGTGATATGAATCATCATACGTGAAAGAATCGGAATACAGAAATAATAATGGAACATCTTGAGAATCATGATATGATAAGATAAAGAAATCTGATACAAATCGCGACCTACTCGAAAAAACCAATGTTATCAAGGGGTGGTTCTTTGCCTAAGAACCAAGGGAAATCCAACACAAACTATGACCTGTTGAAGAACATCGAAGTTATAAAAAAGGAACGTGACCTTACCGCGACCTGTCGGAAGAACCAACGTTATCAAGGGGTGGTTCTTTACCCAAAAACCATGGGAAACCCAAAACAAACCGCAACATTTCGAAGGGCACCAAAATTATCAAAGAGGAACGTGACCCTTACTGCAACCTGATAGAAGAACCAACGTTATCAAGGGGTAGTTTTGGGCAAAGAACTACATTGATAACTGTCATAACCGTAATTACGACGAGACGACGAACTCGCTAAATTTTGAAAATAGAATTTTAATTTGATTGTGGAGCCGCCACCAAATCTTATTTTAAGGGAAAACATTTGGAAAAACCCTAACTTGTGGAAGAAATCTAAGTTCGGGAGTCGGTTACGAGTAAGGAAGGTATTAGGCACCCTACTCGCCCGTTCCAAGGAACGGTACCCTTAAACTGAGTGTGTGATATTTTGAAAACTATTTGATCCCTTAAAATAGAATAGAAAATAGAAAATAAATAGGTTCATGGAAAATAGCCTGACAGGACTTGATTCTGCTCCTACGTATTCCCGGGTGCAATGGGAAACTCAAGGCTACGTAGTTCTGGTTAAGAGACTTGATCTCTTAGAGAAGAAAAGAGTAATCTTAGGTAAGAGCTTTAAAGCAATGTTTCTTAAGAAAATACAGGATTCAGGGAAACAGACGTGCTTGCATAATTCAAATCGTCGTAAGCCGTATTTGAATTAGCACGAATTAAAATACGCAACAGTAGAGAACGCTACTTGCCCGTATTAGAATCCGTTTGCACAATCTGAGAAAAATAGAAAAACAGACGTTTTTGAAAAAAAAAACGAATTTTAGAAGAACAGACGTGCTTGCATAATCCAAATCGTCGTAAGCCGTATTTGAATTAGCACGAATTAAAATACGTAACAGTAGAGAACGCTACTTGCCCGTATTAGAATTCGTTTGCACAGCCTGAGGAAAATAGAAAATAGACGTTTTGGAAAAAAAATGAATTTTAGAAAAAACAGACGTGCTTGCATAATCCAAATCGTCGTAAGCCGTATTTGAATTAGCACGAATTAAAATACGTAACAGTAGAGAACGCTACTTGCCCGTATTAGAATCCGTTTGCACAATCTGAGGAAAATAAAAAAACAGACATTTTTGGAAAAAAAATGAATTTTAGAAAACAGACATGCTTGCATAATCCAAATCGTCGTAAGCCGTATTTGAATTAGCACAAATTAAAATACGTAACAGTAGAGAACGCTACTTGCCCGTATTAGAATCCGTTTGCACAATCTGAGGAAAATAAAAAACAGACGTTTTTGGAAACAGAAAACTGAAGATAGACGTTGGAATGATTTGCTAAAGGATTTTTAAGTCAAATATTTTATCAAATCCTGACTCAAGAATATATAAACATTGTCAAGGAGGAGAAAAGCATGAGATGATAAATGGCATATTCTTCCATGGTTTTGGTTTTCGCATAGGTGTATAGAATCCAAAACTCTTACTATCATAGTGTCATTGCCTTTCTTCCTGCCCAAACAGCAAACGGTCTAGTTGAGATTTGATTAATACTGAGAAATCCCCGACCAGAACTTAGATGCATGAGATAGGGTTCAACAAAATCAACCACAACATAATCTTATGTCCTCATTAATTTTAAAATGCATAACTTTTGTGTTGAACTGCTGGTATTGTCTAAGTACTGATGGGATGTCCCAATCTGTTAATTAATTTCAGGCCTACTGATAGAATGATGCTCAAGAGCTAAAATCAGGGATAAATTACCCAAAGTCAATGTAATTCGGGTTCCTGATTTGACCAAGGAATGGTGACATCCGGCTATGGTTTGTAGACAAACAAATGTTATTTAGAGCTTTCGGTAGTTAGAGAATTATCCAAGTAATCTATGGTTAAACCAGAACCTGTATCAGGGCCGGAGAGGCAGCATACCTGACCCTAGAATTCATAGGTCAATTGTGGGCCTACTATTCAAGACATGGCCAAAAATTCTTCCCCTGACTTCTCGGAATCTGCTACCTGATTTAATGCAAATTCTAACATCTGTTGGTTGTCCTAAGCTCATATCAAGGTGGTCAATAGAACCTAAAGGAGCTAACAGCTAAAGTCAAGAGCTGAATTCAACCATCATTTGTAAACCAGTGGGCCTAGAGTATGGTGCCAAGCTGATGGCCAAACAGAACTCAAAATACTGATCAGGATAGTGCATATTAAAGAAAAACTAAATCCCCTTGCTGCCTCTGCTACTTATGATAAGAATCTGACCAGAAGACTCTGTAACTATTCCCGCAATATCAAACCAGAGAAATAGCCCATATACCTATGATTCTGATTTAGCCTGTGACAAAAAACACATAATGGCTCGACACGCAACCTAAACTTGTTCCTTAACGGTTTGGCCAAGAAGAAAACTAAGGCTAGGTACAATACCATACTATTACAACTCTGGGAACCTAATGTTCAAGTATTTAGGATTTAGTTCTGTTTTATGTAGAACCAGTCCAATTTCTATAGTTTGTGAAGAAAATATATGGGCCAGTATAAAACTTGACCTAATTCCTTGGATGAATTAGCCAACTTGTACTTGAGCTGGTGTTCCCTCCTTGGTCTTCCAAAATTCCAGTTTCAGGTTCCTTGAAGGTCCCATACTCTGGAACCTGTTTATCCTATCTACTGCTAAAGCTAGGCTCAGCCTATGGTTATTGGGGATCCAGGATTTACCCCTGATTTAGCATTCATTACCCTTATAACAGTCCTTATTAAAAGCTGCTGTTATGCTCTGGCCAGTGTGGTTCTGGAACAGATTTACCAAGTAGGCCTAAATTCAAAGGTAAAAGGACTATTCAAAGAATTTGCTGGATATTCTTCTAGCCCTTAATCTGAAACCCGGTTTAGGAACTAAGGCCAAATATAAAAGATCGTCCACTAGCTATTTTGGTACCAAACTCCTAAAGAAAACTCCCCTACAACCGAACTAATCTTGTCAAAGGTGCACATCCTACCCAAATCCCCAAGTCTACTTTAGCTTTTCGCCTCACAAGTACAACATCCTAAACAGGCATAAGGCAAAGTTGAATATCTGCTGCTGAGTCCAAGATTCCAACATCCAGAATGATCTATTTCCGGTTTTTACCTTGGAGCTATGACTTGTGTTGGGAATTTAATGCTAGATTCACTATACAAACTCCTATTTCTATAGGGCATTTTATTTGCTTTGACCGATCGCAACATTAGCTAAACTCGACCGACCTAAAAGGAAATCACAAGCAGTTTTTTTGTTTGTTTTAAGCCTGGTTGAAATAATTAAAAATCCTACAACTGATATTGGTTGATTGATCTCGGGGTAGATTGGGGAACTTTCTGAAGTCTACATACCATAGCTGATCAATAGGTATCCTGGATCTGATTATGCAGATTGGTCAAATTTCCCAGGCTAATTAAAATCTGGATTTTTCTGCTAACTGACTCATGTCTTGATGCCAAAGGTCATAGCCTGGATATGAATCAATAGTGCCAAATGGTGTTTGGAAAAGAAAACAGCCTGGATCATTATCAGATAGGTATTTGACCTTGAGATAGCAAGGTTATTATTATGACCAGCACCTAGCTACCTGTTAATTCTGTATTTCTGAATTGCTCTTGTGTATCATATTGAGATTCAAAATTAAAAGGGGAATCACAACCTGAACCTGATTACTGATTTTGATCTGATTATGCAGATTGGTCAAATTTTCCAGGCTTGGTGATGTACTATGCTGTTGCAATTTTTTAGGGGACTAATGTTTAGGTGCTTATGTTCTGATTCTGTTTTCTGTAGCACTGATTTAATTTAATCAACAAAACCTATGATGATCATCCTATTTCCCCGAAAAATTGAGCTGACTCCTAATCTTAGTATGAAATAGACTTGTACTAATTCAGCAGTATGACCTTCCAACTTTAAGAAACATAGCAAACCAAAGCAGGACCGATGATTCAAAACTACCTTACAGTCAAAGGCCATTTGATTCTGGTTATGACAGTAGCTAGCAAATGACCATATAGATCAGTGATCTGTCACAAGTTCCACATCCAGGTCTTTATTTATTTTCAAAATTTGATGCAGTACACAAAGCTATGTGTCTACCCTTGCTGTTATAACTAATTATAGAATTAACAGACCTAAGTTTAAACTTTAATGACTAAGTTACTCCTAACTTTGTTCTCTACACTTCCCTAAATATGAAACATACCTCTAGTTCAATGGGACAGACTTCAATTTACCAGGCTTAGGTTCCTGCAGATTAGCACATATTCTGCTTGGCTTAGCAGAGAAAGCAAAGGGTGACCCAACATCAGAACCTATTTCAACAAATAGCACACTTCAAAGTTGACTACCCTTAGTGTAATTTGAGTCAGGTTTTGAAGCTTTCCGTTCCCATTCCTAGAATAATTCCTCATAACAGAACTACAACCAAGGCAAAACAGAACTTGGAATGAACCTGCCACCATAGACTGAACTCCTAACAGTCATGACCAGCTGCAGGGGTTGACAGTGGCTGTGAACCTAATGGTCTTATTCATTGATGAGAATTCTAACCAGGTTATGCTCGCATGGGATTTTTCTAGGATCACTGAACAGATTCTCGCCTATCATCCTGATTATGCTTTGGAATTTATAACATTGCCACACTGTTTATGGTTCTCTTTAATCTTCTAATCTGGATGTGTCCTAGCACTAAATCTCACTTCCCCCGCTTAATTAACAAAACTGGATATAGGGAACTTACTAATTTGGCCTTGATTTAAGAATCTGTCATAATAATGCTGAGTCAAGGGAACCTGGTTAAGGGACACACTCTGGTTGGCCAAGGCCTTATGTACAGAAAATGATTTCTGCAGTTAGGGAAACTAAACTCTTCTTGTAGCTTCAGAACAGACTTGCCAAATTGGTTCCCAGATTTAAGAAGCAGAGAAATCAGAGGTCTACCCATAAGCTAAATGCAAGGCTGTGTGGCAATGAGCCTCACCTTCAAACACTTATTCTGCATAATCCTTTAACTGTATTTTTCACTAATGGGGCTTATTCCTAAGCTAAACAAACAGGTCCTCCTCATCAAAGTTGGACTGATACCCGAATCTATCCTAGAGCCCAGACCTGATACTTATCCAACCTTAACACCTAAAGTATCATCTTAATTGAAACCTACAAACACTTTCTTTTGGCTAGCAAAAAAAACTAATTCTGATAGGCAGAAGAGATTGACTTGCCAGGACCTATTGAGCCAATTTGAATGGTAGGATTCTGTTATTTATACCTTAGCTTATAGCAACAGGATGCCATTTTAATCAGACTTAGAACTTAGGGAAAGTCAAAGTTTCAATCAGAGATCAGCGGAGTTGATTCAAGACATGATCATAACTCCAAGCACTCCTACTATTCACTTACCCATACTAGAACATACCTAGCCTGGCGCTTATAAATGGCTTTGGCATAGTTTGGCAGCAAGGTGAAACATCTCAGTCAATTCCTATCTCTAAAAAAACGGGAGCCTCATAAAAGCTTAAAACCTCCTATTGTCTTTTAACCTTCTACTATTTGGATTTGTTTCTCTATCAATTAGGACTGTCCCAAGACCTTTAGGCGCTACTGTAAACCATCCACCCAGCCTTCATCCAGGACTAATGGTGTTCAATCGGTATCCTTTAATGAATTCCAAGCAATCTAGGATTAACAGAACTGAATTTGAACTCAAATAACAGGTTACAGAATGCGATTACAGAGTACTATGTGAATTCTACACCAGGTATACCAGGGTTATGAAACCAGTTTACTCTTCACTTACTTTTGTTGATAACACTAAGCTCTAACAGGTTGACCAAATCTATGGAGCAAGGTCTGAACATCAATTAAAACACAGAGGAAGCATAGGCTATGCTAAAGATTTCAAGAATTTATGGTCAAAAGGACACTCCTGATGTTATTTAGGAACTGAATCATAGCAATCAGATACAGAGATTAAACTTTCATGGATTTATTAACGATTTTTGACTTTAAACCTCGAACAAAACATGCAGCCTAACTCAAAACAGGTATTGAAATCATTCAGGCATCTTGTTTATTGTGGATTCTACATACTCAAGACTTAAGTACAGTGTAGAAAGAGCAGCAGATGAAACAAAAGTGGACATGAAAATAGCAAGAGAAGCGAGCCTAACCTCGAGCACTGAACAGAAAATGAAGGAAACTTGTGTGACTTTGCCAAGAGAATCGGGGAGCAACCAAAGAAACCAGCTACCAGAGACTATTCCTCCTCTTGCTTTTTGAACTTCTGATTCAGGTTCTTCTTGCTGCCTGAAGGAGAGCTCTCTGAAATCTTGCCAATGGTGAAGCTTCTTCAATCTTCCGAGAGCAAAAATCCTCCAAAGTGAGAACAAATCCCAGCGTATTAAAAAACTAAATTTCAATTTTTGGTACCAAATCCCTTTTATACCCCTAGCTTAACCCTGGTTCTTTAACCCAGATGAAGTTACTTTCTAACCCTAGGCTAACTAACTCTATAACTAACTCCCAACTAACTGAATTTTCTTTTTTAACTTTATTTGTTTATTATCTTATTTACTTGTTTATTTAATTTTGCAGCTCTTTTTCCTTCTTTTTGACAATTTGAGCTCTTATTTTTTAAGTTATTTTAATTAATTAAGGGAGATTTCTATCCGGACAAAAATTGGTGCTCACAATAACATTGGTTCTTCCGGTAGATTGCAGTAAGGGTCACGTTCCTCTTGATAACTATGGTGCTCTTCGGCAGGTCACGGTTTGTGTCGGATTTTCCTTGGTTCTTGGGTAAAGAACCACCCTTTGATAATGTTGATTCTTTTGGTAGGTCACGGTAAGGGTCACATTCCTCTTTGATAACTTCGTTCTCTTCGGCAAGTTGTGGTTGTGTCAAATTCCTTATTATATCTTGATTTTCAAGATGTTCCAATTAATAATTTCGCATTCTGATTCATTAACTTAGGGTGAATCATATCAAAGGGGCTCTTTGTTGATTAGAAATTTGATAACTTTGTACTATAAAATAGAATCTTAAAAAACTTTTTAGAGGGTTGGTGATTCTAAAATTTTTTCCCTTTGTTTGAAAACTCTATGTGAAATACACTTTTGCTCACTAGGTCAGTTTACAATTTTTATTACATAAAGTCATGCTTTTAATTTGATTGAATATGATGCTTGCTTAGTTTAATTCATCCAGAAATTGTGCATAAGCTCCTCATTATTGTGCTCATCATGGGGTTACTACTTTAAAAAATAATCCAAATCAGCATACATACATGTTTATGTGATTTTCTTCTTGTTTGGATTTGCTACATGTTCTCACTAAAAATTCCATAATTAAGAAAAAATCATAATAAAATCCTAAAATTACCTTATAATATCCTATGCTTATCTTGCTTCTAATTTCTTCTTCCTCTCGTCAGCCATCACCAGTAGAAGCCATATTGACCATTAACAGTCATGATTTCATTCCTTAACCAACAGATTCACTAATTTTATCAACCAAACATTTTTTTCTTCCTTTCCAAAATATGACAAAATCAGAATTAAGACATAGAATTTTTAGTTTAAGATTAAAGACTAAAAACATAGATTCTGCTCCTCACCTTAAAACTTGTCGGCGTTCACTTCTAGTCCATTATGATCGTTGCCGAAGTTCATCTCCCAACCTCTATAGGCTCAACCCACATTGCACCATTCCCGTCCATGGCTTCCGTAAGCTTAACCCCACGTCTCACATTATTATCTCTGTCTGCCGTCGTCTCCTTCTTTTTTGGCCACCGCGAGTGATGACAAAGAGACCTTTCCTCTCTAATTGGGGATCTCTCTCTCTCTCTCCCTCTCTAGGTCTTAAACCATAATCTTTTTCTCTCCCTCTTCAATATTCCTTCAACTCTCTTGGTCCCTCATTCTTCCCCTAAAATCTAGCCAATCATCCCAGATCCATGATAACGACTATTCCCTCTAATCCATCTCCCTCACCCTTTCTAACCCTAATCCCTTCCTAAACTATTTCTTCCATTTAGTCTCACGTGAAGCATAAAGTTGAGTGGATGTAGGCATAGCATCTAGACCACTGTATGGTCCTAAGTGCATATAAGTGAGACACCCATTCCTAATCCCATGTTAAATAAAATTCATAGGCATTAAAGTTATAACTTTAAGAAATAGCTTGGTGGTTGGCTTGCTTGGAATATAATAGGGGTTAGAGGTGAAAATCATGGAGGAACCTTTTTTTTAAACATCATATTATATTTTTCTAATCCTAATTTCCTTGTGTCCAGAATAGACACGTCACATGCATTTTTTTCTTTTTATATCTCACGTAATAAACTTTAGACGCACATATATAGATTACTTTATCTTTTCGTATTTGAAAAGTCGTATGAGTTTAAGTACAACCTACGTTTATCTTAAACCTTGTATATATGTGAGTTTAGAATATTATTAAAAAAATTAAAAAAATTATTTAAATTTATCATTTTATATATTTAATTTAAATATTTTATTTTAAAATTTCACGCAACGAACTTTAGATACGTATATATAAATTACTCTATCTTATTGTGTTTAAAGAATTATATGAGTTTAAGTACAACCAAAATTTTTCTTAAACCTTATGCATATGTGGATTTGGAGAAATTAAACATGAATCTTTTTAAATTATTTTTTCCTTTTACAAAAATTTTCTTTCCAAAATTTAATTTTAAATTTGAAATTTATTAAAGGTATCTACAATTTATTTTCAAACCATTAACTACAGAACTATATTGCCTTGAGTTTCCCATCGTGTCCGGAAATACGTAGGAGCAAGATCTAAATTTCTGTCAGACTATTTTATGTACATATTTATTTTATTTTATTTTATTTTTTTACTACTTATCCATCATATTCTAGCTATTTGATTTTATTTTTAGATTTACTTCTGTTTCATTTAGTTATATGCTTGGATTTTGTTATTTGTTTAAATTTAGGATTGGTTTGTTGCACAATTTAATTAAGGGTACCGTTCTTTTGGACAAGAAAACAAGGTAATAATACCTTCTTCATTCATAATCAACTCTCGGACTTAGAATCTTTTTCAAAGGGTTTTTCTAAAAAATTTTCCTTTTGAAATAAATTAAAACTTTGGTAGTGATTTCACTTTCATGAAAATAACTTCTTCCAAAACACTTTCATTCGTTGTTCGTCGTGACCCCGGTTATGATAACTATGTATGTTTAGGTGTGTCATTAGAAGCATTGTTGAGTTCTAAATCCAATTACATGTGATGGTACATTAGACATACACGATGTTGGATAACAAAAGAATTTGCTATCAAAGGATGAGTGGTAATTATTTATATAACTTCTAAAGATTTTATTGTTTTTTTACAAATGTTCATACTTATTTAATGCTAATTGTGATTACCATTTGATTTGTTGGTTTATTGTAAATGGATGAAATGGAGATGATCCACTACTTAATTACTGAGGTTGTACATTCAGGGGTGTTTTCTTTAGCAGAGGTTGTGGATCAAGTTAGGGTGCTTACAAAGAACTTTTATTTTTTTGTTGAACAAGAAACAAGATCAGCTTGTTAAGGTGAGACTTAGTGCACGTACTCCTATGTAGCAAACACCTTGATTAGATGTTAGAGTAGATATCCCGAATACTAGAGTAGAGTGTCAGAGCCTACAACATCAGAGAAGACGTGTTAAACATCAGCTTGAGCAAATTCTAGCATTTCCATAAAGGCAGAAATGACAATACTTTGTCCCAACGTAGAAGGTTACATCCTCACTAATGCCCACATACTTCTATCACTAATTCCCACATACTCTTTACATAATCAACATCTATATTTGGATTGAGATTCAACCTGGTCCATCTCATTCTTAATATGTGTGGACTCCGGTCTACCTTTTCCCTTCAATCTTTATTCATCCGCAATAAGGACCTAATCGTCCACACAGGGCAAGTCGTTGTCATTATCTATTGGCCATCATTTAGATGAGTATGCACTTTGCATGTTTGCTAAAGAATACACTTGGTATACAAATTGATAATAATCAACGCTAGCTCCAATACATGTAGGCTATCATATTAGAGCAAGAGTATCGTAATAGTTGGAACCAACCACATTGATAAATTCGTTCTACAAAATCATTGCCTATTTGTTACCTCCTTGTTATGTTATTCAATTAAAACCTTTTTCTATTTCAAATTTGGTTGACTGTATATCATATCTTCTTACTTGGTGAGAACAAGTTTCATCATGATTTTTTCTTAACGCCTCCATTACCGTTGTACAATATTGTTGTCCATGATCAATCTCAATTTTTGCGGCTACGCCCTTTGAACACAATATTAAACCAAACAATTATGTGTACATTTTACAAGCGTAGTTATTGATAGATTTCGTGCACCTTTCAATATTTTGTTAACTATCTGGGCTAAATTTGTTGTCATATGATCATATATTCTTCCATGTTCATCATTGGCTAGATTCCATTTTTCTTTCCAGATTTCATCAATCTATCTAGCCACATTCGAGCTTGCTTGCTTGAAAGTTTGAACTTTGTGATTGAAAACTTCTTTACACGCTATGTAACCTAAAAAAAAAAAAATCAAATGTAAGGAAATGTGAGGAACTATGTCATATATGATATGAATATAAAAGTGTATATTACCTAATTTAAGCAAATCTTTCTTTAGTTTTTTATTCTTGAAACAGTGGTTGAAATTGTTTGCAATATGTTGAATGCAATACACATGATAAGCATGAGGAGGATGTCATCCCAAATTCGAATTATTTACAACAGATTTGATACTTTAATGTCTGTTAGAGATTAAACAAATTCCACTTTTTTGGGTAACATATTCTCCAAGTAGTGCTAAGAATCAAATTTATGCATCCCAGGTCTCACCCTCAATAATAGTAACTGCAATTGGCAACGTAGAATTATTATATTTTTTTTATAGGAAAGTACCATTAATTTGTAACGATGGTTTACAATAATTAAATGCCTCACAACATTATCTATAAGTCCAAAAAACTTTGAAAAATTTTCTCAACCCGTTCTGAATGTAATCATTAATTATAATATCACCTATCTCAAGTTTATACCTCGAGCCTGAAGAAAATTGAATCATCTTATGTAACCATCTAGGTAATAAATAATATGATTCATCCCAATATCCAAACACACGAATGATTACTTTTTGTTTCGTCATCCAACCTTTATTATATGATACTTTGTATCCATATTGGCGTAGTATTCTTTCTTGAATCAATGATGTAGAAATAGATAGTTCTTGACTTACCATAGTTAATTAATAAACAGAATACTATTAGTTTAAACAATAAAATTAATAAACAACATTTAGTAAATTTGTAAAGAATTCATAGCATATACCCAAGATATAGGAATAAATAAAATATGAGTATAATTTATTATGATCTTAGGAAAGAGACACATTCATGCAAATTATGTTTACCATCCCATTTATTTACACACCACTTATTCGATCTCTTTAGTTTAATTGCCCTCATTTGTCATGGACAACTACCAATATGACTTAGACAATGAACATCAAGATAGATGAACTTCAATTTAATAACAACAAATGTTTGATATATTTTCATTAAATAATGTTTCATTGCTAACTGCACTTCATCTTTACTCTCAAACTATAAATCGATAAATAGTTCATCACCAATGATCCAATTAGATGGTAAATCAACAGTATAAACGTTTCTATCTTCATTTGAATATTCCTATAAAATATTGGTGCAATGAGAACTAATACTCCAAAATATCATTTCTTATGTACATATAAAAAATAATTACTTTCTTTCAAATGTTATAATAAAAAGACAATCTTATCATTAAATTATTTTAAATCTATTAAGTATCTGATTGACTCACTTGAGTTATTTGTTGCAGATACACCACATGATGCATCCAATCCATCATACGAACTTGATCTAAACATCACTAAGATATGAAGTTCTTCCCTATCATCTACGTCATCCAAATTTTCTTAATCTCGTTCATTATAATCTAAATGATCATCATCCTCATTAAAAATCTCAAATATTTCCAATAGATAATAATTTTAATCATCATCATTTGATAAATTTATACCTCCTAAAGAACAAAATTGAAATAAATTTTAAAACAAAAACATTAACATTACTTATAACTTATGATCTTTTGTAATAAATTATTTCAAAATACATGTTAATAGAGTTGTATCATCCTCAACATGAGTGTCACGACTACCATGTTCTACCAATGTTATCAAACTACCAGCTGTATCAATTTCAATATATAGTTCAAGTACCAACATCCACAATTGTTACTCAAATGCATTAATCATACATCTAACATCTTCATAATCTCATATTTGAAACCCACTGTATTTTACTATATTAATTGAATTTAAAACCTACCTATTAAAAAAAGAAATTATTTGGTTTGATGTCACTTTTAATTTTTAAAATTTGTGTTCCTAAAGTTCACTAAAATTATATTTTTCCTAACTCGAATTGGTTTTTATTTCCTTCTAAAGTAAGACATTTTCTTCCTAAAAGATTTTACCATTAAAATACACAACAATAATAATTTTATCCATCACATAATTTTTTTCAAAATATAATTTCAAAAGTTAACAACTTCAAAATAACCTTAAATTAATTTAAAAAAACCTAACAATGTTGCATAAAATAACCCCACATTTTTAAAAATAAATAATCCAAATGATTTCACTCCTCTTGTAAATTTGTTCAACCCTAAATTAATTTTAAAAAACCTAACAATACAATATAAAATAATTTAAGATAGTTAAAAAACAAAAACCCAAGTGATTTCAACCCTCTCGTAAAATTTTTCAAATTAGACAATGATCATTTATATAGGGTTCAAATTTATAAATTAATACATTTTATTAGATAAAACATATAAAATGATATATTTTAGGAGCTTAAAATACATAAATTTATGCATTTTATACATCAATCATTCACTTACATGTATTACACATAAATTTATGTGTTTTAATATACATTATATGATACATGTTATTTCTTTTCTATCCTATTATGCATTATAATTTGTGTAAAAGCTCGAACATGATCCATTTTTCCATAAAACGTATTTTAAAATGCATAAAAGCTCTAATAGCATTTGTCTTTTCTATCCTATTATGTATTATAATTTATGTAAAAATTTTGACACATCAATAAATACATTTGAGTTATTGTTGTAACCCTCTTCCTATCATTAATTTTGAACCAACCCCATTCTTGAAATAAAAGATAAAAATATTCCTAAGTCAAAAAGTCTTATTTATGATTGAGATATCAAATTTTTAGTCATTTTTAAAGAATTTTGTTGAAGACAATGGATGCTAAATTACAATTCAATAGTACTAGACATCCTTAGACTATGGTTAAATCAAAGCGATCAATAGATTTTTAAAACATTTATTACAAAATTTTTGTAGGAAAGAATCTTCGCCAATGAAATTTTATTCTACCCCAAGTCAAGGTTGCTTACAACAACTCCAACGATCAAGTTGCATGAAAATGTCATTTTAAAACTATGTTTGGTTCCAAACGCATGACTCATGTTTTCACCAACAATCAATCTAATACATATGTTGATAAAAGAGTAAAAGAGATTAAAAACTACTTGAAGAAGTTTGAACCAGAATTGAGAAGAAAAAATAAACATACAAGAATCGGTGAGATAATTATTGAAGGCATGCAACTTTTAAAGAAGAAAATTTGGTATGAATTCACCTCAAGAAAGAGAGATTTCCTAAATATCAAAATGTCAAAATTTCTTCAAAAGTTGATGGATCATTTTGAATAGTATCAAAGATCAATGATAATGTTTATAAAATTAAGTTTTTTTAGCTCTTATAATGTTCTTTTCTACCTTCAACGTTGCTAATCTTTTATCTTACTAAGATAAAGAAAATGCTTATATTCAAAGATGAGTCTTTTCCAATCCATGAAAAATTATTCAAATACTATAAGTTAAGACTCAATCTATATAAGAAAAAGTACACTTGCACCCTTTAAGATACAATCTATATTAAAATTCGTCTTATATTTTTACCTTTTTATTATTATAAAAATCACTCCTTAAATAATGTTATTTGATTACAATATTAAAATTTTTTAAAATTCAAATTATCCTTTCGTTTCAATAACTTCTCAAAGACCACCCTTTTTTGTATGACATTTCACTTTCTATGGCCTTTATCTTGATTTACTAGAAAGAGATTCTAGCAATCTATGGGCTTTCCCTTGATTGACTACAGAGAGAGTTTCCAGCAAGCTCCATAACCTTGACCTTGGACTAGAGAATGAAATTCAAAGGAATTTGGATGCATCTTACAACAATATAATGATGTATTCAGATGTAATCATTAACAGATCAAAAGGTTGGAAATTACTAACATTCATGATATTAGTACAATAGTAGTTAATGATGTTAAAACTATAGTTGAATTTTCTTTAGATAAG
Organism: Canavalia ensiformis; assembly: GCA_026541065.1. Classification (NCBI taxonomy): domain Eukaryota; kingdom Viridiplantae; phylum Streptophyta; class Magnoliopsida; order Fabales; family Fabaceae; genus Canavalia; species Canavalia ensiformis. The sequence continues at coordinate 45,949 of JAMKYM010000909.1, read as the reverse complement.
GCTGGAAGGAAGGATCAACTTAAATTTGAGATTGAAAGCAGTACCTCAAATTGCTCAGCAGTAATTGAGGCAAGCAATAATTTAGTGCTAATTCAAGCAAAAAGGAGCTTTGACTTCAAGATAACAACTTTGATCTAAAACAAGCAGTCAGGCATGAGGTGTGTAATGCTTTACAGAAAATATTTCTCTAATATCTCTTATATAGATTGATATTAAAATTGATTCAAATAGAAGTAATACCCTTATCTATTGAAAGCTGCAAAAGAAAGATGGTTATGTCTACACTAGTTCAAACTAATTCTCCTAACATTTTTTTTATATCTATTAAAAGAAATTCATCTATCCTTCTCCTTTCGTAAAATTATATGCTTTCATTTTGATAACCAAAGATTATACTATGCCTAAAGTAGAAGAAGGGGAATTAATGATTAGGAAAAGAATTTTATTTTAATAATTATTATTTGTAGGATAATGATTACTTTCATTTATGACATCTTGAGAAAAAATTTTCCTCTTAACTTTTTCATTGTCTATTAGCAGACATTAATAGAAAGGAAGTTGAAAATGGACGTCTGGTAGGATTTGGCTCCCATTTATACATATCTTGGTTCCTTATTTGATGCAAAAGCTTATGTTGAAGAAGCCCAGTAGATAGAATTTTTTTGTCCAAAAAAGTTGGCACATTACAAGTAAGGAACCTGTCCATTCAGGTTTTTACGGTTGAACTGCTGGATGTTACCGGATTAATTTAACATCTTCATTGGTATTATCTATTTAAATTGTTTAAAGTTAAAAATAAAAATATTTTTAAAAAAAGTTATTAATATTTATTTACACATCTCATGTTTATGTTCTGTTTAGCTTGTTATTGATGTCAAACATTTAGGACTACACGGTATAATAAGTTTTAAACAGTTAGAAATTTTTTTGTAAATGTCAAAAAAATAAGAACATTAAACAAAATTAGATTAATTATATTTTTAGTTTTTTTAAAATATAAATTTTAGTTTAGATTTTTTAATTTTTGAAATAACCTGATTATGATTTTTTATATTAACTTAAGTTATATTAAATCAAAATAGATTAATCATGATTATATAAATATAATTAAAATATTATATAAAATAATCAAAATTTTCTATAATAATAATTATTTAATTTGATTTAATGTAATTTAAATTAATATCAAAAACTATAATTATGATATTTTAAAAAATAAAAGATCTAAACTAAAAAATTTAAAATTGAAGAATCAAAATCAAAATTTAAATATTTTAAAAGGATTAAAAATATATTTAACTTAATAAAATTTTATTAAAATACAAAAAATATGAATGTAATTTATCCATTTCCATATATAAGTCAATTTTAAAAAATTGATCATCCATTAAACTCAAGTTACCATCTCAAGTGCTAATCATAAGACCCAGATCATGTTCCCATTTGACTAATAAATTTTTCTATATTATTTTATTATTTCATTTGGCAACCATCCAAGTTAATTTCAATCAAAACTATGAGTTCTTGTATTTAGAAAGTTATCTCTGTATTTGCCTTAGGCTTCTGAGAGAAAAATAACTTCTATGAGTGACTTAGTGATCACATGTTAACTAGTGAAAGAATTAAAAGGGCCCTTTTATTTTCGAAACCATATGATTGCAGTTACTTTTAGTCTTAGAAAAAGGAGGCTGATTTGTTCTAAGAGCTTTTTTGGTTACAACATTTCTAAAGTTAAAAACTACACTTTTATCCGAAACAGCCAAAATTCATACAGTTACCAATCAAGTAATTTGTTGTCTTCTGAAAATCTTGGAGCTTACCATCTTGAATGGGCACACATAAAATTGAATTCAAATTATGTCATTTTAGATGGCACCGATAAAAAATGGTAGTGTACTTCTGAAGAGATTTTCTGAATGAAGTAGCTTGGAAGCACATGACTATCAAACATATTTCAAGTGCCAACAACATTACTGAAATCACATGTAATACTGCTCATTGTATAGATTCTCTTGGTCCTATAAATGATGTCCATAAACTTATATAATAGTGTCCCAATGCAATTCCTTCAAAGCTGAGTTTGATTGCACTGGGGTCTTTATCAAGGGATTTAAAATTGAAATGAAGAAAAAGACCCTTAGAAGAGAATCTAATCTCTTCCTGTAATTTAATGTTCCTTGTTGTTAAACATTGCTGATCAGATCAAGATCTCACTTCAAATATTAAAATTAATGCTTATAAAATAGGCATATCTCACTTGTCCACTTAATGGGTGTTTGTATGTGGTTATGTGTAAAAGCTCTCTGATTTTTGAATTTATGATACCGACACAAGTCGGTTATGGAACAAATCCATATTTTGGTATGATTAATTCCCATTTTGTGGGGGTCCTACACTGCAAATAATAGTGCTGCTTTGTATTATAATATACATTTTCAATTAACGCAGAACAATGATAACTGAGAATCTTTCACTTTCTCAAACAAATCTTCCTCTGGGGTCTAATCATTTTGGCACTAATACGTGAGATTTGAGGTTCATTTTGCCATTTAGGAACATGGACCTTGGCATCGCTTTTAGGTTTTTTATTTTGTTATTTTTTATATACAGGACAAATTTTATTTACAGTATTATAAATAATTTTAATATTTTTTCAATTAAAGTTAAAATTTTATCATCATAATATAGACTAATTTTTAATATGAACATTTATTATGTAATTTACCATGAGAAAATTTTAATTATAATTAAAAAATAACACTTAAAATATATAATACTGTATTTATACTTTGTCCAAAAATAAATATTATACATACTACAACCAATGACCTTATTAATATGTGGTTTATTGCTACACATTAATCCAGAGCATGTGTCGGCCAGAACCAGATTTATTTAAAGGCTTAGTAAGATTTCAATCTATAGTATGTACTATATATAACATATAGTTCAAAACAATTTAATGAATAGATATAGAAGTGTATAACTTTCTTTAAGTAATAGGAGACTTATTCTATGAATTTCTTCGATCCTACGCAGCTAGCTTGTATAATGATTTGTAATAATGAAGCAACATAGTAAACATATATAATGCCTAGCCACAACTCTGTGGAGTCAAGGAATGACATAAACACACACAATACACCCGTGAAAGGTAAATCCAAAGAATAAAATAAAAGAGGGGACACAGCAATTAAGCTGAAATCACGGTCTATGGTTTGTAGCCATGTTAGATTTGTCTTCTTGCAAAGAATTACCTGATCTATGCTCTTTATCTCCAAGAATGTCATAAAAACTTTTCTCACTTACAGTTAAAATCTAAGTAGAAATTAATGATGGGTTTTCTGAAAAAGTGTATAAGTACTACATATGGTGCATTATGGTACTTCCATTGGACCATTTATTTTCTTGCCTTGACAACCATAGTGCACTTCATTTTGGCTTGTGGAAGGTAGAACACCTTTTCTCACTCCATAACTTTCCAATGTTTTTGTATGTTTTATCAATTTTACACTCTAGCATCTCCTACACTGCAAAATCAAATACATACTATTATCAAGCTTTTATTTATCGTAGCTAGTTAGATTAGTTCCCAGATAGATATCCTATAATGAGCCCAAATAATTTTGCACTACCGGGGTAATTTTTGTGTTAAATTAAACAAATTTTATTAAGTTTTGTTATAAGTCACTTTTTTAAAATTAATTTAAATATAAATCATATCACTTTAATCATCATTCAAACTCAAATTTATAAATACTTATCATGCATACACTAGTAGAAAACATTTATTTGTCATAGCTAGAAAATTAGTTTCTAAATAAATATCCTATAATGAGCCCAAATAATTCTGCACTTGTGGAAAGCATACTAGAAGACATGTATGCAATCTTCTCCCATTATCTTAGCCCACAACCTACCCTTTCCTTTAGAACAAATTTTTGCAATATTGAATGATTTTACCCAAAAATACATGTCTAACATCATAGCATATAGTGGAAGATGCAATTTCATTTGAAATTGTGATACAGGAAATAGGCATAGTAGGCTACAAAACCAAATGGAGTACAGTCTGTTATTTTCCACTTTACTTCTACAGAACTCTACTTGTTACCCCCACAATGTTAATACCACTATGTGACCCATACCCTTTCCTCATCCCCACGAACCCCAAAAAATATTTAACCAAAAAAAAAAAAAACCTACAATAATAGTTTTTTTTTCTTTACTATATATAGAGCACTGAGTACTTGAAAGAAAGCACCAAAATCCCTTAACAATAGCAATGAAAATCACACATTCACTCTCTCCTTTATTCCTGTTCCTGTTCTTCTCCTTAGTCCAAGGGCTCAACCCCAAATGTGACAGCCAAGACCATGGCTCAACCCTGCAAGTTTTCCATGTTTTTAGCCCATGTTCCCCATTTAGGCCATCAAAGCCACTTTCATGGGAAGAGAGTGTCCTTCAATTGCAAGCCAAAGACCAAGCTAGGCTTCAATTCCTGGCTAGCTTGGTGGCTGGGAGGTCCATTGTGCCCATTGCTTCAGGGAGACAGATTATTCAGAGTCCAACTTACATTGTGAGGGCCAAAATAGGTACCCCACCTCAGACCTTGCTCTTAGCAATGGACACTAGCAATGATGCTGCTTGGATCCCTTGCACTGCTTGTGATGGCTGCTCATCAACCTTGTTTGCTCCTGAAAAATCCACCTCTTTCAAGAATGTTAACTGTGGTGCTCCTGAGTGCAAGCAGGTTATCAACTTTGCTTATTTCTCCAAATTTTTTAAACCTTTCTGTTTTTAGGAATACATACACTTCAACACATTCATCTCTAATTGGTAATCAGTCTATTTTTAATAAAGTTAAAGCCAAAATTGATATTTTTAAAATGGTTTTAACTTTTTATAAATCAACCAATCACTACATTCATCTCTAATCAGTTATTACTTTTTAAAATTGTTTTAACTTTTTATAGAATCAATCATTCTAAAAAAATAACCCAAGATCAGCCTAATGATAACAATAGGATAGTTTATCAGATTTTAAGTTTTTATTATAAAAATATCAATAAAAATCTAATTAAAATAATATGTTTCTAATGTTACTGATCGATCTGTTTTTTTTTTTTTTATCTTTTTGCTGGATATTACTGATCCATCTTTCTTCTCTTTTTCTGAATTCAATGTGGGTTCAAGGGCCAGATTCCATGGGTTGAAAAAAAAAACCAATTACCCTGATGTCACGTATATATAACTTTTCAGCTCATTTTATCTGTCTCTTTTCTCTTTTATCAGTTTAAGTTGGATTGAACCCATGGCTTCCATGACTAGGAGGAAACCGAAAAAACACAACCAAAAACCGAATTCATTCAAGAAAAACCGAACATCCGGTTGTTAACTCGTTATTATTTCTTAAAGTTATTTGTTATAATAATTTTCTAGTAATTACTTTCAAAGGAAAATTTGAAATATCATTATTCAGAAATTTGTAGTTTTTCATTATACACAACTCTATGTATTTCGAAGTTTGAGGAGAAAATGTTTAGTAAACTCAAACAGGGCTAGTGGAATTATGTGTTATTCTAACAATTGTGCAAATAATATTTTATTTAAAAATTTGAATAAGAATCATGTGAACCCAAGTGGCAGTATAGTACAAGTGTGAATATTTGTGTAGTAATTGGCAAACAATAAGTGAGGATTTGTTTTGGATGCATGGGCCAGAACGATATTTTGGCACTATTTTTTTCTTTTTCTTTTTCTTTTTCTTGACATGGAAGTAGGGTAATTTCACAATGATAGAGACTCCAATGATTCTCTTCACTGTCATCAAATACAAACACGCTATGCCTTGTCCCATAGCGTTTGGATTCACTTACTTTGCCTATAACTCAATCCATAATCTAGAAAACTATGTGCAATTGTGCAGTCTTTTGCTGGCAAGGGGTCACGAGACCTGGTTTTTTCTAAAGCATCTTTTTCTAATGTTGTAATGTGAACATTGGAAATTGTTTTGTTGACAACGACAACTATTTCAAATCTATTTTTCAATAATTGACAGTTAGTTATATTAATTTTTTAAAACGATTTTACCCGATTGATATATTATATTTTAAAAAATTAAAAATTAAAAATTAAAATTAATCATTTTAAAAATAATTAAAAATATATTTATGCTATAAAATAAGATAATCGTAATAATATTATAAAAAATGTTAATTTGTAAATGTTGGAATAATGAAATTAGTAAATGTTTTCAGGTACCCAACCCCAGTTGCGGAACCAGCGCGTGCACTTTCAATCTGACCTATGGTAGCTCCTCCGTAGCTGCTAACGTGGTTCAAGACACAGTGACCTTAGCTACTGACCCTATTCCTGGCTACACCTTTGGTTGTGTTACAAAGACCACTGGGACCTCTGCACCACCGCAGGGACTATTGGGCCTGGGCCGAGGCCCATTATCACTATTATCCCAGACCCAAAACCTGTATCAGTCCACATTCTCATACTGCTTGCCTAGCTTTAAATCTCTTAACTTCTCTGGGTCACTAAGACTTGGGCCTATTGCCCAGCCCAAGAGGATAAAGTTCACCCCTCTTCTCAAGAACCCTAGAAGATCTTCACTCTATTATGTTAACTTGGTCGCTATTAGGGTTGGCCGGAGAGTTGTCGACATCCCTCCGGCAGCATTGGCGTTCGATCCGACCACCGGAGCCGGCAACATCTTTGATTCTGGTAATATCCTTTTACCTAGACACTTTATTTGACAAAAGAAAAATGCGAAACAAAAAACTTTCATGTTATAAAAGTGAGGGTCTAAGAGTAAAACTTCAACTTTGAATATTTACTTTTAAATAAATTAAAAGTGCTAGCTAACACTGCTTAGAACTCATTGTTATGCTTTTGACCAGTAACAATTCTTGCATGTTTCATCTTATCATATTTGTATATAAGTTTGCTCGTGATCTTGGTGAGTCTTTTTTTTCAATTTTACTTCAAATCATACTGTGGTATCTGTGCTAGTTTGTCTCGATCTTGTGAAATTCTCAACATAAAGTCAAACTGAAAACAATTCAATTCTAATCAGGCCGAAAAAGGGGGAAAGAAAACCAGCAACAAGGTAAAAATAAAATTGATATAAATTAAGTCAAAATGCCACACGTGATTTGAACATTTTCGAAAACCATAATGATATTGATATGCTTGAAGAGTATCTTCACATTTCTTTTATTTCATTATTTTTCCTCTACTTATCACTTTAGATTAAATTTTATAATTATTATAAAAAAGTTATCATTTATTAATAAATAAAAAATTATCATATTTTAGGATAATTACACTATTATAAACTTTGTTTAATAATTTATTAATAGTTTTTGAAAATTTATACTAATAAAAATATTTATTATATTAATAATATTTTTAATATTTTATATTAATAAAATTATTTATTATAATATATTTTGTGTTAGGAGAGTAATAATGTAAAGCAGGAATAATTGAAGAAAACAACATAAAAAACTAATTATAAGAAAATTATTAATGACCATAACATTTTTTGTTGGACATTACTAGGTACGGTGTTCACCCGGCTAGTTGAACCGGCCTACGTGGCGGTCCGAGACGAGTTCCGGCGACGAGTTGGGGCGAACCTGACGGTGACATCCTTAGGAGGGTTTGACACATGCTACAATGTGCCAATAGTAGCACCCACAATAACATTAATGTTCTCAGGCATGAATGTGACATTGCCACAGGACAATTTTCTAATACACAGCACTGCAGGTAGCACCACATGCTTGGCGATGGCTGCAGCTCCACAAAACGTGAACTCGGTGCTGAATGTGATAGCCAACATGCAACAACAAAACCATCGTGTGCTCTATGACGTGCCCAATTCAAGGCTTGGTGTTTCTCGTGAGCTTTGCACTTAATTAATGGTTCTTCCTCAATTGTCACAACCTCAATTGGGTCCCCTATATATATAATCTTGTCAAATTGGCTATTAGACAAGTCTTTTGGGTAATGCTATTTCTCCTATTCATGGCTTTGCTTTTAGCATATTGGAAAAGGTTTCTTTGCTAACTACATAGTGGGAAGATTAATTTGAGCTATTATGCGTTCGTGTTTTGGATGTTGGGTTATATTTATAGCTTTGTAATATTGGGGTGTTGTCACGGGTTTATGTACTGTACCTCTTATGTCTTTTTGTTCAAAGTTGATTGAATTGATGAGATTTTAGTATTTAAATAGTCGTGCAATGTCACGGGTCATGAAATAAACTTATTCTTTCCCTTTTAATGAATTCAACGTCCCACGTTTTCATTTTATTTTATTTATAAAGCAACGATACATTTATGTTAGGTTTTTGTTAATTTAAAAAAATTGTTACAGCTAAAAAAATTACTTCATCATTCAAATTTTCATTATTCTAACATTTAAAGAGTGATTGTCATAATTATCTTAGATGGCACACTTTTAATAATATAAAATTTCGTGATTACAAGGTAATATAAAATAAAATTACATTAATAATACATGAAAATTTATTGTTTATAATAGAAAAAATAATTGTAATAAAGGAGCTTTTGTGAGATTGATCTATAATATTATTATTTTTAATATTTTTTAATTTTTAAAACTTTTACTAACAGCTTTGGATAAATGAGCTTATTTATTCAAATTTTATTGTTATTTCTTTTAAAAAAATTTTACTTTAAAACAACTAAAAACTTTTTAAATTTTATTATTTTTTATAGTTTTTTGTTTTTATATATTTTAAAAAGAAAATTCAAAAAAATTTGAGTGCTCACATCACTAAATTATAATGATATTAATTATCTAGGTAAATTTTGCAAGTATTAAAAACTGCATTTAAAAATAGTTTACTTTATTTCTCAATACATTGTAAGGGAGTAACCAATTTTCTGCAGTTTATTACATTTTAAATATTAAAAAAATTATATAAATTATTAAATTTTTATATTTATGTTTTTCCATTAAAATTTTGCTATGAATTATATATTAAAATAATAAAGGAGAGAGGGGCATATTGATCTTGAAGATAAAATTATTAAAATTAAACTAGTTTTTACTATTTTGCGGTAAAATTTTGAAGTCAAAGAATCTAAATTATTTTAAAATTTCTTATTTATTTTATTTTACCTACGAAAAAATTTTACAACCAAATAAAATATTTAATATTTAAATTTTATTTGAAAATAAACATGAAGTATTTACATTTTACATGCTCTTGGTTCTTTTTCATGGGCTTTAGAAGTTGTTCCCTCCCTTTTTATTGTTTTTTCCTTCTCGCTTTTTTCCTTTTTTGCTTACAGAAATTTCTTCGAGAAAGGGTTTTGTTGTTTCTCGTTTCGATCCATTTACATCTGTCTTCTGTTCCATCCACTTGAAACAAATAAGCCCAACGTGTTGTCCATTTTACAAATAACACACACATGAGACCCAGCTTATCTGCTGTTACCGCATTTATGTGTTCTTGGGCTTTCTCACCCAAACAGGGCCCATATCTTTACGGCCCAATTCATTTCTCCCATTGCCTTACTTTCTGCGCCCTTTTTTCTTTTTACACCCCCTTAATTTTTTGTAAATTACCCTTAACACCCCTCCCTTACCTATTAATTTTTCCGCACAAAAAAAAAACCTATCTTCTGCATTTTACTACTCTTCTGCAGCCAAGAACAATACCTGTTTCACTCCTGCTTCACTTCTGCACTCAAGTCAAACGAAACAACCCAAGCTCAAAGCTTCCACATTTAGTTTAGCACCTCTAAACCCTAAACTCGTTCGCTATTGTCCATTGGATAAGGTAAATGTAGGTTTTAGGCTACTGCGATGGTTGAATCCTAAGGTAGAAGACGACCCCATACATTCTGCAAATTAGTTTGCGGAATGCATCAGTTGCATTCCGTAAACTAGTTTGCGGAATGCATCTGATGGATTCCGTAAACTAGATTGCGGAATGTATGAGAGACGCATTCTGTAAACTAGTTTACGGAATGCATCAGTTGCATTCCGCAAACTAGTTTACGGAATGCAATTTGCGGAATATAATTTTTTTGTCTTCCGTAAACTAATTTACGGAGAACAAAATTTACATTCCGCAAATTAATTTACGGAACGTAAACTGCAGCTCGATGTTAGCTCACCTTCGTCTTCTCCGACGCTTCTCCGGCACTTCTCCGACGGTTTTCAGCTCACTTCCTCGTCCAACAAAGAACAACAGCTCAACTTACACTTAATTAACAAATTTTCGTTGGAATTTTATCAATTCAACAAGCGCAATGAAGAGGAAAGTGAAACTGAAAAACGAAAAAAAAAATAAAAAAATGGAAGGCTGATAACATATAGTCCCAGAAACAATTTGAATTTTTCACCGGTAAAGGATGCAAAAAGAAATTCAGGGATGCAAAAAGCAATGCCCTTACCAATATTACTCCAAACCGTGACATATCAGAACCTTCTCCATCCATTCACCGTTCAGATGACATATCCTGTTCATAATACATATTTGCAAGGATTTTAATTGGGTAAATGTGTGACCGAAATGGCTTTGAGTGAATCTGGATTATTGATTTTAAATTTCATGATCATGGTTTTATCATTTTTTTTAAAAAATCTTAAATATATAATAAAATCTTAACTATTATATTTAAAATCAATAACCGAGACTTTTTTCATCATACAGTTACCTAATTTAAATTCTATTTGCTTTTACATTTACATTTGTTACCGTCATGGAGCAAGCTTCCTACACTATTTATCGCAACGATTTTCCTGTTAATATTCATTGAAGACATTCTCACCAACATGTAAGCAAATTTATAAAAGTCTCAATTATAATAAAATTTGTAACATATCAACTCATTACATTATAATCTTGATTAGAGCTGAATATGTGATCGTAGGACATGAATCCTTTTTATTAAATGGAGAGTTCATTTCAAGATAGAAGGAGATCAAAATTATGTTCATGAAATTTAATATATATGTAAATGAAAAAAATATAAAAAAATAGAAAGAAAAGATAATAAAGATGAGAAAATAGAAAAGATTATTACTCATGGGTATAAGTTTATTATTGAGTGTACGTATCTTACATGTGAGATGGGTTAGAATTAACATAGATATTGGATCATTTAAATTTAGATGTTTTGGTTAAATTTATTTAACGCGCAGGTTAAGTAGGTCGAACATATAGATTAATAAATTAATTTTTTAAAAAATATAATTTATTTATTTTTATCTATTTTTCTTGTTTTTTATTTTTTATAAATGTTTTAAATTTTTATTTTTAATATATTTTAATAAATAATTTTAATGGTTGGTCCACTAATCTACAATTAAAATAGGGCTAAATGTAATCTAAAATTTTCTTTGATCCATTTATTTTATGAACCATCAACTTGTTTAAAAATATATCATTATATTCATGCACGTTGAATTAACCAATATTTCTAACTCTAATCTTGAATACAAAATTGTGTTATAATAAATTCACACTAGATTTTTAAAAAAATTTATTATATATTCAAATATTTTGTTGAATTCTTAAAATAGTAGATAATTATAATAATAAATTACACTTACATATTTTAAAGTTTAATAACATTTTACTTTATATCTTTCATATTTTTTACATTATTTTAATATTATATATATATATATAATTTTATAAAAAACTAAGTTAAATATGTGATAAGGCATGTAATATTATATTTTATATAAATTAAGAAAAATATATGTATGATAAAAAAGATCATATAAAATTTTATTAAATTTTAAGAGATTTGAGTGTAATTTATTTTAATTGTTACAAAGGTCTTATAATAATTAATTAAATTTTAATTCTGAAAAGTAATAACTATTTAGATATGATATCACAATTTTTTAATAATATATATATATATATATATATATTCAATTCTCATCATAAATATTTAATTTTAAATACGCAATAAAAAATAATAAATATGTACTTATCAATGTTTATTAAAAATTAAAATATTCATAGTGTACTTTGGAAGTTGAAGTTCCATGTGATTATTGTTATATAGCCTAAGTTGAAATGCTATGTACTATCATTATTCAAATAATAAATACCTTTGAAATGTTTTAGTTTCATAAACAAGGTAAAAAAAAACTTTTGGCTTATACAAATACGAAGATAGCATGACTTCTATCGTTAAAGAAAAAATATTATTTAGAAAAGATTTTCAATCGGTATATGTACAATTTGAATGTTAAAAAAAACATCAATTCACACTAAAAATAAAAAATATACTTATATAGATTAACTTAATATAATATATATATATATATATTATTTTGAGTAATTTTATTTAAAATTATTTTGCTTAATAATTTTTATAAATAATTAAATATTATCAATTTAACCATTATATTAACATAAATTATATTTAATAAATTTTCTAAAATTTTAAAAAATTAATATTTTATTAAATAAATTTAAATTAATGAATATTAAAAAGATATATTATCTTTTTATTTTAAAATTTATTTAATAAAATATATAATTTTTTAAAATTTTGTAAATATAATTTTTATAATAAAATTTATTAATTTAATTAAATTAATAAAATTGAACCGTTTATTTTTAATTATTAAACAAAATAATTTTAACAAAAATAATTTTTTAAAATAAATTAATCCTCTATATTAAAAAAAAAACGACATGCATTAATTAGAGTTGTCCATGTATGGTTTGCATTGTAAGTATCGTCAGATAAAGAGATTTATATTTCAAGCACCACCTAAATTTGAATATGAATTTTGATTATCAATATTTTAATATATATATTTATTTCTGTTTCTCTCTTTTTTTACCTCAATATTTGACCTAAATGTAACAACAATTAATTATACAATAAAGAAGGATGTTAGAGCTCTATTGAGAGAATAGCTAATGATACTGAGTATTGGTGTGATGCAGAGGTAATTGGGTCCCAATGAGACCTATTGATCGAGACTTTGATGCTTACTTGAATTCATTATCTCTGAGGGCGTTGCAATGCTTTGGTTTCTTCTCTTAAATTGGGCTACACTTTTTATCCATCCTATCAAGCAACTTGTTTTTGGACTGTTCCAATCTTCTAACCTTTCTTTCTGTATTTTATATTATAGCTATAAGTACTTTGCTTATTAAAGAAAAAAGATAGAAAAAAACAATGAATGACTCTTTCTTACATCCACGTAGATGATGCCATTCCACCGAAAGTCAATTTAATACTCAACATCTTCCATTATGGTATATCTAAAAGTCAATTTAACAAGTATTTAATAAAACTCAAGTTGCTTGTATATCTCATGATCGTATTAAGTATATGAAAGAAACGTAATCAACAAATTAGAACATTAAACAGAGAATTCACATTATAGAAAAAGAAAGAATGAATAAAATTTACCTTCCAAGGACAGAGGCAGCCTTTAAGAAAAAAAGTTGACAATGGTTGGCTATGACAATAGCAGGGTTGACGAATAGATACCCGTGCAATAAAAAACCAACAAATTGTCACCGTTTCTCAGCAGTCTTATCTTATTAATAATAAAAAATACTATAACTTGAAAGATGTATTATATTATTGATCATGCTATAATCAGTTTGTTTAATTATCGGTTTGGAAAATTAATTTTCATACTTTACCATAAAAAAAATAGGTATCCTAAGAAAATTTTTTAGTTAAAATTAATTTTGATACATATGTTAATTATATTTAACGGTTCACAATTAATTTATCAAAATTAATTCTATTCAATTTTAAGCTAATCAAGTTTTCAATATTTTTAGAATATTGGTTAAAATATTTATATTTAAAATTTTATATTAAAATTCTATTTAGGAATTATTTTAAATTACAGGAGATGACCTTATTATATTTTATAATAAAATAATTTAATTTTTAATTTTTTAACCAATACCTTGTAGCAAAGAGTAACATTTTCCTATATTATTTAATCACAATAATATATTGCAACTTTTAAGATTTAGCTAGGTTCCCAATTTTAAATAATTGTTTCAAAATGCGGGAAAGTTATTCTTCTCTCTATTTTCACTAATATACTATCTGATGAGCCAATTGAAGGGAATAATTTTCCTTTGAGGATGCCTTCATCTTCATTTTTTTCAAAAGAATGCTTCCATGTGCTTCTCCCTCATACCATTTTGAAAGAGAACTTTTTTAGGAAAAAAAAGGTCCACTTGGTAAAGGGAATAGTTTCTAATTTAATTTCCCAAATACATAAATCAACCTCCTATGGTGTTGCAAATTGTCCTATCAACCAAGTCAAATCTCCTAGCTCTATAGAAAGAAGTGGAATAAAAGCATCCTCCATTAACTGTGGTGTAGAAGACTGGTCTCTATTATGTCAAAGAATAAGAAGAAAAACCAAGGACATTTATCTTTGCTTATGACCATACCAGGTGCCCATTTCAGTTGACAAGAATTTTAGATTGTATTTGGTTTTAGAAAATATTTTTTATTTTTATTATTTTATAAAGAAAATAGTAAAAATAGAAATGTAGTTTTTTACTATTTTTATTCTGTTTTTATTTTTAATATAAAATTTTAAAAATAAAAAATATAATAAAAATAAGATGGCATTTTTTAAATAATTTTTTTTTAAAATAAAAAAGATCTTAGTTTCCGTTGATAAAAATAAAGTTTGTTTTCTTCATGTTTATAAATCGAAAATAAGAAAATAATCTACAATGTTTAAAAATTATGCCTAGATTTGACTAACTTAAATTAGGAATTATATAGTCCAAAATAGTATATTTGGAAATTAAGAAAAATTTGTCGGAGATCAATTGGACTATGTATAAATAAAACAAAAGTATACTAATATGAGAGGGAAAGAGAATAAATGACTGTTTTTTAAGTTATGAGAACATATAAAAGGGACATTAGGAGTTAGAATTTTAACTCCATGATTATATTTTATATTAATTTCTTTTCTTATGGTGAAAATGTTTAATTCTCTGTGGTAATCATAGAAATTGAACTGGTCAAAATGGTTGTATCCTATTCTATGTTGTTATCTTATCTACATTGTGGACCCAGAACAAAGGTTAATCAAATTAGCTTTTTTAATACGGTAGTTAACAAGTTTTCCTCTTCTATGTGTAGAGTGGGAACATATAACTTAAAGGGGTCAAAAGCCATCTTTTGAATTGAGAATTAGTTATAGAACTTAAAAAATTTGTTCATTAAAATAAACAATAAAAGCAAAAAAAAAAATCAGTCAATTTTTTGTTAATTAAAAACAAAACAAAATCAGACAAATTTATGTCAATGAACAAACCTAACAATACTTTTTTTTCATTTGTTTTCATAAATATGTGAAAAATAACATTTAAGTATTTCACTTGCAAAATTACTCATCTAAGAAAATTGATTTATGCTACAGTTAAAATTGCTTTAACTCTCTTCGTTTCTTTGGATGACTAAATGACTTGGTCAGTAAAACTAATTCAGCAAGGAGTGAAAGACATTTCTTCACTTTAACGTAGTTCTATGGTTACCCTATTCATAGTAATCATTATTCTTGCTGGGTCCAACCGAAGAAACGAAGCGAAAAAGTGTTGTTAGTTCATCCTCTTTTCTTGAGTGCAAGTTATAAGATTGAATAAACCAATTCCACCACAGTGATGTAGCAAAAGGAAAAGAATTGGTAAAACTTAAGCATGGTATTGGTAATGGAAGTAGTGACAGCATATTTTTTTTCTCTTCATTTCTATTTCTGTAAATATTGGAATGGATATACACGGAATCGATTTGAAGAAGATAATAATAAAAAATTGAAACTCAATCTTATATTAGACTCTCATGAAGTCACAACAGGAACATAAATTTGATCATTCTTATCAGAATGGAGTTTGTATTTTACAAATTAATTTATAAAATAAAGATGATTTTCATATTATATATTTATGATAAATATTAGTTTTAGTTAATATGTGAGTTTCTAATACCTCATCTTTCTATATATATACGGATACATTTTATATTAAATAAATTTTTATTTAAATAATATAAAATAGATATAAAAATTTTAATAAAACAAAAATTTTAATAATAAATTAATATTTTCAATAAAATATAAAAATTAATATTATCTTTTAATATTATTATAATTATTACTTGATTTTATACGAAAATGATATTATTTTTAAATCGATTTTTTCTCTTGAGATTGGGAAACAACTAGTTTAAATTGATTTTATACGAAAATGATATTATCTTTTAAGAATAAACTCAATTTATTTTTTTAAAATAATTTTTTTTCTCATGAGATTGGTAAACAACTAGTTTTTAATTTAAGGTGATGGCAATTTTTTATTTTTAAATTAAATTTAAAAATAAAATTTATTCAATTAAACACAAAATTTGAATGATTTTTTATTATATTTTTAAATTAATTTTAATATAATTTTTTTAAAATAAAAAATTATTATTAATTTTAGTTTTAAATTATTTTTATTTTTAACTTTTAATTTATTATTTAAAATATAAAAGTTATAACTTTATTATAATTATTATTACTACCATCATTATTCTTATTATAATTACTATTATCACAATAACAATAATAATATTTTTTTCAATTTTTTTATTATAAAATAATTTATTTTTTTGTTAATTTTTAATTAAGGATAAATTATATTCATTTCTTTTAAGATATATTGAAAAAAATATTTAATATCTTTTTATTTTTAATATTTTTTTTATCTTTTTTATACATATAATATCATAAAAATTAAAAAAAATTATGTAAAATTGTATAATTAATAAAGATATACTATGTTTTATTTTTATAAATTAAAAATAAAAAAAATTGTATAAGATAAAATAAATGACGTATGGAGTATTTTTTTTAATAAATCTCAAAAGATATTAATGTAATTTACATTTTAATTAATAATTCTTTATTTATTTATTTTTTAAGATTTATAATAAAAAAGTAAGATAAAATAAGTAAGATTACATTTAAAATAATATATTTTAAAAATTAAAAATAAATTCAATATTAAAACTAATTTTTTTAAAAATTTAAAAATTAAAATTAAAAATCATCTCAAATGAATTAACAAAAATTACAATTATATTTGAACTAAAATAATGATACCATGTGTGTTTAATGCATAATACTATAGAATCAATTGGTGAAAATAGTTGGTTAAGGCTTACTTGTTTTACATTATGCATATTTCTAACGTATAAAAAGTCTGTTAATATTAACAATTTTGTGCCGTCATCAATCCGTAAATGTTTAATTTTTCTTACCAGCATTGTAATTGTTTGATTATTTAAATATATTTTTCATTTTTATAGATATTATTTTATTTTATTTTGGTTTCTAAAAAATTATATATTTGTTAATTTTAATATTTAAAATTTTAAACGTTTTTAAAAATAATTCATATCCCATATAGTTGTAGTACATAGATAAATATTTAATAAAATAATATTTCAATAATTTTAAAAATAAATAAATTATCAAACTATTATTAAATTTAAAATTTTTATAATATAAATAAAATTTAAATTTCTCATAATTTAAAAACTAATTGATACTTTATAAACCTTTATTATTTTAATGCATGTTAAGTTATTTAAAATTTAAATCCATAACTATTATTAAAGTACATCCATTAAATTTATTTTTATTAAATAATTATTTAATTTTAACCTTATATATATATATATATTATAGTAATTGTATAGTTCGTAACGACTAATTATAATTATAAAAATGGAAAAATATAATTTTATAAAAATTTAATATCTTATAATGAGTATAATTTTTAAAAAATAATTAAAATATCTTTAATTTAAAAAAATTATACATATAATATTTATGTTTAAAGATATTATTTAAAATTATTATAATATATTTTATTTTATATAATTTTTATTATATTATATTAATTGAGATAAAATATTAAATTATGTTTTACTTATAGGAATTAAAAAATTATATTTTACCTATATGGATAGATAAATTTATTTGAATTATAAATTTAATTTACAAACAATTTTTATGTCATGAAATTTATATTATTTTTATGTTTTATATTAGTAAAATATAATTAAGCTATCTCATTTTATAAGCATGATAAAAAAATTAGGTAATTACATTGATATCCTTTAAGATATATTAAAAAAAATATTCAAAATTCTTTTGTTTTTAATATTTTTTTACCTTCTTTATGCATATAATATCATAAGAAATTAGGAGAGGTTTTTGTAGAGTTATATAATTGAGAGGAATCTATGGTATTATGTAATTATATAAATGAAGGAAGGTTTGTGTAGGGAAAAAATGAAGGGATATCAAGTGCTTTTCAATAGGGGTGTCAATCTAATTTGCCCAAAAAATTCTATGTTGTTTCAACCAGTGAATATATATATATATATATATATATATATATATATATATATATATATATATATATATATATATATATATATATATATATATATATATATATGTGTGATATGTAATATGAAATCTCTAAGTTCAAGGGTGATAATTATATGGTATGGAAAGAAATAATTCTTCTCCATTTGGGTTGAATGGACATTAACTATGTTATCTATAACGATAAACCGCTTTCAGTCATAAAAATTAATGATTCCAACGATGTTGATCTTTATGAAAAGTGAGAGTTATCTAATTGTTTATGTTATATTCATAAAGACTAACGTCTTTTCTAACATTTGAGGTTTAGTTGAGTAATATGACAATGTGCTAATCTTACTTAATGTTGTTGATTAACAATTTGCAACTTTAGATAAAGCATTGAGAAGCATCTTAATTATGAAATTTTCTACCTTAGTTGAGTAATATGACAATGTGCTAATCTTACTGAATGTTGTTGATTAACAATTTGCAACTTTAGATAAAGCATTGAGAAGCATCTTAATTATGAAATTTTCTACCACAAGGCTCACCAATATTAAAGTAATGTGTGAGCATATCACACATATGAGGGATATAGTGGCTTAACTTAAGACTCATGAGGTTACCATGTCTTAATCTTTCTCTATGTATTACATTTTGAACTTCCACCACAATAATAATATGGACCCTTCAAAATATCTTATAACACATAAGGATAAATGGAATCAATGAACTAATGACCATATGTGTGTAAGAGGAAAAGAGGTTTCTTATGGAAGGTAGAGAGTGTGCATCTAAAAACTCTAGGAAAGAACTAGATTGACCAAGTCAAAAAGAAATGAAAGGAAAAATTATCTCATAAAGGAGGTATAAAAAGGAATCTAATTATTTCTTTCATAAGAAAAAGATACATAAAGAATGATTGTCTTAAGTTTCAATATTGGCTTATAAAAAAAGGTGACTTACTTTCACTTGTTTATTATCAATTTAATATGATTTATGTTTATCATAACACTTATGGATTGATTATGGGTCTGAAATACATATTACAAATTACTTATATAGATTGCAAAATTCGAGGAAACTAGTAAGAGTTGAGCGATACATCTATTTAACAAACAAGATACAATCACATGTGGAAACTATTGGAATTTGTAAATTATTACTAAAGAGTGATTTTGTTTTAACTTTGTAAATGACCTTTTATAATCCTATTTTTTTAGAAATTTAATTTTTGTTTCTAGGATTGTGCCTTTGTGATATAATTTTAATTTTTCAAACACTAGTTTAGATTTATTTTATAAATCTAAACATGTTGGTAACGATTATTGTTACGATAGTCTTTATTTCATTAATTTGCAAAATAATGTCACTCATGATGTTTTTCATGTTCAAATTGGTACCAAACGTTGTACTATAAATGAACATTCTTCTATTATAGTATCAAAGATTAGGACAAATATTTATTAAAAGAATTAAGTGATTAGTAAATGATGGAGTACGTAGTACTTCATATTTTACTGATTTTAAAACTTGTGTTGTTTGCAATGGAAAACATATTACTATGTTTATGAAAGATGCTAAAAGAATTTTAACCATATTAGAAATCATTCATTCTAATATCTATCATCCAGATATGGATATTTATGGTAAAAATATTTCATCACTTTTGTATATGATTACTCACAATATATGTATCTCTACATGTTTCATAACAAAAAGAAGATCTAAAAGCCTTTAAAGTTTCCAAGACTGAAGTAGAAAAATAATATGATTATGGTAGATACATTGAGGATGGATAAGCACTAGGGCCATTTACAAAATTTCTTCAATAAAATGGAATATTTATCCAATACACAATGCTAGGTTCTTGATCAGAATGATGTGGTAGAACGATAAAATTGATCTTTAATGGGCATGGAACATAGTATGATTAGCACTTCTAAACTGTCAAGATTGTTATGGTTTGACGATCTTAAAACGGCTATGTATATATTCAACCAAGTTCCAAGCAAGGTTATCTCTGAGACACTATTTGATTTGTTTAAGAATTGGAAACCAAATTTGAGACATATGCACGTATAGGATGCCCATCTGAGGTGAGAATTTACTACTCATAAGAAAGGAAACTAGATCTAAGGACCATTAGTGGAGATTTAATTGAATATTCTAAAAGGTTCAATAGGTATAGATTTTATTATCTATCTCATAGGAAAGGAAACTAGATCTAAGGACCATTAGTGGAGATTTAATTGAATATTCTAAAAGGTTCAATAGGTATAGATTTTATTATCTATCTCATAGTACCAGGATTGAGTCAAGAAATGTCAAGTTTCTAGAAAATTACTCTATTAGTGAGAGTATTGGATCATTAAGTGAAAAATCTAAGTTAGATCAATCTAACACCCAACCTTTTATATCAAGTCGTAGTTGAACTATAGTTATTCATCATATTCATTTAGTTCGAGCACATGTTGAATAATAAGTTTCTGAAACTCTACAAGCTATGATAATGATCCAGTAGATCTCATTCAAAAAATATTAGAAATTAATGAACATCCAGTTGAACAACATGTTCCTTAAGAAGATATTAGTGAAAAATTAATAAGATCTACTAGAATACATAAATCAACCATTTCAAATGATTATATAGTGTATCTATAAGAATGTGAGTATAATGATGGAGCAGAGAATGATCCTAAGTCTTTTTTCATAAATTGAGTTGCAAGGAGTAAGAATTATGGTATAATTCCATGAAGGAGGAGATAAATTTCATAAGGAATAACAATGTTTAGGATCTTGTCTTATTTCTTGAAGGCGTAAAATTCGTTGGTTGTATGTGGGTCTACAAAACCAAAAAACGACTCCTTAGGCAACATAAAAAAATATAAAACTAGACTTATTGCAAAACGATTCACTCAGTAGAGAGGAATTGATTACATACAGATTTTTGGTCTTATATCTAAGAAAGATTCTTTACACATCATGTTGGTATTAGTAGCTTATTTTAATATTAAATTGTAACAAATAGATTTGAAAATGACTTTCCCTAATGATAATTTAGAGGAGAGAATTTATATAAAACAACTTGAAGGATTCTCCTCAAATGATGGTGAGAATTTTTCCTGCAAGCTTAACAAGTTCATAAATGGACTAAATCAAGCATCTCGTCAATATATATGAAATCAATGTATATACCAAAAGGTTAGTAAGAGCAAAATTTATTTCCGTATTATTTATGTATATGATATTTTTCTTGCAACAAATGACATAGGTGTGTTGCATGAGGTGAAACAATCCTTTTTAAAAAATTTATATGACGGATATGGATGATGAATCTTATGTCATTAGCATTAATATCATTTTTGATAGACATCCTTTTACACCTTCATGTTAGCCATAGAGGTCATATCATAAAGAAATGTCAAGAAGATAGGGATGGAAATGAACAAGGTCATCCGATAGGAACCTACAACTTGGCTTGTTTAAAGCTTAGTTTGGCTCAGCTTGTTTAATAAATAGATAGGCTCAAACTTGCTAAAAAGTCTTTTTAGAACAAGCCAGGTTTAAACTTACAAAAAAGTCTATTTAGCCTATTCAGGACCTAAAAGGAAATAGGCGGGGCAGGACTCGAACCCAAGGACGTGGTGATTAATGTGTGGCAAAGGAACCACTGCGCCTGGCCCATGGTTGGAATTAATACTTGTCATTTTAATAAATGAAAGGAAGCCGTCTCTCTCCAGCTGGCACAATTTGGGCCTTAGTTGTGCACGACCCACTTCAAATCAGGCGAGAGGCAGCAATTGGCTTGGGACCAAAACTAAATTAACAAAACTGCACATGGGAAGGCTCGAACCCAGGAACAGAGAACGGGGCGGTGGGATACTAACCACTAAACCATGTCACTAATTGGGTATTTTCCAACTCTGAACCAATCTTAAGCAACTTGTATAGGATCCAGGAACTAGTTGGTCAATATTTGACCCATCACATTGAGGAATCAAAATAATCTTTGCTAGACGCAAGACTCGATCACGGGGACATGGGATTATATGCCACCTACCTAGCCACATGATCCACACAGTTTTGTAATTTATGATTCACAAACCACATATATCTACATAGCAGTGAGCAGCCGTACATTACTAGTGGGCCCCATGTTCATCTTAATCCTTCTCTTGACCACGTGCATGGGTATTTTACGTGAAACTTGATATTGGCTCCACCACTTTATGGGTCTTAAATGAAGAGCAATTTGCTCCCTTAGATCACCCATTGGGTATCATGGTGATTAAACTGTTTTTTTTTAGCGGCTATATTTATCTATGCATGGGCCAAAGTTATAAGATGAAGAACATGCAACGAGGGCACATGATGGAAATGTGTGAATGGAACTCTATGACAACGTGGGTGTGACCAGGCCTCCTCGTGGTATCTATAGCTACAATCGTTGCGCCAGGGACGTCGTTAACCCGAGCCAGAAACTGTGTGAACCATGCCTTGACTCTCATTGGTAGATAGATCAAAATTTCACTAGCCTACTGATAGCTTACCACGTATAGTTCAATGGACGAACCAAGCACAATCCAATCACGTGATCAAGACTCGAGCGGTACGTGGTATGACTCACCTGCATGGTACTCTGTGAGTTCTACTTGATGCTCACTTTGGCTATTGACACGTGAGATTTTGGTTTGTATGTGACCTATAGGGATACTTTAAGGGCTTTCTTGGTGGACTTCTCTAAGTGAATCTTGGCAAGCATAATAACTTTCCAGGCATGCGGTACCGATTATTGAGTCCTTTGTATGGCCGATTAAGTGTATAAGAAATGAGTAACATCGCTGAAGATAGGGTCACCAAGGAGGGGCAGCGTCGCTCCTCTTGTCATAATGGCCACAGCATGGAGCCAATATACCCCGCAAGCAAATGGGGCTCCAAAACTGGGGAACGTTTCCCTCTCCAGATTAGTGGGTTTACTCTCACCAACTCCGGTATCATAGAGTTAGGCCAAGCACTGGATATGTAGCTTTTTATCCCAAAAGGTGGCCTAGTCTATTTGGTTTGCATGTATGTAGCATAGGGTAGGGGATGACTTAATGGACGTCATCGGATTAAGCCCAGATGGATTATTTCCATGCCTTTATGTGTGGATATCATGAACTTTCGAATCATTTCTTCAATTACACCCTTATGGGTGGTGTAGTGGCGACTCAACCAATAGCAATCACCTTTAGTTCCAGTGTGTACCAACCAAACCTGATCAAGCGTCCCCTGGGCCCACGAGTTCATAGAGATTGTATGAATCAAGGAAAAGGGTAGACAATTTCTAGGATTCTCTGTTGAACTCGACTCCTAAGAATTATGAATCCGCAAGACTAGATGCCTGTCTAATTTGTTTACAGCAGATTTTTTAGGAAACCTATGGTGAGAACATGATCAAGTCTCAACCAATTTCCAATTATATCAAGAACCAAGCTTGCTTTATTATAATTATCACATAAATGCAGTCCTAGGCTTGGTTATGATTAACCTGAGGTTCTTGATTCAAGATCAATCATAGATAATGTGACTAACCTGGAATGGGATTGGTGGCGTGCTTATACTTCCTTCTTTCTGGCTTGGTAGGTTAAGAGCTTGCCAGAGTGGATGGAATCTGAACTGCTGGAATTTGTGAATTGCCTCCAAGCGAAGGAACCCCCTCGAGAATGTTTTGGAGAAGAGCTTCTAGGTGAGTCTTAGGGGACCCCCTTCTTCTTGCTCCTTCATTTTTGTCTCTGGTGGTTCTTGATTTTTCTCCTCCCAGCCCCAGACCCAGAGAGAGAGAGAGTTTCCCTCCTTTTTTTTAGAGTTCGGACCCCCTTGACCGAATTCGTTTTTCCTGTTTAAGAATTCCTTTTTTTTTTTGTTTTTTTTCGTTCCTCTTTTTAATATTTTAATTCGATATATATATATATATATATATATATATATATATATATATATATATATATATATAGTTATTCGTTTTTTCTTTCTATTTTCATTTCATTATTTTTGTTTTTGGTAATTTACCCTTTTTTATGATTTTTATTAATTCTTATTTATTTTTTCTGGAAGACAAATTTATTTATTTTATTTCTTCTTTTTGTCTTTTTACTGTTTTATTTTTATTTCTATTTTCAATTTTTGTTTTATGATTTATTTTTTGCTTTTTATTATTGTTTTTTAGTTTTAAGTTTCACTATTTTTTTTTTTATTTAACTTCAGATTTTCCATCTTTTTAATTTCAGATTTTTTATTTTTTAATTTTGTATTTATTTCTGTTTTTTTAATTTATATTTTATCTTTATTTTTATTTTAATTTGCTTGATTTTACATTTTTCCTTATTTTTTAGAACTTTTCATTTTTTGTGTTTTTATATCTTTTTGGATCACTTTTTATTTCTTATTTTCTTTATTTATTTAATTTCTCATTTATTTTTTGAATTATTTAATTTTCTTAATTTTTCATTTCAGATTTTGTATATTATTTTATTTTTATTTTCTTAATTGTTTCTTTTATTTTGTTGCTTTCTTTGTTTGTTTTTTAAATTAATGTTAGTTTCTTGATTAATTTTAATAATTGGGGAGCCTCTGACGACATAAATGGGTGTTTACAATAATGTATATATATATATATATATATATATATATATATATATATATATATATATATATTAGACCTATTTAACGATTTTTTATCTTATATACTTTAGGCTTATAAGCCTTTTTAATCAATAATTTATATAAGTTTTAAGCCTATTTATTGCCCTTTTTTGAAATGTAAGCTTTTAAAAAAGCTCGTAAGCCATGTAGGCTTTAAATCAAGCTAAATCTTGATACAAAAAAAGCCTTTAATAGATAACAGGCTCTCGTTCACGCTCAAGCCTCAAAATTTTTAAACATGTCAGACTTGAACAATTAAAGTCTAGCTTGACTCAGCCTACTTCTATCCCTACAAGAAGACTTTAACTGCTACATCCACTATGAAAGTTGAGTTCATTTCATGTTTTAAATCTTACTCACATGGAATATGATTGAAGGATTTCATTTTTGGGTTTATACTTATGAATTCGATTTCTAGGCCATTAAGAATATATTGTAACAATTCCAAGTGCAGTGTTTATGACTAAGAACAATAAAAATGGAAGTTGAGGAAAGCATATAGACATTAAGTATTTAGTCATAAGAGGAACATGTTAAGGATAAGAAAATAATCATTAAACATATTAATACTCGGATAATGTTAGCTGATCCTTTAACTAAAGACATACCACCATACAAATTTAATACTTATGTTGTCACTATAGAAGTTGTTTCCACTTTGTAAATTTTGTTAATAAACAAATATTAAGAAAACTATATTTTTGTTTCTCATATATGATATTAGTGTATACATATTTATTTATTTGGTTGAACAATATCACTATAGTTTGTATCTAGAATAAACATTGGATTTATTCATTAAATAGTTTAAGTAGCTTTTAGAGATATAATACATTATGATACATGAAAGATACTACTTGATTTATAAAGAAACTATCATCATGATTCGTGTATTATGTTTCTAAATATATTTTTTTATGGGTTTCTTTTGAGAGACCAAATGAGATATTTATATGATCCGTAACTACTAATCATGGTTATAGAAACAAAGAGTCATATAACTATCTATGATCTTTTCTTATCCCACTATTAACCCGTAACTTTTTTTATCCTATTATTAACTAATCATAATTATTGGAAACATATTTTTATAGAAAAATATCTCTATATATACTATCATCAAGAGTAAGATCCCCAAGCATAAATATACAAAAATATTTCATCTAAAAGTAAAATTTCAATGTTAGAAGATCGTTTGTGACACTTATCGTACCTTCGCAATTAAATTCTTATTTTTTTAATTACAACTTATTTAATAAAAAAAATATTTATTTTGATTCTATTTTACTATATTTTAAACTATATTATATTTAACTTTTATATAATATATATATATATATATATATATATATATATATATATATATATTTTGGTAATAACCCTGTTCAAAAGGTTTGATCAATGAAAAATTAAAACATAGTGACAAACAACTAAGAAATAGTTGTGTATTAAGTTGGTTGGCTAATCATTGGCTGAGAAAAAGAAATTCAATTAAGTATAGCCTAGGGTTATTTTTTAATAACACTAACTAATTTAAAATTTTATATTATCATTTTCATCTTGAATACTTGAATTTATGGATAAAATGATATACAATGGTTAAAATTATAATAAAATATTGAAGAATCATTTTTTATTTTTTAGAAATTATGATTTTAATAAAAATTATTTATTATCCTTATTTCTAATGTTCTAATTCTTTCTGCGGAATCCATATGAAAATTAAGTCATAGAATACATTTAAAATCATCAAAACATGGTTAAAATATTAATTAAATTTTATAAAAAATATTGATTGATGGTAAATAAAATATGCAAAAATTATGACATAAATAAATTCTAAAGTTGTTATAAACTAAATTTTTAAACATCATTAACTACCAAATTTTTAAAATTTATAATATTTTTTATATAATTAAACAACAATTTCTAGTGATAAATATATAAAATCTAAACTAACCCTCCACAAATGTATCTTTCCTTTATTTTATGCTTACTTTATTAATTATTTGATTCATTTACAATTCTATCAATTTTTACTTTATTATTTTGTATTATTTTATGCCAAATTTATCTTTTTTATAATTATAAAATTAATTTTTTTTAAAATTAGCTTAGCAACCCACACTTAAGGAACATAAATTTTTTCCTTTCCTTAGTGTAATCATAAGATCAAAATAACTGTCATTATTGTTTGTGTTCAAACTGATTATTTTTGAATAATTTAAGCCATTTTAATTGACTGACTATCCTTGTTTACACATCCATAATATATACCAATACTAAAAATTTTAAATATCCATCCTTTAAAATATCTCATGATTATTTTGTTAGAAATTTTATTTTAATTTAGACTTCTATTGATTTGGTAATTTTAATTTTATGAATAATGGATTGAATAGATAACCTAACATTTTTTCATAGGTCCATACAATTTTAAGTGATCTATTATGGGTTTTGGAAAACACCATGTATATGTGTTTATTGGGTTTAAACCCAATTAACAAGTGTGTTAAAAATATTTGTGTTGAACTTAGTGGGCCTAACATCCATGGTGGAGGAAAATTAGGTTACATGTATTTGTCTGTAAGAGAGCAAGATCCCTATTCACCTCTATACACATTCTAACTACTCGTGATTCCATCAAAATGAGGATTGTCATAGAGGAAGAGTATGAGTGTAAGATTCTGTTTCTGATATGTATATTTGGATGCAAAGAAAGACAACATTTTCAAGATGTCTTCAAGAGGTATATAGTTTCTATTAATTTATATTATTTTGGATGTTTTAAAATAATAGTGCAGATCCTATTAATTTTGGTTATATATGGTATCAAAGCAAGGTTATACTAGGTTTAAAATCCTGAAGTTTTAATTTAGAAATTTTCCTAAATTGATTAAGATTTAGGAATTCGGGGTTAATAATTTTTACCCTAAACAAAATAGATTTGAGATTTATTTTATTATTGAAATTCAAAAAATTTATATGTATAAAAGAATAGTCTCTCATTCTTTGTACATTAATATTTATAATTAATTTTTATGTTCTCATATGTGTTTGGAAAGTTGGAGTTTAATGATGAAACTTTTTGGACAATTGTTTATCCATGTTGGGAGTTATTTTGATTGAGTAGATGTATATCATCATAGTGGATCATTTACTAAATTAATAGTGTTTCTATTAAATTTTAATTATTGGAATGTTGTGTTACTTGAATTGATTTTTATTTTAACTCACTCATAGCAGGTTAATTCATTGATTGATTTAGTATGACATGATAATTTGAGGATGATTTTTGACAGAAAAATTCTTCTACCCATAGATGAATTTTTGTAACTATTATTTGGTATGATATAATCTCTACCCATATAAGAGTTTATGTCATATGTGTTAAATCCTATATTTAGAAATTATTATTTTCTTGATTTCCTATGTTAAATCTCATGTTATTAATTTGGGAATGATCTTGATATTAAATCTCATGTTATTTTCATTTATAATCTCAAATGAAAATAATTTTTTTAACTATTATTTTGTATGATATAATATCTACCCACATGAAATTTTATGTCATATGTGTTAAATTATAAATTTTTAGAAATTATTATTTTTTTGATTTTCCATATTTTTAATGGTTTACTATTATTTTCATTTCCAATTAAATTTTTCATGAATAATACTGTAAATAATATTTGACTTTTAAATAAGAATAATTATATATGATAGACATAGTGATGTTTATGATGAGTGAATCTAATTTAGTTGAATCATTTTAGGGATGAACTTTTAAAATAATTATGTATATTTTAGAGAGGATATAGATCCTACTGTCCTACATGTAGAATAAGGATAGTTGAGATCATTACTACTAAATTTCTAGAAGATGAGATGAGAGATTTTAACATCCCTAATGATGATAAGAGGAGTTCTGGTAAAAATGATTTTATTATTCCAATCCTTATATTGAAAATAGATTGTTTATCAACTAGTTTATAAGGTGTCTAAGAAACCATAAGAAGAAGTTTTAGGAGATATGTCACCTTTAGAAGAACAAGTTGGGTTCCTTTTCTAGAAAGCACAAGAAAAGTGAGAAATCCAATTATTATATCTTTCTTTGAGAGTTAGACTTCAACATTAGTTGTATGTCAGACCATTGAAATATATAGAGGCAGATTCTAGTGCCTTATTTGATAAATGAGTATAGGTTATGGATGATGAAATAGTCTTTATGAATTGTAATGATAAATGATATGTGAGAGTTAGTAGATGGTCCTATTAGTGTTTTACTTCATTGAATATAAATGAATATTTAAAAGATTGAAAAAACTCAAAAATTTAGAGCATTTTAAAGTAAGATTAGTGGAAAAAGAATTTATCCAAAGCAGCACGTTGAGTATTAAGAGATTTTTTTAATTTTCTTAAATAATTTCTTTATGATTATTATAGCATTATTGGCGCATTAAGATTTTAAGCTGCATCATATGAATGTAAAAATGGATTTTTTGTTAATAGAGATCTTGATGAGGATATTTATATGTAACATTTATAAGATTTTATAAAGAGTAACAAAAAGAATCTAGTGTGTAAATTGAAGAAATCAATTTATGGTTTAAAGGAGGCTTTTTAGAAGTGGTATCTTAAATTTGAAAGGTTAGTTGCATTCATAAGATTAATGGAAAATAAGGTGGTTTAATGCATATATCTTAATGTTTGTGGAAGTAAGTTTTGTTATTCTTATTTTTTTTTTTATGTAAATGACATCTTACTTGCCACTAACAATTGTAATTTGTTTATTGAGACTAATAATATGTTGTCAATTTGTTTTGATATGAAATATCTTGGGAGAAATTTCTTTTGTTCTAAGAATAAAATGTCATGAAGACAAATTTTGTAATTTTTTGGGTCTATAAAAGAAGGGGAGCTTTTGAAATAATTTAATATAAAAACTTGTAAATCCAATTTATATTTTGCTAGAGGTGCAAATGATGAGAAATCTATTTATTGATAGATAGTGAGGTTGGCCAGAGGAATTATATTTTAAAAGAGTGTTGAACAAATTTTGATAGTACCCTCCAACATGTGTTGAGTTTATAGCTTATTATAGGGCTATATCACATTATATGTGATTGGAAAACTTTGTTTCTACTATGAAAATTATAAACTCTGTTTCTAAACCATTGAACACTTATTATGCTAACATATTTGTGTTCTTCTTAACTAAGAATAATAGAATTATTATAGCTTCAAAGCATATTAGAATTAAGTTCTTAGTTGTTTGAGAGATGGTTGAAAATGAATTGATTCTTGTTGAACATAGTTTCACTTAGAACATTCTTGTTGATCTCTAACCATAGGACTTAGACCCATAGTGTTTATGAAACATGTTGAAAATATAGGTATTGTAAGATCTTTTAATGTATTTGATTAGTGTGAGTTATCATTATCAATATTTCATATTTATCTTTATTATATTTGACCTTTGTAATTGTCTTGATAATTTTATGTCAACGTTGTTTTATATTATTATCAACATCATTATTGATGAACAATTTTTTATATTGTGGTTGTCTCGAGATGTTTTGGTTTTTTATAGAAATGATGTTTTGAATAAAACAGGAATTATAATATCCTTGAGAGATTGGTTGTCTTTCTTGGAAAGACACAATGCTGGATCCATATATAATAATATGAAATGAGTCACAATTATGCTATGATGTGTATCTATACTTACAAACTTTGTGATATGATCATGACAATGAGATTGTTGGTTATGTGATAATTTGTGAACTAAACTCTTAATAATTTAACTTCCTTTACGACGCTTGACTAATAATTTTATTGACTAACATGATCATGTTTTTATGGTAGTTATGTACAAGTTGTTTTTATGGTCATAGTGTTTGACCCAAGAGTCATTTTTAAAATAAATTTCAAAATAAAATAAACCCAATCAACATTGTGTAAGTGAGAGCATGTTGAAAATTTATTTCAATTCGAACTTCTATTAATTTAGTGATTTTGATTTTATGAAAAAATGAGTTAAATGAATAATTTGATATTTTTGCATAGGTCTATATAATTTTAAATTATTTGTTATGGATTCTGAAAATACCATGTAGATGTGTTTATTAAGCTTAAACTCAATTAATAAATATGTTGAAAAATATTTGTGTAAGATCTAGTGGATCTAATATCTATGATGGGAAAAAAATTAAGTTACATGTATTTGTAAAAGACAGAATTCATATTCGTTTCTATACATCTTAGCTACTTACAGGTCATCAAAATAAGAATTGTCACATAGAAAGAATATGATAAAAGATTATGTACATTTTGAACATGAAAAAAAATAACATTTTTAAGATGATTACGTAATTTTTATTAAATTTTATTATCTTAGATGTTTAGAAATTTAATATATATTATATTAAATTTGCTTCTATTTTAAAAGATTTTTTTTAAAATTTGATAAATACAACTCGGTCATGTTTAATTGGTAGTTAGATTTTTAAAAGAAAAAAATGTTGAAAAGATAATATATAAATAATTTTGCACTGAATTCTATTTTGTTGACAAGTGCGGTAAGCTATGCAAGAAAATTAAGGTGTTTTGGATTTAGATAAATGGGTCACAAAGATAATCTGAAAAAGAAACATATTAACATGCGCTGAATTTTTTCTTTTATTATTATTATTTTAAGTATGGAAGTAGTTACGATGTTATTCATACTTCTTTATTATCAATTTCGCCATTTAGTCGTTAATAGAAATAGCTACGTTACTTGAGGTTTCCAAATAAACAAGCTTATGAAAATTACGCCTTTATCCCAAGTTTTAAAACGTTTAAAGTTTAATTTGGTTTGATTTGTTTAATTAATAAATAGATTTAGTTTATTAAAAATTCTTTTTAAATAAACAAGTTAGATTTAGATTTATAAAAAAAAATTATTTAATCTATTTAAAAATCTATTTATATTTATATATTATATATTTATATTTGTTTTAATATATAATATTTATATAATATTTATTTTATATTTTATTTATATAATATATATATATATATTTGATTTATTTGATAACCTTTTTTATTTTGTAAATTTTAAATTTGCAAGCTTTTTTAATTAATTATTTATATAAATTTTAAATTTATTTATTAATTTTTTTTGTAACGTAAACTTTTAAACAGGAATTGTAAACTTTAAATCAAACTTGACATAGAAAAAAACTTTTAGCATATAACAAACTCAAACTCAGCTCTGCGAAATTTTAAACAAATCAAATTTAAACTTTAAATTTGAAAATCCTTAAATGTATTTGAGAGAATGCATAGATAAATTTTTTAACAATTTTAATTATTTTTTTAATGTTTGGTATGAATATTTAAATATTTTGTTTTAAAAATATTGTTTAACAATTTTATTTTATTATAACATTTTCATGAAAGGATGTAAGAATTTTGAATTTTTAAAAAAAGTTTTAACCATATTAGTTATAATATTTTTATAAATCTTTTAAATATATCAAATACATTTATCATTTTTAGAAATTATAATTCTTACAACACACATGATTTTGAGAAGTAAAGAAAACTATATAAAGATAAAATGTATTTACAGTCAGTAATTTAAAAATCAACAGTTAATATTATAATAAAAATTAAATATATTTATAAAAACCTAAAATTATTTATCATTTAAATTATTTATTTATTTAATTAACCACTATAAATTCACTTTATTATTTAAAATCCATCTACTCTGTTTAAATTAAAAATCAAATTAAGATGATTAAAACTACTAATATAAGTATTGTATTTTTATTAATGCTTATATTTATATAGTTAACGGTTGTAACCTATAAGACTTTTTTCAAAGTTGTAACAAAATCTGTTTATGAAATAGTATTAATTAAATAAAGATTGTCAAACTCAAGAGTTAATTTTTTAAAATATAAAAAATTAAATTAATTAAACTTCAACAATTTCTTAATGCTTGTAAACAGTAACTTTTGAATTCAAGTCCACACACCATATAGTTGTGGCAACTAACTAACAATTAAATGTGACTAGGAGCGGCTTTCAACCCATTTTGGAGAGAAATTTAATATTTCCATCTACTACAACAATAGTAGATAATAGCTCGGAGTACTAAATTTACAAGGAGGATTAAATTGTTTTAAGAAAAATTTATTATAATTATTTTGTTAGATAGTTTTTGTAGAATATAAATTTAATTGTTAAATTATAAATTTTTATTATGTAGACTAAATTTATAAAATTTAATTATTTGATATTTCAATAAATGATATCAATTTACCATATAAAATATTTTTTAAAATATAAATAAATATTAACTGTAAAATTATATATTTATAAATTTTAATTTTTCTAAATTTTTATAAACTTTGATATCTATGATCATTATATTAATATCATAATATTAAGTGGTTGTATTTTTAAATTTTCCATCCTATAAATAAGTTAATCCTTTTCCATTTAAATATAAAAAAAAATGTACATATTATTAAGCTTATTTTATAATTATATACTATTATAGTAATATTTAATTATATATACTGCTTAAATTGATAGTGAGAGCTTAAATATTTTTTATAAATATTGTAACAATTCATAAAGTCGTAACTTTATAAATCATTATCAGCTTCGTAATATATATGATATTACCTATAAGAATATCCAAAGTTTAAATTAATAATTTTCACATAATATCATAATATATTTAAAATATCTAAATACCTTCTTTTGAGTGTGCCATTGTACACTATTATTTATATATTCTTCTCTTTTTCTTCTTTTTGTTTTTCGATTTGTTCAAAAAACAACAAAAATCAACACAAAATCTGAGAGAAAAAAGTAAAGAATATTTTCATTATCTTAACTAAATATTTAAGAATAAAATTAAATTAAAAATAATTTTTTAGATTAAGTGATAAAATAAAAATAATTTTATTTTATTTTTTAATACTATTTAAAATTTTATATATTAAAATTATAATGTTAATATTTTATGATCAAATACCGTACAAAATAAAAACTAGGAAAATTTGATTTTCCTCATATAAAAGAGTTGAAATAAATAATTTTTTTAGCATAGATGACAAAAATAAATATAAAAAACAATTAATATTTTTAATTTAATTTTTTTCGTTAATTAAAATTTTGTAACTAAAAATGATTGAAATATATTTTTATTCTTCAAATTTTACTATTTGTTTCCATCAATATAATTATTTTTTAAATTTAATTCTTAAAATTATAATATTTTTTATTTTTATTTTTTAAAAATATTTCTCTTTAAAAATATTTTGGAAAAGGATAAAAAATTTTAATTTTTT
This sequence comes from Canavalia ensiformis, assembly GCA_026541065.1. Taxonomy (NCBI): domain Eukaryota; kingdom Viridiplantae; phylum Streptophyta; class Magnoliopsida; order Fabales; family Fabaceae; genus Canavalia; species Canavalia ensiformis. Next base: position 11,462 of record JAMKYM010000909.1, on the reverse strand, counting down.
AATAAATATAATAATTAAAAGTATGTTTAGTAATTCATTTTGATAAAAATGAAATAATTAGCTAATTTTTTTAATGTATTTAATAATTATTTTATCTAAATGAAGAATGAAATAATTAACTAAAGCTTTTTTAAATGATTTCCATTCTGTTGGATATAGTAATTATTTTATAATTAAATAAAATAAATAAATTTTTTAACCTTATCCATAATAATTTTAAAACTTTAGCTAATAACTGAAAATAATTATTTCATTTTTATTTGTTGTATAATTTGGTAATTTTGTATTATAAAATATTATTTTTTATATTATTAATTAATATTATAATATTTAATTTAGTTATTAAATATTTTATTTAAATTATTTAAAAAATTAATTTTTGTATTAAAAATTATAAAGATAAATAATTTTTTTATAAAAATATTATATAAAATATATTTAAAAATTTAAAATAAATATTTTTAATTTCCAATAAAAAATAATTATTTAAAAATATTTTATAAAAAATAAAATAAATAAATAGAACCATCAAACTCTTTTTTATAGGATATAATTATCAAAATAACTATAATTTATTTATAAAATATTTTTAATAAAATATATATAAGCAAGAATTTTAAAATATTAAAATTATTTTTTATTATAATAATTTTAATTTAAATATTATAAATATTAAAATTAATAATTAATAAAAAATTACAATACTTAAATTTAAGATAAATAATTATATTTTTATTTACTATTTAATATTTATCCATTAATTTAATAGTTAATTTTATTAAACATTTTTTGTTTAATCAACGTATTTTTAATTTTTAACTTGTAATTTTTATCTAATTTTTTAATTTTATCTATCTTTTCAATTTTCAACTAATTTATTTAGTAGTTTTAGCAAACATATTTTATGATTTAAAATTAAAAAATTTTAATTTAAAAATTAAAATATCATATTTTTTAATGATTAAAAATATACTTAAAAACCTTAAAATTTATAATATCATCTTATATTCAATAATAATAAAATCATGTAAAAATTATAAAATATAAATAAAAATTAAATGATTACATTTATAAAAAAATTAATTAAGAAGTTAAAAGTAAATAAATTTTATTAAAAATGGTATTGATACACTCTTTATATAATTTTCAACACATTCTACCACAAATTTTTAATAAAAAAATTTTAACTTTTAATTTATTTTATTGATATCTTAAAAGACCTTTATGGAACACTCTTAAATCCATATACTCTATGAAACTCAGCCTATTTGTTGCTCGAAATCGATATTTAAAAAATTGGAAAATAGTCATTACCGATTTCAACGTGCTTGGGAAGTTTTAAAAATAACTTTGTGTAGATATTTTTTTTAAATATTATTTTTTTACAATAAAAAAATTAAAACTTCAAATTTCGTAACTATTTTAGACTTTATTGAGGTAGTTTTAGTTTTTGATAAATTTTAAAATTAAAATCAATTTTTATTCTCAGTTTCTTAATTTTATTATTTAATTTTTAAAAAAAATATTACAAATATAAAATAAATCATTTTATTTTATCACTTAATTATAAATTTATAAAAAATTATATAAATAAAAATGTTAATTTAAAATTTAATAATATTAAAATAATAAAAATTATAAATTTTTTTATAAAATAATAATACTAAAAAAATTATAATAATAATAATAATTTTGATGAAGATAATTGTAAAAATGAAATATAATAAAAAATAATATTGTATGATTATATAGTTTTATATTTTATATATTATTTGATAATTAAAATATAAAATAAATAATTTTATATATTATTATTATAAAATTATTATATTATTTAATAATTATTTATATAATATATATATATATTATAAAAATTTATATAATATAAACTTATATTATAATTTTATAAATTAAATATAATTTTTATATATTAAATAATATTATTTATTTATAAATTTATAAAAAATATAATTAAATTCTTTATAAATAATAAAAATAAAATTTATTATTATTATTATTATTAATATAATAGTAAGAATAATAATAATAATAATAGTTAGAATAATAATTATAATAATAATTAATATAAAGATGATGTGGAGAAGTAATAATTTGGTAATAACAGTATTAGTCATAATAATTATGGTGATAGTATGATTTAATAAATTTTTAAAAAATAAAAAACAAAAATAATAATTAAATTTTTTATTTTATTTTAAACTTTAAATTAAAAATATATTAAAAATTAATTTAAAATTAAATTTTTAATATAAATTTTATTTTTTAAAGTTAATTTAAAACTAAAAAATATCACCATCCATGAGATTTAATTTTCAACTTACACCGATTTCAATTTTAGTAGTTTTCACAAAGTTATTTTGACTAGAAATTACATAATGTACTTTTTCTTTTCATGAAGATTTGAATTTTAATATTCTGTTTTGGATGGTGTTTAGTTTAAAAAATTTTAAAATTAATTTTTTTTTCATTTTAAATTTTAATTTTTAAAAATTATTATAAAAATAAATTAAATAATTTTCTTATATTATTTTATTATAAATTTTAAAAAATATAAATAATATTATTAATTTAAAAAATAAATTATATTATTAAAATAATATAAATTAAAAAATTAAAAATTAATAAAATAAATTTTATTTTTAATTTTTATTATAATTATAATAATTATGAGAATAATAACTATTAGAATAAAAATAGTATTTAAGAAGTAAAAATAATGATGTGGTGGTTATAATATAAAAAATAGTATATAAATATAAATTTATATTTTACATTTTTTTTTATTATTAGTATTTAAAATATAAAATTTTATATATATTTTTATTATAAAATTTTTATATTATTAAATATTTATTTATAAAAATATATTATAATATTATAATATTAATTTAACTTGTTTATAAATTAATATTATTTATTTTTAATATATAATTTTAAATAAAAAAATAAAATATTTAAAATAATAAAAAATAATTTATGATTATAATAATGATTATTATAATATAAATAATATTATATAATTATATAATTTTATATTTTATATATTACTTAATAATTTAACATTTTTTATTGTAATATAAATAAATATAATACTATAAATAAATATAATTTTTATATTTTAAATAGTGTTATTTATCTGTTAATATAAAAAATAGATAAATAATTAAAATTTTAAAGTAAAATAAAATAGCTTTTCTTCTCTTAACTTAATCTTAATAGGGCTTCGCTCGCTTCTTCGTCCTTCCTGAATGAAGCCTACCTTTGCTACTAACCCGTTAAATGGAGTTGAGTCTACTAAATCCATTGCTTCAGTGATAGTTTCTTCATCAAATAAAATATAGGTGCAGCAGGTCGATTTTTGATGAGAAAGACTACACTGTTGTCCGGGCTTATAAATCAAGATAAAGCAAAATTCCTACCAGCTCCATCAAATTTCAAAATTTCACTTTACGCATTCTCCTTAATAAAAATTAAATTAAAGTTAAAATTTATTATTATTATAATAATATTAATAACACTAAAAATAAAAATGATATTGATTAAATAATCATAATAATATAATACTTATATATAATATAAATAATATTATATAATTATCTTATTTTTTATTTTATATATTATTTAATAATTTGATATTTTATATATTATTTTTTTATATTATTAAATACTTATTTACATAAATAATATATGTTATATTGAAAAATTTTATATATGTAAAATTATTCTATAATACAATAAATTAAATATAATTTTTATATATTAAATAGTATATTTATTTATAAATATATAAAAATAGATAAATTATTAATTTTTTTAAAATAATAAAAATAAAATTTAAAAATTAAATTTATTACTATTATTATCATGTTAATGATAATGATAATGATAAAAATAAAAATAAAAAATATTTATTGAATAATTATAATAATACATGGTTATAATATAAAAAAATATTATATAATAATATAAATTTTTATTTTTAATATTTAAAATAAATAATTTTATATATTATTATAATATTGAATTTAATATAATTTATATATTAATATTATTTATAAATTTTTATTATAAAAAATTAAATAAATTAAAAATTAAATTTTTTTTAAAATAATAAAAATATGTTACATGTTAAAGATTTTTTTTTTTTCTCAAGTAATGTTTAGCCCGATTTAAAATCTTTGTAAACCTGTTTAAAAGCTTACATAATAAAAAATTTAATAAATAAACTTAAAATCTGTATAAATAATTGATTAAAAGACTTCCAAACTTAAAATTTGTAAGATAAAAAACCATTAAATAGGTCTAAAACATATATATATATATATATATATTAATATTATATTATGTAAATAAAATATAAAATAAATATTATACAAATATAATATATTAAAATAAATATAAAATATATAATATATAAATATAAATAGGGGCCCTAAATAGGTTAAATAGATTTTTTTATAAAACCTAACTTATTTTTTTTAAAAGATTTTTTAACAAGCCTATCTATTTATTAAATGAGCCCATCCAATATAAACTTTAAATGAACGGAGATCCCTGTAGGACGACCTTATTCATTTCTATTCCTACTCATAACTACTCCAAATTAAATCTAAATTAACATTTTATAGATGATAAATTACTTCTGCAAAACCTGATCATTGATGTTTTTTTTTTTTTGTCAAATTTTATGTTATTTGTTTATTATTTTAATTAATCAATACATATTATAAGTTTGAATTTTTTATTTTTTAAGTATGGAGATATTTTATATTATATTTTAACTTTTATAATATATGACTTTATAATTATTATTTTTATAATATTCTTTTGTGTTAAGTATTTTTCATTTATTTGGTTTAAATATTTACTTATTATTTTTTTCTATCAAAATTTAATTCTTTATACTCTTAAATTTTTTCTTTTTAATTTTTCAATATTTATTTTTCTTGAAATATAAACCACATATAATTATTTTGAAAGTAAATTATATATTTAAATATTTTTTTAACTTTAGCTATTAAAACTGATTTTAAACATTTTTATAAAAATATTTATTGAAAATATTTATTACATTTTAATAATTTTTATATAATAAATACTTATATGCTAATAAAAAAAAGTTACCATTTTTAAACATTTAAAATCAGTATTAAAAACTGATATTAATATTTCTTATTTTTATATATTTTAAAATTTTAATTTTATTAAAATATACCTTTTTTTTAAAAAAAAAAAAAGAGAGGCTATTATTGTATAGTACAAAATACTTCAATATGTCAGATAAATGGAGTGGCAGTGGTCAATTCAGGGGCGTTTCAATTCAACAGCAGAGTCAAGTGCACCATGCCACCATTGCCATCTAATTCTCATCATCGAATTTGGTAAAGTAACCCTTGGAAATACCACCAATTTTAACTTTTGTTTTGTTTGCAACATAACAATACCTTCTTCACTTAGTGGGCTTGCTCTGTTTTTGTCTTTTACTTTCTGGGTTTAAGCACCGTGCTTTCTACTCACCGCTTCACATTCTTTTGCTTGAACCATTAAAGATTGGAATATTTTTCAACATTAGATCGTTCCTGTTGTTCCTTTGGAATGGGGGTTCAAATTCCGATGGTTGCAGAATCGTGGAGGACATTTACTGGAACCATTTTCAGTTCCTCCATTTTGCAGTTTATCCGTACTGAGCAGGATCAACACCTTGTTAGTCCTTTCTTTCTTCTTAACTTTATCTGTTTGTGAATCAAATAAACTATAAAGGAATGGAATTTGAGAATTGAGTGCATGCAACTTGTTGTTGTCTTATTTTTTTAAAATTTTTTAATAAAAGTTTAGCTTATATTAGCTATGGTAATTCATCGCTTTTTAATTTGATTCTCCAATTATTATACTTTATAGAATCATAGATGTTCCTTCTTTTTTGAAATACACCAGGATTTGTGCTTCTCATAAACGAAGTAGCTTGTTCTACTTCTCATAGATGTTTCTTTGCTTGGTTTTTCGAGTTTGCATTGAAATAGATGGAACATGCATGTACATTATAGGGGTTCGTCTTATGCATGTACCCTGATGAATGTGATCATGATTGTGAAACGGGGCCATGTCTCTCTATATATTTCTTAGCGAGGGTACATAATAAAAGCAATAAATGAGAGTGAATGTGAGTAAAGCAAATTACAATGTGGTTGTCCTTGGTTTATTTATTATTATGTTCTTTAATTTTTTGCAATCACTTTCTGATTGCTATTCTTGAGATGGTTAATGGTTGCTTCTCAATGAAATAATTATGATTAGTCATCTTTGTAGGCCAGGTTTCTTAATTACTTTCAAAAGATGAGATTTAAATCTTGATTGCAGGCAATTCCCAAAGCATTTTCAGATAATTTGAAGAAGAAGTTGCCGGAAAATGTGTCCCTTTAAAGGTCCTAATGGCATTGTGGGAGTGTAGACTGATTACTTTAGAAATGACACTGTACTTCACGCATGGTTGGCAACAATTTGAAAGATCAGTTTTTGAAAGAGAATGATTTCCTGGTCTTTAAGTACAATGGTGAATCTCAGTTTGATGTTTTAATATTTGATGGGGGTAGTTTCTGTGGAGAAGGCAGGTTCTTATTTTGTTCGGAAATGTAAGCACACTGAACATGTGGGTGAATATTTCAACAAGGAAAGGGGCACAGATAATTTTTGAAGAAGGTAATACCCTTCAAATGCTGATTTGAATATGATTCTCCTGAAAAATCTGTGCATCTTAACAGTGAAAGGGAGCCAGTGGTTGCACCTTCTGAAACTCCTAGTGAAAAGACTTTCAATGCTGGTGTTGAATCTGCTGTGCCTTCGAACAAGCTTTTGGGCTGACAAAGTGACTGAGCTGCTGCTGTTCCCTCCCCAACCTTCCACCAGTAAAGATCAGGAAGCTTGTTTCTGTTGTTAAGAACAGTCAGACCAAGCGGAGGAAGAGGAAGACCGCCAGTGTTCCTTAGCTCTCAAGCAGGGAGAGAGCATAACCGGGTGACTGGTAACACTTGATTTTTCAAAAGGGAAAGAAAATATCTTTACCGCTATTTTATAGACATAGTTTTATATTAAATGGCCTAAATGTGTGAAACTTTATTTACTGACAATATTTTTAAGATTTCCAACCTAAATGCATAATAATGGTAATAGGAAATAGCGCGAACTGAGCATGTGCATGTGTGGGGATTCCAGCATCCACTTTTGGTGTCCCCGGAATGAATGGGATTTGGCTCCTCTAAAAATAAGAAAATGTGTAAATGATAAAGTGAGTGCATCCTCATTTGATTTAAAGTGATTAAGTTTATGATTCACTTCAATTCAAATAAAGTGGAAAGACTTTTGTTTCCCACTTCAGAGGAGCTAAAGTGATACAAGTAATGGCAGCAAACACAAGAAGCTCCTGTAGGGTGGTTTGTACTTTGTGGATAGATGTTATGGGCACTTAACTCTACAACTGATACCAACTACTTTATTTGATAATAGTCAGCCATTATTGCCTGCACAGGCTTGTTCTGTTTATGCTTTTCAAGTTCCAATATTATTTACATACATGTTTTATTCAACTTATTTTTAAAAAATAATCATTTACTTTGGCCTGCATTTTTAGGGTCATTTTGAGAAAAAAAGCTATTATTTTCTCAGAAATAATCATTCTCAAATAGTTAGGTACTTCGCAAATACTTCTGTTTTTGTTTGATTCAATATTTAACCTCGTTTGTTGATATGGTAGCTTATTTGATTATGTTGATAGAGCATGGACCTGTTTCTGTGGGTACAAGTGTGACATATGAATCATATTCCTCAAATAGAAGGCCTGTCACAGAAAGTGAGATAAATAACGCCCTCCAGTTGGCCCAGGCATCATGTACCAATGACAGTTTGTTCATAGTCAAGGACTGACGCATGTATACAAGAGATTCTATGGGTAAATAATTGCTTCACAATCTTCACTTTTGAAAGCATTGTTTTGAAATTTAAAACTTACTGCAGTAGTGCATTATAGTTTATTGATTCGTATTAATTGTTCTCCTTTAGTCAATCCCTGTTAAGTGGATAGCAGATTATATATCTCTAAGCTCTCAAGAATTGGTATTGAGGATGGGCAAGTGTGAATGGCTTGCCAGATACAGCTTCCATACCGGAGGACATACCGGAGGACTCACCGCTGGGTGGAAGCATTTTGCACTTGATAATAACCTTGAAGAATTTGATGTCTGTTTGTTCAAACCAGCTGGCGAAATTAACAACATATTTGTTATGGATGTGACCATATTTAGAGTTGTTGATGAGATTGTTCCTGTGACACCAGTGACTTCAGCAAAAAAGGGTAGGAAACCAGCCATGAATGCCATGCATACAGAAACTTCACTTTTTCATGAGGGGTATTTCTATTGTCCCTGGAAGTTTCAGTGTTGTAATGCCTTTTAAGTTACTAGTTTTCTTAGGGCCTTGACCAGGTTCACCATTTGTGTTAGAGTTTGGATGTCATGTTGTAGGGTTTAATTTCATCAATCTCCTAACTGTGACTTTCTATTGTTGCTGTTAGACCTTAATGTTAAAATATGAACTTATTAGCTATTTGAAATTTTTTTACAAAATTGAATTTTTTTAATGTGCTTCATGTTGGCTATAAATATGATTACAATGCTTTGTTTAAAGTTTTAAGATACTTCTCCCCTCCCTTAGTTAGATTTGAAAGTAAATTAATTTTTTAGTATGATATCAGAGCTTAATCAATCTTACTATTTACTATTTACTATTTAGTCATGTTAATGTTGGTTGAATTTCACGCATCCGATGATTCTATCTTGGGTGTGAGGAGGATATGGTAAGATGTTTAATATTGATTATGAATATGGTTAAAATTTTAATATAATATTTTTTTTCCTTGCATTAGCTTTTGGAAGGGACTTCATCCGATTTT